>BLSH010171519.1:102990-135166 GCA_018402905.1 Glandirana rugosa
CCAAACAAAATTTCACTGTGTGTCTGAACTTTATTAACACGTCTTCTCTACGGTGTCCGGGACCCGGACCCAGACTTTTCAAAAAAAGTCCGGGTTCGGGTCCGGGGTTCTGGTAATTTTAATGAAAAATCTTAAAAATGCTGTAAAAAAGCCCAGGAAGGTCCTAGAGGTCTGCAAAAGGAAGGAAAATGTGGGTAAGGGTGGGACAAGTGCCCTACAAAGAAATGGGGACAGGGAAATAACTTTAAATATTTAAAAAAATATATAAAAACATAAAAAATGCAAAAATGGAGATCATCTTCAAAATGGGTCTGAAAAGTATTAATTAACATTAGAGTCCATAGAACTGTTCTAAAATCATCTTCAAACTGTGTCAAAAAAGTATAAATGAGCCGGGAGTACCCATATCACTGTTCTGCAAAATGTGTGTATCACTTTAAATGAAACCGTCAATCATTGCACATCTCTTCTGCACAATTATTTCAAGTCTGTGTGTCACTTTAAATCAAACCGTCAATCATTGCACATCTTTTATTCACACTTCTTTTTAAAATGTGTGTATCACTTTAAATGAAACCGTCAATCATTGCACATCTGCTATTCACACACATGTGTTCTGCACCAGAACAGATGTTCTTCACACATTACATCTTTTCTTCATACATCTGGAAATAGAATAGAACACTTTACCTAAAACAGGGGAGAAACCATAAACATGCACTTGAAACATCTGGATAGTGTGTTTGAAAATACAGCATAGAGAAGAGCATGCATATGGTTTCGCTCTTCACACACAGTTTCCAGATGTTTTCAGAACAGTGATATCATATCAGTGATATGCCTCCAGGCTCCTCTCTCTGATGGGCGGCCTAGAGATATTGTAGTCAAACCTCACTTTTTTGCGGTCTAGTCGGAGATTATGAAGCTCACCAGGAACATGCCACAGCTTTCCTTCCAAGGTCACTCCGTTCAAATCTTCGCAGAGATTTCCCCGACTACTATTCAAAAGAGGAGGGCCCTGAGACCCTTGTTGGAGGCCTTAACACAAAAATCCATCAAGTACTGGTGGTCCTTTCCCTTCTCCTTCAGGGGAAAGAGACACAGCTTTTCCTCCTTCCTTGAAGGGGAACATTTATTGATTAAGCTGAATATTATCTCTCTGGAACCTGGTTCCTCCCTTCTCTCCAAGTCAGCTGGCCCCTCTAAGCGCCCCTCACCTCAGAGTCCAATCCCCCCAGTGTGGAAGAATCAGCAATCCAAGAGGTCCAAAGACTCCCACCCACCTTGACGTCCATGGAACTCCTCAGGGTTCCTATTTCAGTCTGAAGAGTCCTTTTGAGATTTGCAACTGTTTTGATCTGTTTTCTTTTATGTACTATGATTTTTGCCAATGATCTTGTTACACAGATAAATGTCTCTTATGTTAACATTACTTTTTTCAGGTTGTTTGGGGGGTAGAGACCCAACCAGGGCTATCCGGGGGGCCCCCTTTTGCTGCTCACTTCTGCCCAGGGTCCACCCTGCTCGGTCCCATTGTTTTGGTGGGTTTCAGGGCAGAGCTGGATACCGGGGCGGAAGGGGGCCATCCAAGAGGCCTACATCTTTTGGGTATCCCCATATTTTTGGTATTGCGATAAGGCCTTATGGTTTGTCTCCCCCTCCTCCAGGATGGAGAGTGTTGGTCCTTTTTGGACATGTTGGGTTTCTGGCTTGAGTTCCGGGATGGGGTGCCGGGGGACCCTTGGGGCCTGCCCCGCCTCCCCTCTTTCCCCCCATCTGGGTTGCTTTCCTCGGGGGGGGGGGCCCGGGTGGTTCCTGGGCAACATAGTTATGCTTCTATTTTGGGAATGTTCCTGGTTATTTTATATGCTAAGGGTTGTTTAAGGGATGGGGTAGTAAGTGTGCTCCTCCCTCTGATCTTGGGCTTGTCTAGATGGCCCGCCCACGATTTCAGTTGGGTGTGGCTGCTTCGGGCCATTCCCCCTCTTCTTTAACTCTTTCTTTCTCTGTCCTTCCTTCTCTCTCTCTCTCTCTCCTTTATGTCTCCCTATTTTTGTTCTTCTCCAGGCATCAGGGAGGATCTTCCTTGAAGGGCAGGATGAGTTGCAGATCTTCATCGGTGAGAGTCATTTTTCTTTCACTACAGCTCTGGCAAGTTTGGGTGTGTTGATCATCAGTGATGCTTGTATTTCCACCAAATTACAACATGTCTCCTCCTGCTAACCTCTCAGAAAATTTGAAAATAGCCTCCCATAATGTTCAGGGCCTCAATTCCCCCATAAAGCGTAAAAAGTACTTCAAGGCCACTCACTCTCAGCACCTGGAGGTCCTTTTACTTCAAGAAACTCACTTCCCCACTCAATTCAACCCTAGCTTTATTCATGCAGGCTTTCCTCACTTCTTCCTGGCGAATGCTCCGGATAAGACAAGAGGGGTAGGAATCTTTTTTGCAAAAAGCCTCGGGTTCCATACCCGTAAGGAAATCCGAGACCCGGAGGTCAGATTTATCCTCATGACAGGAGACATTGGGGACCGCACACTCACGCTGGTCTCCTATTACACACCAAATACGGGGCAGGTTCAATTCTTCCGATCCATGCTGAACTCCCTCTCCCCGCATTTTGAGGGTACTGTGATCTTGGGCAGTGATTCTAACACCGCCCTTGACCTCATGTTGGACAAGTCAGGGTCGGCCCGATCTCGCCCCCTACAACCTCCAAAAAGGAGTCTGAAGTTGGCTAAACTTCTTAACTCATTAGGTCTAGTAGATATTTGGAGGGAATTCAATCCGAACACGAAAGATTATACCCATCACTCCGCCCCACACCAGTGCCTGGCCAGGATTGATCATATTTTTGTGGGGGCCCACTCTATCCCTTTGGTAACTAAATCCTTTATAAGGGTTTCCCCTCTTTCAGATCATTCGATGGTGATGCTTCACCTTAAGTCCCAGACTAACGCAGGTCCACGTCCACTTTGGAGACTAAATGAGGCTATTTTGAATAACCCGGTCCACTGCACTTTATTAGGGGATGAACTTAAAGAATACTTTAGTCTTAACTGGGGCACGGAGGTCTCCCCTATGACTCTTTGGGCTGCCCATAAAACGGTTATGCGGGGCAAGATTATGCATCTTTCTGCTAAACTAAAGAAGGAGAGGAAGATCAATTTAATTAAATTAGAGCAGGATTTTCACAGCTGGTCACATAAGAAAGGCCCCTCTCCCCAGTCGCGAGCCAAGCTGGAGGCGGGCAGGGTTGATTTAAATTTGGCCTTAACCTCTCAGGCTGAAAACCAGGTGCAATGGTCAAACGCCAAATTCTACCTTAGGAAAGATCATGTAGGCCCCAGTCTAGCTTCCAGAATATCCCCAAAACTTAGATCCTTTTCCTTCCCTAGGGTAAGAGACCCTACGGGGATCCTCACTCAAAACCCTCATAAGATCTTGGCCTCTTTCAAAGAATTCTACGCCAAGCTTTACAAGTCGGAGATCCCAGATCCCTCCACCTTCCCGTCCGATTTCCTTGATGGCGTTCCCCTTCCCACCATAGACACAGACCACATTCGATCTTTAGAAGCCCCAATTTCAGAAACAGAAATCCTAGAGGTAATTAAACACCTTAAAAGGGGTACTGCCCCCGGTCCAGATGGGTTTTCAACGGGGTACTACAAACAATTTGGGTCTATCTTAGCCCCTTATTTAGCAAATTTTTTTAACTCTCTGCAGGGGGGTACGTTGGTCAATGAGGATCTCAACTCAGCCACTATCAAGGTTATCCCTAAACCAAACAAAGACCCCTCAGAGGTCGCTAACTATAGGCCCATATCTTTAATTAACAATGACCTAAAAATATTAACCAATATCCTATCTAATAGATTGTCAGCACTCATTGGGGACTATATCCATAAGGACCAAGTGGGTTTCATATCCGGTAGACAGGGCCCCGACCAAATTCGCAGGGCTGTGGATCTTATCTCTCTTCTCAGGTCAGGGTGGGATGGGAGTCTGGGTCAGGAAGGGTTTGTTTTATCAGTTGATCTCCAAAAGGCATTTGACACGGTGGAATGGCCCTACCTATTTGAGGTCTTGGGGCGGTGGGGGTTTGGCCCGCGTTTCTTACAAACTCTTAAAGCTTTATACTCCAATCCTAGAGCTAGCATTCGATTGCAAAACTTTTTTTCTGATCCGTTCAACATCTATAGAGGTACCAGACAGGGATGCCCGCTCTCCCCATTGATTTTTGCAATCGCCATCGAGTCCTTGGCGATAGCCATCAGAGAACACCCAGACATTAAGGGGGTGAAATGTGGTCCTTGCACCCACAAATGTGCCCTTTTTGCAGATAACCTCTTACTATTTATATCGTCCCCCCTTGTCTCGGTCCCTAACATTATTAATTTGTTGCAGGATTTTGGTAGGGCCTCAGGGTTGAAGATTAACCTGTCTAAATCAGCGGCTCTCAATGTAAATGTTCCTGAGGGGATGGTTCAACAGCTCAAAAATAGTTATAATATTACCTGGAACCCAACGCAGATCCCTTATTTGGGTATTAAACTGACGGCTAGGATTGATCACCTTTATTCAATCAACTATCCCCCATTATATAAACAACTTCAAGAAGACCTTATCAGTTGGGGGAAATTGGGTCTCTCCTGGTTGGGCCGAGTGAATTCGGTCAAGATGACCCTTCTTCCAAAGATTTTATATTTCTTTAGCACCCTACCCATCCCAATTAGTAAGCCACATCTACTCAAACTACAGTCCCAGATTAAAAAATTTGTTTGGGGTAGTAAGGGTTTCCGGTGCCCAGCTGAGGTCCTGTGGAGACGTCGTTCTCAGGGGGGCCTTGGTCTCCCTAACCTCTGGAGGTACTACCAAGCGGCCCGACTGGCTCAGTTCTCCACCATCTATGCTAGGACAAATAGACCTGACTGGATAGGTATAGAAAGACAGGCGGTCCCCCTCAACACCCTAGACTACTTGGTATGGTCTCCTCCTAAATCTAGGCCTGCTATTCTGTCTCCCACGTTATCTCACTCATTAGCCCTATGCGATCATCTATTCAATACCACAAAGCTGGCCTCTTCTTCCTGCCTCCTACAGCATATCTTCAATAATCCCCTCTTCCCCCCAGGCCAAGATATCCAAGCTTTCAGGTGGTGGACCAATAAGGGTCTCTACAGAATTGGACACTTTCTCTCCTCCTCTGGCCCTATCTCCATGAAGCGTTGTTTGGATACATAAGAAATGCCCCCATCTGAAAGGTTTTGATTTTAACAAATTAACCATTTCATAGCAATGATCTGGAGGACCTCACGGACCTCAGGAGGAGTTACCCCATATGAAAAATGTTGCTCTGAAACCCCCTCTCAAAAGGAAGGAGTCTCTATAATATATGCGTCACTGATTGATCACCCTGAGAAACCTCCATATGCCAGGAGTTGGGAGGGGGAGCTGGGTGTGACTTGGGGAGCGGACAGATGGTTTGACCTCTTTCTGAGATCCTTCAAGGGACTAGTAAACATTACATTGATGGAGGCTAGTGTGAAGGTGATCTCCCGTTGGTACCTGGTCCCTGCTCGACTCACCTCCATGTTCCTGAATTCCTCTCCATTATGCTTTAGAGGCTGCCACATTCAGGGTCCATACTTCCACACTTGGTGAGAATGCCCCAAGAATAGGGGGTTTTGGAATAGGATCTTTTCGATGTTGCGAAAAGTTACAGGCCAGCCTATACCACAAGACCCGGAGGTGGCGTTATTAAATCTCAGAACAGCCGGACTATCTAAGTCTTTAAATAAATTAACCCATTTCATTCTTTTGGGAGCTAAATTAACTTTAGCAAAGGCGTGGAAGAAACCCTCTGTCTCCTTCAACACATCTAAGAAAAAGATTACTTGGATAATGACTCAGGAAAAATATGCCAATATCCTCCTTGACTCTTCGGCCAAATTTGGTCAGTCCAAATTTTGGATAGGATCCCTGGCGATCCTATCTCCACTTGCCCATTTCTTAAGGTCCTATGTGCAGTCAGTTATCGCCTCTCTGGTGCCTGTTTCCTCCTCCTCCTGCTAATCATCTTTCTTTTTTCTTTCTCTTTCCTTCCTCTTTTCAGTTTTTTTTTCTCTTTTTCTGATCTCTAGGTTATATTAGCAATGCATTCAATGTATGGTCATAAATGAGTGATGATGAGGGGACACGTGTTCCCAAGTTTTTGCTTCAGGGATTAAGTTGGTCTTTGCTTATGCAAGGCTCACGTGGTGGGTGGATTTCCCGGGTCGGTCCGGTCCCATGCCCAGGTACAGTATGCTCCCAGTTGGGGTGCCGGGAGTTGGGTCCGGGGTCGATACGGTGGTCTTGATCTCAATAGGCTGAATTGAAGCACTGTTATTCTTGCAGCTGTCCATACAGTCTATATCTTTTTGTATGTTTATTGTAATTTTGGGGTAAGGCTCTCCCTTACCCGCAGTTTTTGCTTTCTTTTGTACTTGAAATTGCCAATAAAATCTTTAACACGAAATCCTATATAGGCTGGCATGTGGGGGTGTGTGGGTGGGTGCCTGAGCACAGTTTAAAGGTCTGAAGCCACTTCCTGCTCTCTCTCTCGCCCATTGGAGCCCAGCCAGAATAGCATCTTGAGGATGTGACATGTAACGTATCATTGTTTGTTGTGTATTCTATATTTTCTTATAGTGTTTTGATGTTAGAATCTTTATTTTCCTTATAATAAATGTAATCTTTGCTGTATTGAAGCAGAGTAAATGATTATATATATATATATATAAGCTAACCTCGTATCGTACCATTATCGTTACTGTTATCAGAGTTATCAGAGTTTTAGTAGGTTAACAAATTAGAGGAATAGACAATTAATATATAGTTACAAATAAACTTGGGGAACCCATAACCACCTTGTTTTTATTTCAGGCAGAATTTATGGGTATCTTCTTTATTCTGGGTCTGGCCTGGCCATCGGTTGCGGATGATCCGAATTGATTCTAAGTGCTCATCAGCTCCATCATTTTTATTCTCTTTTCTCTTCTCTCTTCTTTCCCTGTCGGGTACTACAACTATGTTTTGCGTAGATCCATCCAATTGTAATTTCAATGCTAGCAGGATAGCAACACGTTTTCCTCAGGGCTCCCAGAACCGAATCTCCTCACCAGATGTCTGCAGAAACAGGAGATGGGTGGTTTCTCTGATCTCCCTCAGTGGGGTGAAGCTCCCCCATCCTGCCACAGCTTGATCCCAGTTAGGGGTGCCGGGATAATGGGAGGTGTAACCTACCGCCGTGGCTGTCACAGGGAAGCGGCCATCTCTCTCTCCCCCTTTTTTCCCGAGTATTGTAATGCAGACGATAAGTGAGCCCGAGACTCTAGCAGTTACCTCATTCTGCCTTGCTGGTATGGATATCATCACTTGTTGGTTATTTTCCTAATGTATTGTACCCTATTTTGTCGTGTACAGAATTCAAATAAAAATCTTTGAAAGTAAATCCACTTGCAGGGTACCCCACTGAGCAAACAATTATAGGAAACATCCATTTGTTTAGATTCAGAAAGCATGTGCTCAAAAAGTGTCTGCTCACATATTCTCCACTCTGGGAAGGTAAGAGACTGAAATGGACAACAGATTGCACTCCGGCAACCAAAAGATGTGTGCCGCAATCTGCCCAAGGCTACTTTCCTCCCTGATTCAACACATATGCTACTGTCAGAATCCTCACAATGGTCTTGAAGCAGTGGTGCAAAGATCAGTAATGCCTCCTGTGCAGCCATCAACTCTAGAATGAGGAATCGCTCCCTTCAATCTTCCTTGAGCAAACTGGTTCTGACAGTGAGCTTGACCCACAGCTGGAGTAATGCAAGCTTAAATGTTTGAGATGCCATCGAGCCCAGGCCACTGTGGGGACTGCTGCATTCATCAATACCTTCATACAATGCCTTGCTGATATCAAATGACTTGTCTTCAGAGCGCAGACCATCAAAATCAAGAGGGGCATCTTCTTCTGTGGAAGGAATACTTTCCCCACTGTCATTTGAGACACCCAAAAACAACCTCTGTGAGGAATCTAGCTGGCTCTTGTTGAAGATTAGCAACCAACCAAAGCTCTATAGCAGCTCCAGGGCCCTCCCCCGATGATTCAGCAGCTCCCTAACTTATTTCCACTGCTTTCCATCTAAAAGGCATCTAATTAGCCTTAGAAGGGAGAAATTAAAAAGCAGACATAAGTCATCCTCCTAAATATATTCTTCTTTGGAAGAGTCTGAAGGTTGGTCAGCCTGAGAAAGCTCTTGAGTCCAGTTACTGGCTTTGTAGGGAAAACTGGACCTTGCCAGAATAGATGACCCTTGCACAAGGCAAGTCCAAACAGCTCTTTTAGAGTGTCTTGATGTCATGCTTAATGAATTGTGACAATTGTGCCTATCATCATCTTAATCCCCTACTGCCTGAGCAAAGCAGGATTCATAAAGTCATGTTCATGCACATCTTGGCAGAGCCTGAAAAGGGCTGCCTTTCCAGGGAAGCATTGTGAAAGATTCAGTCCTAACTGGGTGGCTGCCAGGGACCATTTACAATAAAAGGGTGCCACATCCCTGCATAATTGGAAGATTGGAAGATAATTGAAATTGGGACTTTAAAGGCACCGTACAAAAAAATATGGTTCAAGATATTATAAAAAGGTATAAAGTTTATTGAATCAAAAAATTAAAACACATTGTAAAACCAAGATTGAGCCCCTGAACTACTGCACTAAATCAAAGGGCAACATCCCGTTTCCCTCCCCGGATGAATAGATAGAGCCTCCCAAAACACTGGTAGTGGCAGTCGTAATAATGCAGTTGTACAAAAAAAATAAAAGGGAAAAGGGAATGTTTGGTTGGGGAGTGCGGGATGTTGGATGCAGTGGTCCACAATTGTGGCGCAGTAGTTCCAGTCTTTACATGTTTCTCGTTTCTCATATACGCTTCCTAAGAAGATTATGGGGTTCAATTTACATATTTTTATCCTGTAAAGATAGACATGTAACTATACATCATAATATGTTAGCAGCAAACATTCAAAACAGTAGTTATGTCAATCAGACACATTGTGTATTGGTACAGTATCAACTTACAAGGCAAAGCAGTGTGGCCCTGGGATAGCAGGTAGATTAGGAGCCGACACCCTGGAGACACCCCCAAGAGGACGGTAGATGGGGGGATGAACTTATGTAGAAAGTTGGTCTAAAATAAAATATATACAGTAAAGTCACATAACTTCTGGGTATATAATCCAATTCCTCAGTTAGAGGGGGGGGGGGTGAAAAAAAGGGAAGGAAAGGGGAGGGAGAGAAGAGGGGGGAAGGGGGGGAGGGAAAGGGGGAGGGAAAAAGACTGAGGGGAATTTTGTAAAAATAGGTACAATATTTACCCACGAGACTTTGGTGAATTCACCCACAGATGTTTATATGTATAGGTATATGTATTCAGGTGTCTGGAACCTATTCCCAAGGTTGGCTGCTATCACATTGATCACTGCTTAGATCATACCATAAGACTAGCTGTAATAAGCCGTGTTGAGGGATCCTGGTTCGGATTCCCTATGGATTAATACAAACGATACTCATTGGTAAAGATGGTAGAGTTCATGCACAGTTCAATGGAGAGTGGAGGGGGGGAGAAAAGAGCCAATCCCCCATATACACCACTCTCCCTGGACAGTTCAAAATATAAGACCAGCAGCCAGGTGCCTACCTTAGTATTAGCTGTTACTGAGGGTTCTCCCTGCTGGGGCTGTATTACACCTCCAAGTGTATACTGTTTGCCGGCCGTTCAATGAGTGTGTATTTTGCTCAGCTGACACGGCCGGTTTAGATGCATCCCAACCGATGCATCACGACGTGGGCGGGCTCCACCCACACGGACGTCATTCGGCCCAGCGTAGACACCCACCCCGTCGTATCGCAGCCATAGAGCAGCACGACCGACCGGGTGACACCAAAAGGAAGGGCTCCCTCTGGTGGACTCCCGGGGTGCTGCCCCTCCATCCCGTCGCAGCCTGGTAAAAGCTGACAGTGGGCAGATGGTGACGGCGCTTTCAGCCAGACATCTACCTTCCCTCCCATGGTCCCTTCACATGTAGAGGGGCCCAGAGGGGGAGGGATTGGAATGGGGGGACTCCAGGGGACCAGCATACCCCATCATCTGCCATCCGATCACAGGCCCTGTAAGTTGAAAAAAAGGAGGAAATTATTTAATTCAATAGTGACATAAATGTAACATCCAAATGTACAGATTATTCAACTTAACGAAAGAGGACCTCTTACCTATTAAGCATGGAATAAACTACAAGAGCCTAATTAGCTAACAGAAGGGAGATTGAATTGGATCTGCAGTATCATAAACTGTTAGACATATTGTGTACAGGGTCCTTCACTAGAATAAAGAACGCATGATGTTCTTTATTGGCCCAATATAATTCAGCAGGAGAGAGGGCACTTTTCGGGTATATCTTATCTAATCAAACATGGGGGTGAGTGTGGAAAAAGACCTGGGGAGTTAGAGGAATGGTTTGTACGAGCAGATTTCATTCAAGCCCGGGGGATGTATTGCATTAAGTCTTTCAATCCATAAAGTTTCCCTCTGGAGTATTTTCTTATCCCAGTTACCTCCTCTAGGGTCCTGTGGAACTACCTCTAGCACTAGAAATGAGACCCATGTGGCATCAAAACCAGGATAGAGATCCAGATGGCGACTGACTGGAGTCACCATATTTCCATTGGAGGAGTAATAAATATGATCATGAATTCTCTTCCTAAAAAGTCTAATGGTTTTTCCCACGTAGAATGCACCACACCAGCATGTCATCAAATAGATGACGCCCTGTGTATCGCAGTCCACGTGGTAACGGAGTTGAAGTGTTTGACCATGGGTTTGTTTGAATTTTGTATCCTGATTTACCCATGGGCACATATCATATTGCCCACATTTAAACACCCCATAGGCTGGAGATGTTTCTTCTTTAGCTGTGGTATAGTGGCTAGCTATAAGTTGATTCCTAATTGAGGGTGCTCTCCGAAACACAATTTCAGGATATTCTTTGATATACTTAGAGACATATGGATCCTGTAATAGGATATGCCAATGTCTTCCCAGGATTCTTCGGAAGTCCTGATGTTGTGTTGAGAATTGGGTAATGAATCTGACTGTTGCTGTTTGTTTTTGGTTAACAGGTTTGTAGAGCAAGGTATGTCTATCCTGTTGTTATGCCCGATTGTAGGCTTTCTGTAAAAGTGATTTGTTGTACCCTTTAAGTAATAAGCTTGATCGTAGGCCTGATGGTTGGATTTGAAAATCCTCAGGTCATGTTCAGTTGCCTTTAAGATGCAAATATTGTGCATAGGGTATACTACGTATAAGGGCAGGCGGGTGGGCACTATTCGCGTGCACTAATTTATTTCCTGCTGTTTGTTTACGATGCAAATTGATTGTTATGCAAAGGTCCTGATCGACGAGTATATCAAGATCCAGAAATGTTAGCATATAAGTATTGTCGTTGATAGCTTCCACAAATTTGCATAGTTCCTTCTCGGTACCTGTCCATATAACAAAAATATTGTCTATGAACCTGTACCAACATAGGACGTGTCTCATGAATATTTTCAATTTCTCAGTCTGCCACATGTCCCTTTCCCACGGCTACGCCCTATACCTGGAAGTAGTGGGTTTCCATAAATGTGAACCAGTTATGGGTCAGAACATGATACAATAATTGCAGTAGGAATTCATTGACGTCCCACCGTGTATTAGGCTGTTCCATTAGGAAGGTACGCACCATCTGCATTCCTTTATCATGAGGAATGCTGGAGTAGAGTGCTTCTACATCCAGTGTCACTAGCAGGGCTCCTGAAGGTGTTTGTCAGCCCTCTATGTGTGTCAATAAATCCAAGGTGTCCTTAATAAAGGAAGGTAGACTGGTGACATGTTGCATCAGGAAAAAATCAATGAACTTACTAGCATTTTCACATTGTGCTCCAAAGCCTGAAATGATAGGTCTCCCTGGTGGATCAGTCATATTCTTATATGAGTCCATGGTCAGGAAAGGCGTTGCACAAACTTTTCTTCAAGGTATCCTGAGGATGTTTCATCCTCTGCTCCTTCAGCGCAGACAAGATGAGCTCTGCAATTTTACCCTGGATCAAGAAGGGTTGCCAGCCAGTAATGATCCATCTCCTTGATATGACGAATGCTAGGGTCTTTTTCGCAGGCTTTTCAGAATCAAAGAGCCCATGCAGCGTAAGTTTGAGAAGGCATGAGTGTCCTCTGGGTCACTGAGGATGACATTATCAGGAACTACATCCTCCCAGCCACGTACAACTCATTGGGTTTCTGGGGACTGAAAACCATGATCCCTTGAAGACTGCTGTGTGTTATCCTCCACATCCATGCTGACACAATCATCTTCCTCCTCCTGCTCCTGTGTGTTTGGCGACTCTGCAGGAATGCTCTCTGCATAAAGGGGGCTTTGAGAAGAAAGGAAGTCCTCCTTTTCCTCCCGCTGTTCTACCTCAAGTGCCCTGTCCCTGATTCTACGAAGCGTGTGCTCCAGAAAGAATATTAGAGGGACAGTGTCACTGATGCATGCATTGTCACTGCTCACCATCCTTGTGGCCTCCTCAAATGGTGACAGGACAGTGCATGCATCCTTGATCATTAGCCACTGACATGGCAAAAATAAGCCAAGCTCCCCTGAGCCTGTCCTGGTACCATGTTCACAGAGATACTCATTCATGGCCCTCTGCTGTGCGTGCAGCCACTGCAACATTGCCAATGTTGAGTTCCACCTGGTGGGCATGTCACAAATGAGGGGGTTGGTGGGCAAGTTGAATTCTCACTGAATGTCAGCCAGCTGGGCACTGGCATTGTATGAACACCGGAAATGACCACAGACTTTTCTGGCCTGCCTCAGGATATCTGGTAAGCCTGGGTACCCGGTCAAGAAAAGCTGCACCACCAAATTCAAGACATGTGCCAAGCATGGAACATGTGTCAAGTGTCCCTGTCAGAGAGCAGAGAGAAGGTTGGTGCCATTATCACATACAACCATTCCTGGCTCAAGCTGCTATGGCATCAACCACCTCTGAGCCTGCCCCCTCAGAGCTAACAGAATCTCTGCCCCAGTGTCCCTGTCCCCAAGATAGACTAACATAAGGACCACATGCCATCTTTTAGCCTGACTGCTTATGTAGCCCCTTGAATGCTTAGAGAGCACTGCAGGTTCAGAGGACAATTCTGCAGAAGAGGCCACAGAAGTAGAAGAAAAGGAGGGGTGGAGGAGGCGGATGTGGCAAAATCACCACCAGCTTTTTGGAGGCGTGGTGGTGGAACTAGCTCCAACACTGAACCCTGTCCTGCATCCTGCCCAGCTGTCAGTAGATTTACCCAATGTGCCTGACCATGCCTGCTGGACCATGAGTAAGCGGTAATATGAACCCTGCTGCTGACCACCCTGTCCAACGAGGCCAAAACATTGCCTTCCACATGACGGTTAAAAGCTGTAATGGCCTTATGTGAAAAGAAATTTCTTTTGGGAACCTGCCACTGTGGGGCAGCACATTCCACAAATTCATGAAAGGCAGAGTCTACCAGCTGAAAAGGCAGCAGTTGGAGTGCTAGCAATTTGGCCAAGATAGCATTAAGACGCTGAGCATGTGGATGGCTGGGACAGTACTTTTTTTATGGTTCAGCAACTGAGGTAGGGATATTTGCCTTCTGAATTCACCTGTTGGTGGGGGTTGAGATCCCAGATGAGGAGCAAGGAGAAGTTCGCCTTGTTTTCTGGTCTGGGTTTTTCAGGTACTGTTGCCAACAGACTGCATGGCTGGTCGTCATATGTCTTGTCAAGACAGTAGTGCCCAAATGGCTGGAGTTCTGGCTGTGCTTGACTTGCTTCAGACATAGATTGCAAATGGCAATGGTGGAATCTTCTGCACATGTGTTAAAAAATGCCCACACCAAAGAACTTTTCAAAGTCAGCGTGGAGCCAGCAGTGCCCTGCACCTGTGGAGATCTGTGGTCCAATGCAATTGGGTGTCTGCCCTTAAGCTGGCCCCTGGAGGACATCCTGCCTCGTTAGAGTTGTGCCTCCTCCTCCTCCTCCTCACTTTCCTCCTCTCTTCTCTCAGGCACCCAAGTACAGTCTGTGTCCTCATCATCCCCTCCATCCTCGTCACTGGCGCAAACTTGGCAATATGCTGCAGCTGGGAACATGACTACTATTTTATTGTGCTTCTACGGCACCCCCTCTCTCTAGGCTCATGCTACTCCCTTCCTCAACCTGGGAACCAACATCGGAGCCTTCAAATTGCTGCGCATCCTCCATCTGCATGTAACTGACACTATAGTCAAATAATTCTGGTGACTCCTCCAGGCATGATGGTGGGACTACAGAAGGAGTAACTGTGGACAAGGATCCGGTGGAATAGGCCGCTTTGCCAGCTGCCTTGGAAGGCAATCTTGTATGAGCCTGGGTGGCAGAGGATGAGGAGGATGAGGATGGTTTAGTTATCCACTCCACCAACTCTTCTGCATGTTGTGGCTGAATAGCACAGTCAACAGCAACAAAAAAGGACCCGCCTGCAGAGGATGCTCCATGTCCACCACCACCACTTTTCACTGAAGACACAGAGGTTGCTTGCCCTCTTTTAGTGGCCTGGGAGCGTCTGCCTGACATGATGGGGATTTTTTTTAACACCATACTACACTGTATTATATACCGTACCCCCGAATGCACTGATATATAGTGTACACTCAATACGTGTGTGTATGGCTGTATACATATATATACAGCCATTGACATGTCGCTGAGGTTAACACGTTAGGAGCGGATAGAAATTGTGTTGATGTCTGGTTAACGCAGTAACCGGGTCATTGCAGCAGATTTCAATGCAAGACAGCCTACAAGACCACCCATCTCCCATGCTACAGTTAGCAAACTGCTTGCTAAGTTACGTGAAACTGGTTCAGTGTTGGATTTGCCAAAATGTGGACGCATGAAATCTATCACTAATGAAGAAACATCAGTGGCTGTCCTAGCTTCATTCAGCAAGAGCCCACAGCGTAGCACTCGCCGCATGTCACTGGAGAGTGGCATTAGTCGAACATGCCTTCGGTGGATATTAGCTACTCACAAATGACACCCTTACAAACTCCAGCTACTGCAGCATCTCAACGAGGATGACCCAGATCGACGCACTGAATTTGCAGAATGGGCAAAACAAAAATTGGAACAGGACCCTCAGTTTACGCAGAAGATTTTGTTCAGTGATGAGGCAAACTTTTATGTGAATGGTGAAGTTAACAAACAAAACCACCTCTATTGATCTGACACTAGCCCACATTGAATAGATCCCTCCAAGACTGTTGGAATCAAAAAATTGATGGTATGGTGTGGTATATGGGGTACAAAGATAGTGGGGCCATTTTTCATCAATAGAAACCTCAAGGCCACTGGATATGCAAAATTGCTACATGATGATGTGTTTCCCTCTTTATGCACTGAAGCTGGCACGTTCCCTGAGTTTTTCCAGCAAGATGGTGCACCACCACATTATGGGTGTCAGGTCCGAGCATTCCTAGATGAACAGTTTCCTGGAAAGTGGATTGGTCGTCGTGGGCCAGTTGAATGGCCCCCAAGGTCTCCCGATCTGACCCCCTTAGACTTTTATCTTTGGGGTCATCTGAAGGCAATTGTCTATGCTGTGAAGATATGAGATGTGCAGCACCTGAAACTACGGATACTGGAAGCCTGAGCTAGCTTTTCTCCTGCGGTACTGCTATCAGTGTGTGAAGAGTGGGAGAAGAGGGTTGCATTGACAATCCAACACAATGGGCAGCACATTGAACACATTTTATAAGTGGTCAGAAACTTGTAAATAACTCATGAAAGAATACAGTTATGTTAAAACCAAGCACACCATTGTTTTTCTTGTGAAATTCCCAATAAGTTTGATGTGTCACATGACCCTCTTCCTATTGAAAAAACAAAAGTTGGATTCAAAATGTCCGACTTCAAAATGGCCGCCATGGTCACCACCCATCTTGAAAAGTTTCCCCCCTCACATATATTAATGTGCCATAAACAGGAAGTTAATATCACCAACCATTCCCATTTTATTAAGGTGTATCCATCTAAATGGCCCACCCTGTATATTGGACGGTATATATTTTTTCATTTCAGTGTTTTTTATTGGATTTTTTACATGAACATACAATGCTTATAACATCTGTATTACATTGTTAAAGACAATGGTATTATCCCTACCTTTGACAACAATAATAGCTTCAAAGTTAGTCTCAGTTTTTTTTTCTCTCATTTTTTCTTTATTGGTATTCTTAAGAACATACAAGTTATTCAATCATTCAGTTTTAAGGTTACATTATGTCTTTAAATTGTGACAAAGAAAATGCATTATGTCCTGGTAATTTGTCTTATATCTGCTTCCCCTTTGCTTGCATTTATACATTTTCGTGCTGCCCCGTTGTCCGCCCTGCCACCGGACCCCCCACCACCAGGCCACCCCTTATGGGAACATACTGTGACCCAGAGGCGAGAAAGCCTGGCCGACCCCGGACACCCACAAGGCCACTTACTCGTATCATTTCAGCTAGATAAACTGTTCTCTGCAGTTCTCATATAACCGTTTTGTTCTCTGCAGTTCTCATATAACCGTTTATCTGCATTTTATAAGAGGTGCTGAGAGATTAGGTAAACTTAAAAACAGTGAACAAAATAGACAACACAAACAAAAATAAAATTATCTATGCCCGTTTGCTACATGCTCCACAAGATGGAGTGGTACTTGTCTTTAGACCTTCATATTTTCGTTGCACCATGTGTGCCAGAGCTTCCATTTGCTTTTGCATAGTGCAAAATTACCTTGGGAGGAAGCAAAGGATTCTTCATATGTGCCATGGGTTTGGGTAGTCATTATCACCACTCCTATAGTTGGAGCCACACTATCTCTCCAGTGGCGGACCAGTGTCAATCTTGTGCTTAACAATAGATGTGATATGATTGTCCTATGTTCTCTGGGGAATGTATCTATTCCTATGGATAATAGTGCTAAGGCAGGTGAGTGTGGTATTGGTAAGTTTAAAATTTGGGTCAGCTTGTGAAAGCAATCCGACCACAAGGTGTTTAGCATTGGGCAGTCCCACAAAGTATGCAATAGTGTACCCACTTCTCCACAACCTCTCCAGCAAAGTGGCGAGATCTGAGGGTTAAATTTGGATATCCTATACGGTGTTAGGTACCATCTCATTAGTATTTTTTGGTGTAATTCCCATAGATTAGCGCTTTTTGTGGATTTATATGATGTCTGTATTGCTTTTTGCCATTGTTCTATCGTGAATTCTGATTTGAGATCTTTTTCCCAAGCCCTGATATGTTGGGTTTTAGTAAAAACATTTTTATTGTCTAGGGATTTATAAAATATTGAGATACCTTTTGTTTTGGATTCGCTCGATTTATAGTATTGGGCTATTTGCCATGGGAGAGTTATTGATGTGTTAGTGTTAGATTGTATAAAGTGAGACAATCGTATGTATGTATAATATTCAGAACTGGGTAGACCAAATTCTAGTTGTAGTGCTCTAAAGGTTTTAATAGCTGGTCCTACTATTATGTCTTCTATTTTCTCAATCCCTCGTTGTATCCAGAGTGTAACTGTGATATTAGGAACCAATAGAGGTATGCAATGTAATGACATTGGTATAGTTGTCGTTTTTCCATCCAATATTGGAGCCGCATTTAGAATTTGCCACATTTCTATAGAGGCTTTGATTGTGGGGGATAGTGTTTTATTCACGTTACTGGTGTGTGCGTTAGCCATCAGGAACCGGTCAGTGTTATGTCCTTGTATTTGGTAATTTTTCAGATCTAACCATTTATTGTCTGTGGCTGCTGAAACCAAGTTTTGAGCTGCGCTAGGACTGCAGCTGAATGGTAATCCTTCAATTTCGTTAGCCCCACTCCTCCCGCCTCCCTTGTGCTGATCAAGTTACTAAATGCGCACCTTGCTCTTTTCCCCCTCCAAAGAAACTGGTTTACCATAGTTTGTGCTTTTGTAAAGTACGATTTGGGTGCTGAGATGGGTACTGTCCTGAATATATATAAAAATTGCGGCAGTATAATCATTTTAAATGCAGCTAGTTTGCCTGACCAAGATAGTTCCCCATGGCTATAGCTTTGAGCTTTGATTGAAGTTCCTGTAGTATCGGGATGTAGTTTTCCTTAAATAAGTCAGTTGTTTTAGGTGTTAATGTTATTCCTAAGTATTTATCCCATTATCTTTCCATACATATGGAAAGGAACTTTTGAGTTTCTGTTTGATCTGCGGTGGAACTCCCAAACCCAGCACATATTATTTGGTATCATTCACTTTATAATACAAAACTTGGTTGAACAGGTTCAAGGATTCATGTACCGAAGCCAGAGATTTCTCTATGTCTGTGAGCATGAGTATTATGTCGTCTGCAAATAGACTAATCGTGTGGGAAAACCTATGACCTTTCCATCCAGTTATGTTCGGGTGACTATGGATATGAGTGGCTAATGGCTCCATTAGTAGATTAAAAATCAAGGGGGATAAAGGACACCCCTGGCGGGTTCCGTTCGTGATATTAAAGGGGGAAGATAACACCCCGGAGGTGTACACTCGGGCCAAAGGCGTAGTGTATAATGCTAGTATTGCTGATTTAATATTCCCTTCAAAACCAAAGGCCGATAGTGTGCTAGTTAGGTATCCCCAATGAATGCGATCAAAGGCCTTCTCTGCATCCAAAGCCAGGAGCAGAGAAGGCCTTTTTGTTGGTTGATGCAGTGGATAATATTGATCAGATGTCTTGTAGGGTCCGTGGTCTGTCGACCTCTTGTGAAGCCCGATTGATCTGAGTCAATAAGTGAAGGGAGAATGTTTTGTAGTCTAAGAGCTATGAGTTTTGCATATATTTTGAGGTTGTTGTTTCATAGGGAGATTGGTCTAAAATTTTGAGGTGTTGTTGGGTCTTTCCCTGGCTTGGTTATAATCATTGCTTGTAACATTTCCTGAGGGAAGGAGGAAGATGCAAATCATATATGCTGTAAGTATGTGTTTGAAAGATTTGTAGTACTCCCCTATGAATCTGTCAGGACCTGGGGATTTGTTAATTGGTAGTAAATCAATTGTCGTTAGAGTTTCAGAAGGTTGGAATGGTGAATTTAGTTTTTTAATGGTTCAGCATTTAGTTTTGGAAGTGATAGTTTTTGTAGAAACAAATTGATTATTGAAGGTGTTGGTTGGGAAGTGTTGGGGTCTTCTTTAAGGTTGTATAGTGATCCATAATAGGAACTGAAAGCCTCTGCTATGTCTTTTGGGTGGTAATGTTTGTTTTTAGTAGTTGGGTTTATTAAATAGGGGATTTTTGTTTTGTGTCTGTGTCCTCGCAGTCTCTGAGCTAGTAGTTTCCCAGCTCTGTTTCCCATGGCATAGTGTTGCATTTTAAGTCTCCTAGAGGCTCTCTCAAAACGCTCCATTAAGAGTGATCTTAATTCTGAGCGAAGTAATGTCAATTTTTTAGATGTAGTAGGGGAAGGTGATTGTTTATTAAGTGTTTGTAATGTGTGTATTTCATCTGAGATTTGTTTAATTTTTAATTGACGCTGCCTCTTAACTCCTGCCCCCAGTTTAATGAGTACTCCCCTCATAAAAGCCTTATGAGCGGACCACACTATAAAATCGTTCTCCACAGTACCGTCATTTTCAAGAAAAAAGTTTTGGAGATGATCCTCTAATGTCTTCCTGTGTTGGGTATTTTGTATTAGTGATAGGTTTACTCTCCAAACTGGAGCATACTTGGTGGATAGGGAGTCTTCCAATGTTAGAGTTATAGATGCGTGATCTGACCATGTAATCATATTAATGGAAGAAGACATGGTTTTAGCTAGGGTTAATTGGTCGGTTAAGAAAAGGTCTATTCTGGAATATGAGTGATGTGCTGTTGAGAAAAAGGTGTAGTCCCTTTCTCCTGGGTGAAAACACCTCCAAGCGTCAAACAGATCATTGTGGTGTATCCATTCTTGCAGGTGGGGAGTGTGTCTCTTGGGTGAAGCTGTGGAGTCCATGGTTGGATCAGATGTGAGATTTAAGTCTCCGCACAATATTAAGTGACCTTTTTGATGGTTACGGAGTTTCTTAAGCATTTTGTTCAAGAAACGTATCTGGTGGGAATTGGGTGCATAGATATTTACCAATGTATATATGGTTGAGTTGATTTCACACACCACTATTAAGTAGCGACCATGAGTGTCTCTGATTTCCTTATGTAGGGCAAAGGACACAGTTTCCTTAATAGCTATTAAAACACCCCTCTTTTTTTCTTCCGCGTTAGCCGTAAATACATATGGGAAACTTTTGTGCGAGCACTTAGGCGGTGCTTGGTTGTTCAAATGCGTCTCCTGTGCACATAGTATATCGCTTTTGTGAGCTAGAGCATCTTCCCACATGGACCTTCTCTTGGCCGGATGGTTGAGGCCCTTAGTGTTAATTGAAATTATTTTAAGCCCCATTTCGTACTTGCAAACTGCTGGTCAGATAGCCATTGTTTTGTAAATTGGCTTGGAGCTCCCTCTGGTGGTGAAAAATATGCATAGTTTTCCCTTTTGCTGTAAGTGTCAGGTTATTGATGCAAATTGTACTCACAGTTTCCCTGATGAGGAGGAAGGTTTTCTCTGTGCTTGAGCAGGTGAGGCGTAGGGTGATGCTCGAATCGTCCTGGTCTCCCCGAGTGGGAGAAGAAGTAGACCACATCCATTGCAGCAAATGGGCAAGTAATAAAACATAAACAAAGAACATGAGAAACAAAACATAAACCAACTTTGGTATCAGTCATAGAATGGTACTTAGTACCAGGGTGCAGCTTTTCGCTGCTCAAGAACAGTAGGGGTCAAGTCTGTTGCCCGAGAGGTGTATCAGTGGCTCCCGAATCTCAGGGCTTAGATATACAGAATTTTGTTTTATATATGACTCTTAGAGTTTTTAGAGGTGACCACCCTCCATTCAGGATCTATTTGAGGAATGTTGTGGGGTGTTGCCTGGTTGTTGGTAGGTTCTGGGACTATTTGCCATTTCTTAAGCAGGGATATGCCTTTTTCCAGAGTGTCCACAACATGTGATGTACCATCTTTAGTGACTGTTATTTTTGTGGGATACCCCCATTTGTATCCTATTTTGTGGTTTCTAAGTGCCTTTGTTATAGTGTTGAGGCTTTTTCTCTTTTGTAATGTATACTGGGAAATGTCTGCGTACAATTGGAGCTTCTGAAACTGAGGGGGTATGTTTTCTCCCTTTCGCATTACCGCCATAAGTTTTTCTTTAGTGTGGAAAAAGTGTAGGCGTAAGATTACATCTCTTGGGGTTTGATCCGGGAGGTATGAGGGTTTAGGTAGGCAATGTATTCTGTCAATTATGACATCCATTTCTGTGAGCTCTGGAGCTAATTCTTTAAATAAGTTCATGGCATATGTCCGGAGTTCACTCTGCTGCACTGACTTTGGTACCCCTCTAATATTAAGGTTGTTCATTCGACTTCTGTCCTCCATGTCAGCTAATTTGGCTTTCAAAGCCTCCATGTTGTTATCTGTGGATTTGTGTGCATCCACTAGGTCATTTATAGTCGATGCAAATTCCCCCATCTTTTTTTCAACATGGCCTACTCTGTTTTCCACCTCCTGTAACTCACTATGGAACCGTTGCATACATGCTGCCATGTCCGTTTGTAGTGCGCTTCTGAGAGATAGAAGCATATCTTTCAGTACAGAGTCGCTCACTGGGGTGTTTGATATGGGAAATTCTTCTATGGAGTCAGGGAGTTCCCTTGTTTCTTCCCCAGAATCTACACTTGCACTATGTGCCGGACTGTAGCCACCTCCATCCGTCCTGAATTTAGCCTTGGCAGGGCTGGCGGATTGAGGTGTAGGAGGATATGAGCCAGGGTTGCTTTTAAAGCTTGTATTATTTACAATCAGTCCTGGAGTATGGGGCTGGGTGTTGGGATTGTATGCTGGCGTGGGTGATGTGCCAGCGCCATTTTGCCTACCTCCGTCCGCGGTGTAAAGTACATCGTTAATTTTTGCGGTTTCCTCTCCTCCTTGCGCTTCCTTGTCATGTTCCTCCTTATCCTGGGGTCTGATTCGCCCTGTTCAGGGTGTCTTATGGTGGTCTCTTACAGTCGCTTTGTGCCGCTGAACAGCCCTGAGTCCCGGAGTTCCTCTCTCAAGCTGCCATCACGCTCCGCGGCAAGCCACGCCCCCGTTAGTCTCAGTTTTGAAGGAAAATGGTTAACAGACAAAGTTAATGTTCTAGTCCATTCAGATATACACAGTCCCTTAAGATAGACACAACATTTCCATATGTAGCTTGGTTTTTGTAGTTTTTCGGGTGGTGGACTGCTATTGGGGTCTATTCCATGTGTTATAGTATCTGTTATTATAATGTTGACTAGCTTACACGATTAGCTGGGGTCGCTCCCCCTCGGCCCCCCCCCCCCGAGTCTCTCTAGTGGTCAGGGTGTCTGAGGGATTCCGCGCCTTTGGGGAGTCTGAGATTAAACATTAGTGTTAATTGAATTTATTGACCCACTTATACCATAGGTTGTCGAATGAGGTGGTAGAGCCAGAACAGCCGGCTGCATGTTTTTCACATATATAGCTGGATTTTATTCTATGTATGACCTCTTGTATGTCAGGGGCCGATTCCTGCTACCATTTACTGTTAATCGACAGTCTGGCTGCAATGAGGATATGGAATACAATTGACCGGTCACTTTTTGGAATTTGGTCCATGACCATAGAATATGATACAGGCTCCCTGTTTCACCACACTGGCACCAACATACAGGTGAGTGGTTCTGGAAAATACGGTTAAGTCTAACTGGTGTTAGGTACCCCCTGTAGAGAATCTTTACAGTATTTTCCCAGTGTGTTGTGCATTTAGACAAGCCCAAGGGCCTTTTCATTGCTTGGTACCATTGTGTGAGGGGAAACTCTTTTCGGAGCTCCTTTTCCCACGTTAAAATTTGGTGGGGTTTGGATGTGTTGTGGCAATGGTTTAGATGTTTATAAAACCATGAGGTGCCTTTTTGTTTACTCGTTAAGTTCATATAGAGATTCCAGATACTTTCGTCATTTTTAACCGTCTTGGAGTGAGATGATCTGTGGAAGTGGTTAATTTGTGATTGTTTATATGCTGACTTCAGAGTCATGTTTGGCTGAGGTGTTATCGACTGTGATATGTCTATACCTTCAACGAGGTCTCTGTTGCTGTCTATATAGAAATGTGGTATTAGGAATTCATAAGGCTTGAGTGGGATGGGTATGGATATTTGGGTGTCATGGTACACAGATAAATGGAGGGAGAAATTCCACGTTTCTACTGAGGCTATGATGGTGGATGTTAAATCTGCATGAAGTTGTTGGTGTGAGGCAGTTGCTAATAGCAATGTGGACAGATCTCTATAGGCTAGAAGAGCTTTTTCTATGCCGACCCAGAGGTTGTTAGGTACTGGGTCGAACCACGCTTTCGTCTGCTCCAGGATTGTGGCTTTGTGATACAGAGCAATATTGGGTAGATTAACACCACCCTGGGTTTTATTTCTGGAAAGGATATGGCGAGCTATTCTTGACTTACCATTTTTCCATATGTAAAGATTCATATATTTATTGATGGTAGTGAAGAACTTGGTTGGGAGGCTGATAGGGATTGTTCGGAAAATATAGAGTATTTTGGGGAGGGAAAGCATTTTAAATGCTGCTACATGGCTTATCCATGTGATTTCCATTTTCTTGTATGTGGCTAGGTCTTTTTGAATTTTAATCAGGAGAGCAGGGAGGTTTTCTGCGTATAAATTGGAGATTGGAGATGTAAGTTTGAGACCAAGGTAATCAATTTTTTTGTTGTTCCACGAGTATGGAAACTCTTTTTTTTAGAAGCTTAATGTCCCTAGTGTTTAGATTGATGGGTAATATAGAGGTTTTGAAATGTTTACTTTATAATATGATACATGCCCAAATTTGGTGATTTCCTCTTGAATTGCCCTGAGGGATGTAGCTATGTCAGTGATTGTTAAGAGGACATCGTCCGCAAAGAGACCTATTTTATGTGTGTATTCTAATGTTTTTATGCCTTGTATGAGGGGGTTTATTCTAATCGCTTCTGCAAATGGCTCCATGACCAACGTGAAAATGATGGGGGATAGGGGGAAACCTTGCCATGTCCCGTTTGTAATTATAAATGAGTCGGAAAGCATATTGTAAGTATATACTTGGGCTGAAGGGCACGAATATAGGGCTGAGATATCAGTGAAAATGGGGCCTCTGAAACCAAATTTCCTTAGGGTAGGCCGAAGGTATCCCCAATGGACCCTATCAAAGGCCTTCTCAGCATCTAGTTCTAAGAAGGCTGCTTTGGCTTTCTTTTGCGAGGAGCCCTATCATCCTCCTGGTGCCATCTGAGGCTTGCCGGCCTTTTACAAACCCCACTTGGTCCATGTTGATGAGCGATGGTGTTATTTCCTTTAACCTGTTTGCTAATATTTTTGAAAAAAATTTTAGGTCAGTGTTTAGAAGCAAAATCGGGGGAAATTCTGTGGGGTTGTTGGATCCTTTCCTGGCTTTTGTAATGTGACTATGATGGCTTTAAGCATTTCAGCTGGGAGTGTACCTGTGGACTAGAGTTGAGCGAACCCGGACATTTGAAAAAAAGTTTGGGTTTGGGTTAGTGGTTCGGGTATTTTATCCCGCCTGTTGAATAGATGCAGGGCAGCCAATCAATAAGCCTTTCACTGGTTTGCCCTTAGAAGCCATCACAGCCATGCCTACTAATGGCATGGCTGTGATTGGCCAGTGCATCATGTGACCCAGCCTCTGTATAAGCTGGAGTCACGTAGTGCTGCATGTCACATGCTCTCAGGCTAGTGTAGGGAGAGGATGCTATCGGCGCTGTGAGGGACAGATTGCAGATATAATAACATCTCATCCTGCAATACAGAACGATCTGATTCTGGACTAGGTAGAGATTACTACTACTACTGCTTTGAGGGACAGATTGCAGATCTCATCCTGCATTACAGAACGATCTGATTCTGGACTAGGTAGAGTTTACTACTCCTGCTTTTAGGAACAGATTGCAGATCTAATAACATCTCATCCTGCATTACAGAACGATCTGATACTGAACTACGTAGAGTCTACTGCTTTGAGGGACAGATTATTGTTCTAAAATCATCTCCTAGTTCTATAGGGTCTGGTTCCTGCTGTTGCTGTAAGGGACAGATTATTATTCTAAAATCATTGCCTACTGCTATAGGGTCAGGTTCCTGCTGTTGCTGTAAGGGACAGATTATTGTTCTAAAATCATCGCTTACTGCTATAGGGTCAGGTTCCTGCTGTTGCTCTAAGGGACAGATTGTTGTTCTAAAATCATCGCCTACTGCTATAGGGTCAGGTTCCTGCTGTTGCTGTAAGGGACAGATTATTGTTCTATAATCATCTCCTAGTTCTATAGGGGAGGTTCCTGCTGGTGCTGTAATGGACAGATTATTGTTCTAAAATCTAATGTTCTAAAAAACACTGGTAGACGCACTGCTGGGGGCATTCCCAAATGACACCGGGGGCTCAGTGGAAGCACAAGGCGAAGGCAGAGGAGGAGGAGGAAGAGGCCATCAACGTAGCTGTGGCACCACCAGCACCTCAGAAGGCAGGGTTAGCATGGCCAAAATGTGGCAAAGCTTTGTCAGCAGCCCGTCACAACAAACAGCACCACCAGCTGATAGGCAACGTCTTAGCAGGAGGTAGCATTTCAGCAACATGGTGGAACAGTATGTGTGCACACGCGTACACATACTGACTGATGGGTCTGCCTCATTCAACTTCTGGGTCTCCAAATTGGGCACATGACCTGAGCTTGCCCTTTATGCCTTGGAGGTGCTGGCCTGCCCTGCAGCCAGTGTATTGTCTGAATGTGTGTTTAGCACGGCAGGGGGCGTTATCACAGACAAGCGCAGCCACCTGTCCACAGCCAACGTGGACAAGCTAACATTTATTAAAATGAACCAGGCATGGATCCCACAAGACTTGTCTGTACCTTGTGCAGAATAGACATTTAGACCGGCCTCACACAGCCATTGGTATACTTGTTTTTTTGAATATGCCTCAATATTTTGGGGGCTACCCCAATTAGAAAAAAAACAAACAAAGAACAAAAAGTGTTGCCTACCTCCTCCTCCCCCAATACCGCCACTTCCACCTACACTGCCACGGTCATGGCCTAGTCAACCTCTAGGCTCCTACTCCACATCCACTCCCCTTCCCATTTTTATTTTTTTTATTTGATTTTAAGTTATTTTCCCTATCCCCATTTTTTTGTAGGGCACTTGCCCTATTCTTACCCCCATTTTACTTCCCTTTGCAGCCCTCTAGCACTTTCCAGGACTTTTTTACAGCCATTTTTGTGCTGAAAAGTTCCGGTCCCCATTGACCGATTTACCGAACCCGAAGTTTTTTGCGAAGTTCGGCCGAACCCTCCGAACCCGAACATCCAGGTGTCCGCTCAACTCTACTGTGGACATAATTTCATTGAATAGGGACTGCAGACGAGGTATAAGGATAGATTGGAAGGTTTTGTAGTATTCTTAGGAGAGTCCGTCTGCCTCTGGCGATTTGTTGTTGGGAAGGGAATGAATTACTTTTGTGATTTCCTGTGCAGATATAGGGGAATTCAGGTCCTGCAATTTCTCTCCTTCTGTGGTGGGCAAATTTAAGGGGGCCAAGTATTGGTCAATGATGTCCTGGTCTGGTTGGTTTGAAGTATGGTCTTCGTGTAGGTTGTATAACTCCTGGTAATAGTGTTTAAAGGAATTTGCAATTTCTTTTGGGTTGATTATTTTTCCCTTGTTTCCCTGCTTTTGTAGGAATGCTATGGAGCTTTTTAGGGTTTGCCCGCTTTATTGCCTTGTGAATAGTGGGTGGTTCTGAGTATGAGAGTTCGGTATTCAGAATCTTCTAGCAAGAGAAGTTTTAGATCATTCCTGGCTTCGGTTAATTTTGTGAGGGTTAGGGATCATGTGTATTTTTGTGATGTTGTTCAAGTCTCTGTACTAAAGCAAGTGCGTCTTCTATGTTTTTGGACTTCCTTTTCCTATCTCTGGCCACTAGCTGTATTAACAGGCCTCGAGTGAAGGCCTTGTGAGTGCACCATACCGTAGGTGCGGCAGACTCTGGGACAGCATTAAATTGGAAAAATTCCTCTAGCTGAGCTGATAGCCTATCCCTGTAGGTTTGGTTGGTGAATAAGTATGCATTATTTCTCCAGAGGCGTGTCGGAAGGGCTTTAGAGTCTTCTGAAATTATCATCCTGATGGGGGCATGATCTGACCATGTTATAGGGAAAATGTCAGTTTTTGCACCCTATGGAGCACGTTTAAGTCAGTCAGAAAGAGATCAATTCTCGTATACGTACCGTGTGGTGCCGAGAAGAATGTGAAATCTTGTTCGTCCATATGAAGGCACCTCCACGGGGAGCATAGAAGATTGCTCCTTATAAATTGTTGAAGTGTTTGCCGTGGATGGTTGCTTGGTTTGGAAACATCAAGTTTGGGGTCTATTATAGTGTTAAAATCGCCCATCAGTATGAGAAAGCCCTTCCGGCACCTCTCTATTTTCTTAAAAAGGTTCTTCAAGAATTTTAGTTGACCAACATTTGGAGCGTACAGGTTTACAATGGTATAGAGCACATTATTGACTTCACAGATTAAGATAATATATCGACCTTTAGGGTCCATAAAAGTATCCTGTAGCTGAGATGCCACTTTTGAGGACATTGCTATCATAACCCCATTTTTTTTGTAGTTTAATAGCTTCTTTCCATGCCGCCCTCCTTTTGAATGGACTATTTAGCCCGTGGGCATTCAGTGACACTAAAGATAAGGGCATTGTGATTTTTGCCAGCACTGCTTAAGTCTACATTACCTGGTTGACGTGTAGAATACAGGCTGTTCTGTGTTCCACTGGCCTCTTGTATTCCGGATATTACAGTGACGGGGAGGTTTTTGCATACCGTTTCCTGGAGATGGTCGATCAGGGTCCATTTGATGGTGCTCATTTCTCTAGTGGGTGAAATGGTGTACATGTTAGTATATAAGAGGTTGCTACTGGAGCTGTGGTGGAGGGTATCAAGCCCCTTTTGATAATGGGGACTGGACTGTAAGAATTATCAATGGTAGGTTGAATTGGAGCTGTAAAGTTTCATAGAACCAAACAAATAACAACCATAACGAGTTGCAAGAACTGTAACGGATAGAGTTGAGCGGACACCTGGATGTTCGGGTTCGGCGGGTCCGGCCGAACTTCACGAAAAAGTTTGGGTTCGGTACCGAACTTGACCCGAACTTTACCCCGAACCCCATTGAAGTCAATGGGGACCCAAACTTTTTGGCACAAAAAAGGCTGTAAAAAAGTCCTGGCAACTGCTAGAGGGCTGCAAAAGGAAGTAAAATGGGGGTAAGAGTAGGACAAGTGCCCTACAAAAAATGGGGATAGGGAAAATAATTTAAAATCAAATAAAAAAAATAAAAATGGGAAGGGGGGGTGGATGTGGAGTAGGAGCCTAGAGGTTGACTAGGCCGTGACCGTGGCAGTGTAAGTGATGATTTTAGAAAAATAATCTGTCCCTTACAGCAACAGCAGGAACCTGACCCTATAGGAGTAGGCGATGATTTTAGAACAATAATTTGTCCCTTACAGCAACAGCAGGAACCTGACCCTATAGGAGTAGGCGATGATTTTAGAAAAATAATCTGTCCCTTACAGCAACAGCAGGAACCTGACCCTGTAGGAGTAGGCGATGATTTTAGAAAAATAATCTGTCCCTTACAGCTACAGCAGGAACCTGACCCTATTGGAGTAGGCGATGATTTTAGAACAATAATCTGTCTCTTACAGCAACAGCAGGAACCTGACCCTATAGGAGTAGGTGATGATTTTAGAACAATAATCTGTCCCTTACAGCAACAGCAGGAAGCTGACCCTATAGAACTAGGAGATGATTTTAGAACAATAATCTGTCCCTCAAAGCAGTAGACTATACCTAGTCCAGAATCAGATCATTCTGTAATGCAGGATGAGATCTGCAATCTGTCCCTCAAAGCAGTAGACTCTACCTAGTCCAGAATCAGATCGCTCTGTAATGCAGGATGAGATCTGCAATCTATCCCTATAAACAGTAGTAGTAATCTCTACCTAGTCCAGAATCAGATCGTTCTGTAATGCAGGATGAGAGGTTATTAATATCTGCAATCTGTCCCTCACAGCGTCGGTAGCATCCTCTCCCTAGACTAGCCTGAGAGCATGTGGCATGCAGCACTACGTGACTACAGCTTATACAGAGGCTGGGTCACATGATGCACTGGCCAATCACAGCCATGCCATTAGTAGGCATGGCTGTGATGGCTTCTAAGGGCAAACCAGTGAAATGCTTGTTGATTGGCTGCCCTGCAGCTATTCAAAATGCGTTATCAAATACCCGAACCCAGAACCCGAACCCAAATTTTTTTTCAAATGTCCGGGTTCGGGTCTGGGTCACGGACACCCCAAAGTTCGGTACGGACCCGAACTTTACAGTTCGGGTTCGCTCAACTCTAGTAACGGATTAAGTACCAAGGTAGAGTTTGTAATCGCATGGATTACCGAGTAGCCGCCGCTACTCTGACGATGGTGAGGAGAATAATTGAACTCGGCGAGATCAGTCTCCTAGACGCTTAGTTGGCTGGGGGGGATGTGAGGGATAGAGATTGTCAACCGACCTTACTTCCCTGAACGTTCAGTAAGATGCTCATTGTTCAACGATTTGTCGTGAGTAAGTGAGCAATATCCTCTGGCTTCCTTGTACGGTCGTTGTTGGGCTTTCTCTGGGGTCTTTCATCAGGTGGTGGGAGGAGATTCCATTCTCGAAGCAACTGGAGGCCATCATCTAGATTGGTGATCACATGCTGCTTGTTGCCTCTAGTGATGATAAGTTTGGCAGGTGGTCCCCATTTATACAATATTTTGTGGTTTTGCAGCATTTTAGTAACTGTAACAAGTTGCTTGCGGGCTGTTAGTGTATTCTGGGATAGATCCGTGAACAGTTTGACCGTCGCGTATGGGTCAGGTAGTGGATTTACGTGTCTGGACACTTGTAATAGGCCTTCCTTCACATAGAAAAAGTTAATCCTCGCTATCACGTCTCTGGGGATATGCTCAGAGAGGTAGGGAGGTTTTGGAAGTCTGTGTGCCCGATCTACAATTATTTCAGCTGGGGGTATTTCTGGGAGGAGGGAGGCGATCATCTGTTGTATATACTTTTTGAGGTCTCCCGGTTGTATCGACTTGACTGGTCCTCAATATCAGCGATTTTTGTTTTAAGTTGAGCTATGGTGTCTGCTGCTTCTTTGTAAGCGTCCACAAGGTCATTGTGGGTGTCTGCAAAATCAGACATCTTGTCTTCCATAATGTCAACTCTGTCCCCTAACTCGGAGACTTCCGATTTAATTTTTGAAACCGCCACTATCATGTCATTGTGGAGGGCACTGCGAAGTGCCACCAGCATGCTCTTGAGTGTGGTGATGATAATCGGCTGTCCAGTAGTTGGAAACTGTGATATGGGGTCACTGTCCTCCTTTGTTTCCTCCATCATGTCTCCCTCCCCCTCCTCATCTACTAATGACTGCTGCATGGGGTCTAATCTTGGTCTGGTCTTTTTGTGGGCTCTGAGATGGAGAATAGAGATCACTTGCCTGTTCTCTCTGTGACGCTGGGCTCAGTACTGCGGGCTGCCTGTGTGATCTGGATTGCGGCCTGTCACTAGTCGCGCTGGATGAGGCACCACCATTGTGGCTGCGGGGAGCTCGGGCCACTGTGAAGATCTCCACCAGCTTGCAGGGAGCTTCGTGGGTTTTCCGCTTGCTCACTGCGATCCCTGGGTGTGGGGGAGCGATCATGCGATACTTCGGAGCTTTCTGGCTGATCCTCCCTTGCTGATAGCCGGTTGTGGAGACTGTGTCGCTCAGAGCTCACTCATGCCGCGGCCATCTTCCGTGCTCCCCGGCCTCGCCCCCGGACTGTATATATTTTAAGCACCAAGTCAAGTAGTGTACTATATACCGTACACCCCTGAATGCACTGATATATAGTGTACACTCAATATACTGTGTGTGCGTGTGTGTATATAGTACACTTGCCGTGTTGTCTTAAAATATATACAGTCTGGTATGTATATATATATATATATATATATATATATATATATATATACACAAACACACAGCGTATTGAGTGTGCACTATATATTAGTGCAATCAGGGGTGTACGTACGGTATATAGAAGACTTAATGGTGTATTAATATATATATATATATATATATACAGTATATACTAGATTGTATATATTTTAGTACACTACGTCAAGTGTACTATATACCGTACGTACACCCCCAAATGCACTGATATATATTGTACACTGAATACGCTGTGTGTATATGTATATATACACACTAGACTGTATATATTTTAAGACATCATGTCACGTGTACTGTATACCACACCCGTGAATGCACTGATATATAGTGTATAGAGTTGAGCGAACACCTGGAAGTTCGGGTTCTGCTGGTCCGTCCGAACTTCGGGACAAAGTCCGGGTCCGGGTCCGGACGGAACCCGAACGATCGCACGTGTCGGTAAAAACACGGATTTTCAAGCCCAGGGGTAACTAAAGTTACCCCAAGCAACAGGCACGCTAGCAAGCCCAAGGCAGGCCTGGGCCTGGGCCTGAAACAGGGCTTCAAGCCTGCCTGGTCGTCTTGGGCTTGAAGGTCCACAAGCGAGTTGAGATATGTGATATATAGTCACGTAAGTGCCCACACCATATGTCATGTGCACTGTACTACAGAATTTTATATATGTCAGATCACACATATATATGTATATGTGTGTCGCATAAGTCACATGTTATATATAGTCACGTAAACCCCCACATGCATGCCATATATCATGTGAACTGCATCACATGATTTTATATATGTTAGATCATATATGACATATATATATATATATATATATAATTAT
>BLSH010171519.1:153091-163986 GCA_018402905.1 Glandirana rugosa
AAGGTAAATTGTTTATGTGTAGGGTGAAGAGACAGCCATATATCTAGTAGGTTGTAGGAGCGCATAATTTTTCGAAATGCTTTGGATTGCTTATCAATTTTGGAAGAGGGAGTGGATGGGAACAACGTACATCTGTCTCTTTTGGGGGACATAGTCAGATTAAAATCACCACCAACGATCATAAAGGGTTGAGCATAGATACCTAGTTTACCAAACACGTCCTCTAGAAATTTGATCTGGCCCGAGTTAGGGGCATATACATTAATTAGTGAGAATGAGCATGAGAGATAGTCACAGTCCAGAAAGATAAATCTACCGTGAGGATCTATTTGAGAGGATTTAATCCGAATGGGACATGAGCGTTTGATAAGAATTGCGACCCCTGCTTTCCCGGTGGGGTCAGATGCTATAAAAGAGGTTGGGAATTGTTTGCAGGCGAACTTGAGGGATCCTCCAGCTCTGAAGTGGGTTTCCTGGACCATGACTATGTCCGCCGCGGAGGACCTGAATTCCTTCAGTGCTAGCCAACGTTTCCTGATGGAATTTAGGCCCTTTACATTATAAGTAAGAACCCGTAAGGCCATATTGGTAAGAAAAGGTTGTAGTATATCTGATACAGAAGCTAGACACACAATCAGTAGATAAGCATCCATGGTGTAAAATAGGGGATGGGGTGTGGAGAGGAAAGTTTACAGAACCAGATGGTAGATTACCAAGGGGGTCTGCAAAGTACTTGGCACAAAACAAGAACATAAACAACAATAGGTCTACCTTTGACCAAATAAGCAACATGAAAAAACAAAAAAAATTAGTGCCTGAGGGGGTGAGACCTCTCAGGCGTCCATGGCCGTGGCCAATGAACCAAAGGGGGAGCATGGTGGGCTCCATAAACTGCAGGATGTGACCCTGCCGCCTCCACATATAAATGAATGGGCAAACTGAAAAACATTGAATAGTCAGCTTTTGTTTGGGACAGCCCATGGGGGCGAAGGAACATTGTCAACATAAACAAAACGTGAAGGGCGTGATCAAAAAAAAGGACAAAACCAAGCACATGAGCTCCATCTTCCTTCAAGTCGGGTGTCTGGGTGAGAAGATACGTTGAGGTGTGGAGAAGGCCTTTTGTGACTTTTGCCGCAAAGGGGTCCAGATACTTCCAGGAGCTGAGAGGGATCTTGAGGTAGCGGGTATTGGCATCATGTCGTCTTCTGGAAGGGGTGGTAGGCCTAGGTTTTTAATGAAAGTTTTGCTTTCCTGCAAATCCCTGATAGAGAACTGGGTACCGTCTCGAGAAGCAGAGAGCCGAAAGGGGAAACCCCACCGGTAGGGAATTTGATGACTTTGGAGGTGCAAGGTAACTGGACGGAAGCTTCTTCGTTTTGCAAGAGTGATAGGAGATAGATCGCTGAAGATTTGGATCTTTGCCCCCTTGAAGTCTAATCTGGATTTGTTGCGGGTGGCCATGACGAGGGCTTCCTTGCTGTCATAGTAGTGAAAGCGAACAATAATGTCTCTGGGGTTAGCACCCAAAGGGAGTTTCGGGGCTAAGGACCTGTGGGCCCGGTCGAGGCGCCAGTCTATATCTGGAATGTCAGGAGCTAAGGTATTAAAGAGGCTCAGCAGGTAGGAGCGAATCTCTCGGTCTCCCATGGTTTCTGGCACTCCCCTGATTCGTAGGTTTTGGCGTCTCTCTCTGTTTTCCAAATCTTCTTGTTGGGATTGTAGCATGGAGACTGAATGTTTAAGAGATGCGTTATCTTCCTCTAGGGCATGTACGTATTGAAGAAGATAGTCAAATTTGGATTCAAGGGTGTCTGTGCGTTCCCCCAGGTGTGTTATTTCACCTCTCAGTTCTTGTGCAAGTTTCCCGACTTCCTGTGTGATGTTTCGTGTGAGATTTTGTAGTAGGGATTGCAGCTTGAGATCGAGAACCTCAACAGTAACAGGAGGTGAGAGAGCGACATTTGTGAGAGGGGGAGATTGTTGAGAAAACCCCCCTACCGCCCCAGATAGAGGTAAAGGATCCTGGGAACATACTTGCATGTTGAGGGCTGGGGAGTCAGGTCTGAGAAGGTAGTTGTCTAGGGTCTGGGAAGACCGTGGTACATTGGTTGATGGAAGGGTTGCTTTTTTTGGCCCTATTTTCACCATGGGCTGTCCAAATGAGACGATAAGTGGAGAATGGGGGCTCCCGGAAATAGAGAAGGTTGAAGTTAGCTATGTGGGAGCCTTAAGGAGGCGGCAGAGACAAAAGTGATAGTTCACATGGTTGACGTATGCAGGGCCTATACCCGGGACTTTACCCCCTTAACATGCAAACGAGTGAAAGCAGTTTCTTAGGGGGGAGTTAAGTCTGTAAGTTTGACCCTGGGTATCTTGGTAAGAAGTCACTGGGATGATAAATTTGACGGGGGGTTGTATTGAAGGTTTGAAACGGCCTTTCTGGAAGCAGCAGCTACAAGCTTGGGGGAGTATGGAGTAGAAAGATGGCCGCCGCAACTGGGCCTAAGTGGGGCTAGGCCAGTACAGTCTTAAAACAACTGGGTCTCTGGGGACCCCACCGCTTTGTCCGGGGGGGAGAGTGAGAGAAGATGGTTCTGCAAAAGGACCTGTGGGGTCTGAAGGATGAATTCTGGAGCTGAGCACCACGGCCAGGTATAGCAAGATGGCGGCGACCTAGGCCTCAGGTGGAGCCGCGGGCTAAATTTAAAGCCAGCACCGGGCGTGTGAAGTTCCTCACCTCCGGTTAGTTTGTGGGGTTCCCCTGGATTCCTCCGGGAGGGTAATGTGGGTGTTGAATGTTATTTTTGGCTCCCCATATGCTCTAAGCCCTGGGGCTTCCCAGGTTTGCGGCCGCGCTGGGCCTCGGTTGGTTCTGAACTGATGCTCAGGACAGGTATGCCACTTTATCCCCAGCTTGGAGCCTCAGCGGTGTCCTTGGTGGCGATATATGTCCCCTAGGGCTGTGGATGGCTGGAGTGGGGACCCTGCGGGCACCGCCCGAGTAGGCCGCAGAAGCCGCAGGCTCAATTTGGGGCCCAGCGGCGCCCACGGACCGCGTTTCTCCGGTGCGAGGGCTCTAGGGCGTCAGGGAAGTGTGAGTGGGATGTTGAGTGTCTCACCAGGCAGCGGATCTCGTGGATTCCCTCGGATTCATCTCCAAATCGCAGGAGCTCACTGCAAACGCGTCCTTCCAGGCTACCAGTTGTAGTTGTTTTTAGAACGAAAATCTCTCTCTCAAAGCACCAACAGGAACCTGGCCTTAATGCAGTAGAAGTTGTTTTTACAGTGATAAACTTTCCCTCAAAGAACCAACATGAACCTGGCATTATTGCAGTAGTAGCTGTTTTTAGAATGATAAGCTTCCCCTCAGAGCACCAACAGGAACCTGGCTCTAATGCAGTAGTAGTTGTTTTTAGAACAATAAACTCTCCCTGAGAGCACCAACCGGAACCTGGCCCTATTGCAGTAGTAGTTGTTTTTAGAACAATAAACTGTCCTTCAGAGCAACAACAGGAGCCTGGATCTAATTCAGTAGTAGATGTTTTTAGAAAGATAATCACTCCCTCAGAGCACCAACAGGAACCTTGCACTAATACAGTAGTAGTTGTTTTTAGAAAGATAATATCTCCCTCAGAGCACAAACAGGAACCTGGCCCTAATGCAGTTGTAGTTGTTTTTAGAACGATAAACTGTCCCTCAGAGCACCAACAGGAACCTGGGCCTAATGCAGTTGTAGTTGTTTTTAGAATGATAAACTGTCCCTCAGAGCACCAACAGGAAACTTGCACTAATACAGTAGTAGTTATTTTTAGAAAGATAATCTCTCCCTCAGAGCACAAACAAGAACCTGGCCCTAATGCAGTTGTAGTTGTTTTTAGAATGATAAACTGTCCCTCAGAGCACCAACAGGAATCTGGCCCTAATGCAGTTGTAGTTGTAATTAGAACGATAAACTCTACCTCAAAGCACCAACAGGAACCTGGTCCTAATGCAGTTATAGTTGTTTTTAGAACGATAAACTGTCCCTCAGAGCACCAACAGGAACCTGGGCCTAATGCAGTTGTAGTTGTTTTTAGAACGATAAACTTTCACTCAGAGCACCAACATGAACCTTGCACTAAGGCAGTTGTAGTTGTTTTTAGAATGATAAACTGTCCCTCAGAGCACCAACAGGAACCTGGCACTAATGCAGTTGTAGTTGTTTTTAGAACAATAAACTGTCCCTCAAAACACCAACAGGAACCTGGCCCTAATGCAGTTGTAGTTGTTTTTAGAATGATAAACTGTCCCTCAGAGCACCAACAGAAACCTGGCCCTAATGCAGTTGTAGTTGTTTTTAGAACGATAAACTCTCCCTCAAAAGCACCAACAGGAAACTGGCCCTAATGCAGTTGTAGTTGTTTTTAGAACGATAAACTGTCCCTCAGAGCACCAACAGGAACCTGGGCCTAATGCAGTTGTAGTTGTTTTTAGAACGATAAACTGTCCCTCAGAGCACCAACAGGAAACTTGCACTAATACAGTAGTATTTATTTTTAGAAAGATAATCTCTCCCTCAGAGGACAAACAAGAACCTGGCCCTAATGCAGTTGTAGTTGTTTTTATAATGATAAACTGTCCCTCAGAGCACTAACAGGAACCTGCCCCTAATGCAGTTGTAGTTGTAATTAGAACGATAAACTCTACCTCAAAGCACCAACAGGAACCTGGCCCTAATGCAGTTGTAGTTGTTTTTAGAATGATAAACTTTCACTCAGAGCACCAACATGAACCTTGCACTAATACAGCAGTAGTTGTTTTTAGAAATATAATCTCTCCCTGAGAGCACAAACAGGAACCTGGCCCTAATGCAGTTGTAGTTGTTTTTAGAACGATAAACTGTCCCTCAGAGCACCAACAGGAACCTGGCACTAATGCAGTTGTAGTTGTTTTTAGAACAATAAACTGTCCCTCAGAACACCAACAGGAACCTGGCCCTAATGCAGTTGCAGTTGTTTTTAGAATGATAAACTGTCCCTCAGAGCACCAACAGGAACCTGGCCCTAATGCAGTTGTAGTTGTTTTTAGAATGATAAACTGTCCCTCAGAGCACCAACAGAAACCTGGCCCTAATGCAGTTGTAGTTGTTTTTAGAACGATAAACTCTCCCTCAAAGCACTAACAGGAACAAGCCCTATTGCAGTAATAGTTGTTTTTAGAACGATAAACTCTCCCTCAAAGCACCAACAGGAACAAGGCCCTATTGCAGTAGTAGTTGTTTTTAGAAAGATAAACTCTCACTCAGAGTACAAACCGAAACCTGGCCCTATTGCAGTAGTAGTTGATTTTAGAACGTTAAATACTCCCTCAAAGCACCAACAGGAACCTGGCCGTAATGTAGTAGTTGTTTTTAGAACGATAAACTCTCTTTCAGAGCCCCACCCGGAACCTGGCCCTTTTGCAGTAGTAGTTGTTTTTAGAACGGTAAACTGTCCCTCAGAGCACCAACAGGAACCTGGCCCTAATGCAGTAGTAGTTTTTAGACAGATAAACTCTCCCTCAGAGCACCAACCGGAACCTGGACCTATTGCAGTAGTAGTTGTTTTTTAAATGATTTGGGTGCGCTCAACTCTAGTAACGGATTAAGTACCAAGGTAGAGTTTGTAATCACATGGATTACCGAGTAGCCGCCGCTACTCTGACGATGGTGAGGGGAATAATTGAACTCGGCGAGATCAGTCTCCTAGACGCTTAGTTGGCTGGGGGGGATGTGAGGGATAGAGATTGTCAACCGACCTTACTTCCCTGAACGTTCAGTAAGATGCTCATTGTTCAACGATTTGTCGTGAGTAAGTGAGCAATATCCTCTGGCTTCCTTGTACGGTGGTTGTTGGGCTTTCTCTGGGGTCTTTCGTCAGGTGGTGGGAGGAGATTCCATTCTCGAAGCAACTGAAGGCCATCATCTAGATTGGTGATCACATGCTGCTTGTTGCCTCTAGTGATGATAAGTTTGGCAGGTGGTCCCCATTTATACAATATTTTGTGGTTTTGCAGCATTTTAGTTACTGTAACAAGTTGCTTGTGGGCTGTTAGTGTATTCTGGGATAGATCCGTGAACAGTTTGACCGTCGCGTATGGGTCAGGTAGTGGATTTACGCGTCTGGACACTTGTAATAGGCCTTCCTTCACATGGAAAAAGTTAATCCTCGCTATCACGTCTCTGGGGATATGCTCAGAGAGGTAGGGAGGTTTTGGAAGTCTGTGTGCCCGATCTACAATTATTTCAGCTGGGGGTATTTCTGGGAGGAGGGAGGCGATCATCTGTTGTATATACTTTTTGAGGTCTCCCGGTTGTATCAACTTGACTGGTCCTCAATATCAGTATTTTTGTTTTAAGTTGAGCTATGGTGTCTGCTGCTTCTTTGTAAGCGTCCACAAGGTCATTGTGGGTGTCTGCAAAATCAGACATCTTGTCTTCCATAATGTCAACTCTGTCCCCTAACTCGGAGACTTCCGATTTAATTTTTGAAACCGCCACTATCATGTCATTGTGGAGGGCACTGCGAAGTGCCACCAGCATGCTCTTGAGTGTGGTGATGATAATCGGCTGTCCAGTAGTTGGAAACTGTGATATGGGGTCACTGTGCTCCTTTGTTTCCTCCATCATGTCTCCCTCCCCCTCCTCATCTACTAATGACTGCTGCATGGGGTCTAATCTTGGTCTGGTCTTTTTGTGGGCTCTGAGATGGAGAATAGAGATCACTTGCCTGTTCTCTCTGTGACGCTGGGCTCAGTACTGCGGGCTGCCTGTGTGATCTGGATTGCGGCCTGTCACTAGCCGCGCTGGATGAGGCACCACCATTGTGGCTGCGGGGAGCTCGGGCCACTGTGACGATCTCCACCAGCTTGCAGGGAGCTTCGTGGGTTTTACGCTTGCTCACTGTGATCCCTGGGTGTGGGGGAGCGATCATCCGATACTTCTGAGCTTTCTGGCTGATCCTCCCTTGCTGATAGCCGGTTGTGGAGACTGTGTCGCTCAGAGCTCACTCATGCCGCGGCCATCTTCCGTGCTCCCCGGCCTCGCCCCCTGGACTGTATATATTTTAAGCACCACGTTAAGTAGTGTACTATATACCGTACACCCCTGAATGCACTCATATATAGTGTACACTCAATATACTGTGTGTGTGTGTGTATATAGTACACTTGCCGTGGTGTCTTAAAATATATACAGTCTGGTATGTATATATATATATATATATATATATATATATATATATATATACACACACAAACACACAGCGTATTGAGTGTACACTATATATTAGTGCAATCAGGGGTGTATGTACGGTATATTGAAGACTTGACGTGGTATATATATATATATATATATATATATATATATATATATACACAGTATATACTAGAATGTATATATTTTAGTACACTACGTCAAGTGTACTATATACCGTACGTACACCCCCAAATGCACTGATATATATTGTACACTCAATACGCTATGTGTATATATATATATATATATACACACTAGACTGTATATATTTTAAGACATCATGCCATGTGTACTGTATACCATGCGAACACCCGTGAATGCACTGATATATAGCGTACACTCAATACGCCGAGTATATATATATATACTAGACTGTATATTTTTAATACACCACGTCAAGTGTACTATATACCGTACGTACACCCCCCAATGCACTGATATATAGTGTTCACTCAATGCACTGTGTATATATATTTATGGTTGTGGCCCTCTGACCAAAAATAGATGTGGATCACATAAACATGTGACAAGACTTACAACATAAATAGACCTGAGGTGTTCCCTGGTCATCTGGTCGGAATGCCAAGCGAAGGGGGCAAAAATATCCAATTTTTGGGAAGTATATATTGGTACTGTGATCATTGAGCAAGTTTAGTAAAGGTTTATACCATCTCCAGCTGAGGATTTGGAATGTATCTAGCAAAGCAGCCGGACTTCCATCTATCTAATTCCTTGATCACTAGGTGTGGAACTCCGTGCTGAGATGCAGCCGAGGCTGGTCTGATCCAGAAGGAATGTCCAGAGTACCGACCGGGGTCAAGGCCTAAGTTGACCCATAGGATCTTAACGTGCCTGATAAATTGGCTGCCACTCAGAGGGCTGGTTGGAAAAGGCAATGACGGACTAGAGTCAGATTGACTGGGCAGGTGAAACAGTAGCAGGTCGAGTACCGCCACTGGGCACCAGGCGTTGTTAGTCTGAAAGAGGTTGATGTTGACCCCCGGAGACCATGAGATGTAGGGCGTAATAGTCTTGAATGCTAGTCAGGTGGCGTTCTGCATAATATCTGGCTGCTAGTGCCACTAAAGGTGAGTTCCCTAGGCCACAGAAAACCATAGAAGGCCAGGTAGATGGCCGCTTGGATGACTAGACTGGCCAGGCCCCGAATGGGAACATGCCAGGATTTTAGACATGTCCCTAAAGATATAATTTGTGATGGGCAAGCGTTTGCCATTGGCTACGGGCTGATGTTTCTGGATGCCGCGTAGGAGGGATCTCATTGTGTGGGCTGTGAACACAGATGGCTTTCCGGGGTCCTGTAAGGACAGGAAATGCTGGAAGCCAGCTGGGTATAGATAGCTTGATAGTGTTATGAGAAAGAGCCAGCTGCGTGTGACAATACAATACGTAGGATAGGACATTCCTTGTGTCACCTGTCGTTGCTCCGGAGCTTGAGCTGCTACCCTAATGGGATTGAGTTAACAAAAGGGGGATGACTGACTAAAACCAGGGATCTGAAGGATTTCTGGTGGCCATGGCCCTGCGAACCAGTGATGGCAAAAATTGCAGCGACGCCTGTGGAGGCTGCGGTATCCAAGACTACCTGAGGTGACAAAGCTGATGCTAACGGAATAAACATAGATGTGCTGTTCCAGTTTGCAAGGATTTCACCCCACATTGTCATATTTGTTATTGCTGCTGGGTCCAGCCTGAGAACTTGATCGAGGTTTGTACTTAAGAGAGGAAGACTAAGAGGCGTGAAATGAAGGACTGCCCCTGATAATCATTACGGCAAAGTTAATCCCTGATAGGGATTTTGGCTGTCTCTTAGTACGCCCTGCGAAAGGGTAAAGGTGTGAATGACCGACTTGATTCGGGACAATTGGTCAGAAATAGAGTTGTCATTTGGGAATGCCCTTAGCAGCGCAACTAGTGCTTGTAGTCGCTCATGTTCCGATCACGCTCCAGTGAGGGAATTAAGGATGGCACGTTGTCCTTGTACCGGGGATCCAGCAGGGTGGTCACCCAGTAATCAGCACAAGTTAAAATGTGGGCAACTCGGCTGTTGTTGAGCAGTCACTGCAGCATGTAGTCGCTCATGTGTGCCAGGCTGCCCAGAGGCAAAGACAAGCTGTCCTCTGTGGGAGGTGTATCATCTGTGTCCTCCGTATCCCCCCAGCCATGCTCCAGTGATGCCTACAAGTTGCGTTGGGTGCCACACTGCTGTGAACACGGTTCCTCCTCATCCTCCTCCTCCTCATCATCCTCGTCCTCCTGATCCTCCAGAACTGTCCCCTGGCTTGACAATTTTTGACCTGGCCTATGCTGGTGCAGGAACCCACCCTCCGAGCCAATTGTGAATGACTGTCCTGATAACCGTGTAAATGACCCATCTTCCTCCTCCTCCTGTGCTACATCCTCTTCCATCATCACCCGAAGTGTTTTTTCAAGGAGACATAGAAGTGGGATAGTAACGCTGAGAACAGCGTTACCGGCACTGGCCATGTTGGTGGAGTACTCGAAACACCGCAATATGGTACACAGGTCTGGCATGGAGGCCCACTCATTGGTGGTGAAGTGGCGCTTTTCCGCAGAGCGACTGACCCGTGCGTGCTGCAGCTGAAGCGCCACTATTGCCTGCTGCTGCTTGCACAGTCTCTCCAGCATGTGCAAGGTGGAGTTCCACCTTGTGGGCATGTTACATAGGAGTCGGTGAGCGGGAAGGCCGAATTTCCGCTGCAGCGCAGACAGGCGAGCAGCAGCAGGGTGAGAACACCGAAAGCGCGCACAGATGTCCCACACTTTCTGCAGCAGCTCTGACATATCCGGGAAGTTTTTTAGAAATTTCTGCAACACCAAATTCAGCACATGCGCCAGGCAAGGGATGTGCGTCAAACCGGCTAGGCCCAGAGCTGCTACGAGATTTCGCCCATTATCGCACACCACCAGGCTGGCCTTGAGGCTCAGTGGCAACAACCACTCATCGGTCTGTTGTTCAATACCCATCCACAGCTCCTGCACAGTGTGGGGTTTATCCGCAAACATATCAGTTTAAAAACAGCCTGCTGTCGTTTACCACTGGATGTGCTGAAGTTGGTGGTGAAGGTGTTACGCTGAGCGGATGAAGAGGCGGTAGAGGAGGAGGATGCGCAGTAGGAGGAGGATGCAACAGGAGGCAAAGAGAAATGCCCTGCAATCCTGGGTGGCAGAAGGACATGCACCAAACGGCTAGCCGCCTCAGGACCCATAACTTGTTGTCTGGCTACTCACCAACAACGGTGACTCGGAGTTCCGGTCGGACCACCACACGCTATTACCCGCTTTAGAGCATCGTCGAGACCCGGATCGGCCAAACTGCGTGTAGGGAACGGACCGCGTACACGACTTAAACCACAACGTCTTTAAAGATTTTTTGAAGGGCCTATACAGTCTCGACGACGTCTTTCACACCCTGTAGACACGCGCGAAAGCCACAAGAGTGGGACGACGACGAGCGGACAGACGCGACGTCGCCTTTAAGCCGGAAGGGCGAGTGGCTGAGGATACATTGTACGGGTGTTCCACCTTGAGGTGGAACGTGTACGACCTCTCTGACACGTTCGTCGTCGTCCGTTATCAC
>BLSH010171519.1:170980-205162 GCA_018402905.1 Glandirana rugosa
TCAAACGTCTACAAAAGTCTTGTTAGTATAATATAGTGACTATACTATAGTGACAAGACTTATATCATATCAGTGATATAATATGATTGTTCTGAAAACATCTGCAAACTGTGTGTGAAGAGTGAAACCATATGCATGCTCTTCTCTACGCTGTATTTTCAAACACACTATCCAGATATTTGAAGAGCATGTGTATGGTTCCGCACCCGGTTTTAGGTAAAGTGTTCTATTCTATTTCCAGATGTATGAAGAACAGATGTAATGTGTGAAGAACATCTTTTCTAGGCAAAGAAAAGATGTTGTGTGTGAATAACAGCTGTGCAACAATCATATTATATCACTGATATGATATCACTGTTCTGAAAACATCTGCAAACTGTGTGTGAAGAGCGCAACCATATGCATGCTCTTCTCTATGCTGTATTTTCACACACAGATTCAAGATGTTTGAAGAACAGGTGTATGGTTCCTCCCCGGTTTTAGGTAAAGTGTTCTATTCTATTTCCAGATGTATGAAGAAAAGATGTAATGTGTGAAGAACATCTTTTCTAGGCAATCAAAAGATGTTGTGTGTGAATAACAGCTGTGCAAGCATTAGCGGCAATAAGAAAAGTGACAGACTAAAAAGAAGTGTGAAGAACGAAACACAGGTGCCAACTGCTACAGCTTTCCTCAGTGTGCAGACTGACAAGGAGGGTAGTGGTGAAGGGTGGGTGGAAGATGATGTGGAGGAGGATGATGAGATCCTAGACCCCACATGGAATGAGGGTTATGCGAGTGACGTGTGCAGTTTGGAGGAAGAGGTGGTGGTCGCACAGAGGCACCAGCACCGCAAAAGAGGAAGCAGGTTGCAAAAGCGGAGGGAGCCTCCCCTAGACAGTAGGCCTGCTACTACCCAAGGCACCCAGGGACCTAGCACACCAAAGGCAGCTCAAAGGCGTTCCCCCGCATTCCAGTTCTTCAGACAATGTGCTGACGACAAGACACGAGTGATTTGCACGGTGTGCAATAATAGCCTGAGGCGAGGCCTAAATGTTCTAAACCTTAGCACAACCTGCATGATCAGGCATCTAAATTCAAGGCACAAGCTGCATTGGAATAATTAGCTCAAAATCCAAGAAAGGTCTCGGCCTCCTCCTGCTTCCTCTTCTGCTGCTGCCTGGCCTCTTCCTCCACCTCTACAGTTCCAGTGTCACCTGCCACCCAGCAAACAGAGCATGTAACAGCAACGCCACCATGTCCGCCACCGTCCCCAAGCATTTCCACACCATGGTCCCATGGAAGCTTACAGCTCTCCATCTCCCAAACACAAGAGAGAAAAAGGAAGTACCCCCCTACCCACCCGCGATCCCTGGCCCTGAATGACAGCATTTCCAAATTTCTGGCCTTTGAAATGCTGTCATTCCGTCTGGTGGACACAGACAGTTTTAAAAACCTGATGGCGGTGGCTGTCCAACAGTATGTGGTTCCCAGCCACCACTACTTTTCCAGGCGAGCCATCCCTTCCCTGCACAAACAAGTCGGGGACAAGATCAAGTGTGCACTGCACAACGCCATCTGTGGCAAGGTCCACATAACCACCATTACATGGACCAATAAGCATGGGCAGGGATGCTATATTTCGCTAACTGCACACTGGGGAAATGTATTGGCAGGTGGGCCTGAGGTGGCTAGCCATTTGGCGCTTGTCCTTCCGCCACCGAGGATTGCAGGGCATTTCCTCCTGTTGCCTCCTCCTCCTACTGCACTTACTCCTCCTCTACCACCTCCTCATCCGCTCAGCGTAACACCTTCACCACCAACTTCAGCACATCTGGGGGAAACGACAGCAGGCTGTTTTAAAACTGATATGTTTGGGGGATAAACCCCACACTGCACAGAAGCTGTGGACGGGCATTGAACAACAGACCGATGAGTGGTTGTTGCCACTGAGCCTTAAGCCCGGCCTGGTGGTGTGCGACAATGGGCGAAATCTCGTAGCGGTTCTGGGCCTAGCCGGTTTGACACCCATCCCTTGCTTGGCGCATGTGCTGAATTTGGTGGTACAGAAATTTCTAAAAACTACCCAGATATGTCAGAGCTGCTGCAGAAAGTGCGGGCCGTCTGTGCGCACTTTCGGCATTCTCACCCTGCTGCTGCTCGCCTGTCTGCGCTGCAGCGTAACTTCGGCCTTCCCGCTCACCGCCTCCTATGCAACGTGCCCACAAGGTGGAACTCCACCTTGCACATGCTGTAGAAACTGTGCGAGCAGCAGCAGCAGGCAATAGTGGAGTTTCAGCTGCAGCACGCACGGGTCCGTCGCTCTGCGGAACAGCACCACTTCACTACCACCGAGTGGACCTCCATGCGAAACCTGTGTACGGTATTGCTGTGTTTTGAGTACTCCACCAACATGGCCAGTGCCGATGACGCTGTTCTCAGCGTTACTATCCCACTTCTATGTCTCTTTGAAAAAACACTTTGGGCCATGATGGAAGAGGATGTGGCACAGGAGGATGAGGAGGAAGAGGGGTAATTTCCACGGTTATCAGGCCAGTCATTCACAAGTGGCTCGGAGGGTGGGTTCCTGCACCAGCATAGGCCAGGTAAAAAATATTCAAGCCAGGGCACAGTTCTGGAGGATGAGGAGGACGAGGAAGATCATGAGGAGGAGGAGGAGGAACCACAGCAGGGTGGCACCCCACGCAGCTCGTGGGCATCACTGGAGCGTGGCTGGGGGGATACGGAGGATACAGATGATACACCTCCCACAGAGGACAGCTTGTCTTTGCCTCTGGGCAGCCTGGCACACATGGTCGACTACATGCTGCAGTGCCTGTGCAACGACAGCCGAGTTGCCCACATTGTAACTTGTTCTGATTACTGGGTGGCCATCCTGCTGGATCCCCGTTACAAGGACAACGTGCCGCCCTTAATTCCCTCACTGGAGCGTGAGAGAAAGATGCACGACTACAAGTGCACACTGGTAGACGCGCTGCTGAGGGCATTACCAAATGACACCGGAGGCTCAGTGGAAGCACAAGGCAGAGGAGGAGGAGGAAAAGGCCGCCAATGCAGCTGTGGCACCGCCAGCATTTCAGAAGGCAGGGTTTGCATGGCCGAAATGTGGCAAAGCTTTGTCAGCAGCCCACCACAACAAACAGCACCACCAGCTGATAGGCAAGGTCTTAGCAGAAGGCAGCATTTCAGCAACATGGTGGAACAGTATGTGTGCATACGCCTACACGTATTGACTGATGGGTCTGCCCCATTCAACTTCTGGGTCTCCAAATTGGGCACATGGCCTGAGCTTGCCCTTTATGCCTTGGAGGTGCTGGCCTGCCCTGCAGCCAGTGTATTGTCTGAACGTGTGTTTAGCACGGCAGGCGGCGTTATCACAGACAAGCGCAGCCACCTGTCCACAGCCAACGCAGACAAGCTAACGTTTATTAAAATGAACCAGGCATGGATTCCACAAGACTTGTCTGTACCTTGTGCAGAATATACATTTAGACCGGCCTCACACAGCCATTGGTATACTTTTTGAATATGCCTCAATATTTTGGGAGTTATCCCAATTAGAAAAAAAAACAAATAAGTAACAAAAAGTGTTGGCTACCTCCTCCTCCACCACCGCCACTTCCACCTACACTGCCACAGTCATGGTCTAGTCAACCTCTAGGCTCTTACTCCACACCCCCCCTTCCCATTTTTATTTTTTTTATTTGATTTTAAGTTATTTTCCCTATCCCCATTTTTTGTAGGGAACTTGTCCTACTCTTACCCCCATTTTACTTCCTTTTGCAGCCCTCTAGCACTTACCAGGACTTTTTTACAGCCATTTTTGTGCCGAAAAGTTCGGGTCCCCATTGACTCCAATTGGGTTCAGGGTCCGGGGAAAAGTTCGGGCCAAGCTCGGTACCAAACCTGAACTTTTTTGCGAGTTCGGCCGGACCCGCCGAACCCGAACATCCAGGTGTTCGCTCAACTCTAGTAGCGACTATACCACTTAATATGGTGCCTAAAATGATTGGATGGTGAGAAGAGACACAGCTCCTCACACCACCCCATATAAATATTATCCAATTATGGAGAAAATTTAGCCCCCATAGAGGCACCTTTACGCTGTAGATAATATGTTCTATCAAAAACAAAAAGGTTATGCTTCAGTAGAAAATCTACAACTCGAATGATGAATTCTTTCAGTTCAAGGCTATAGTTACTATAGCATTTAAGATGGTATTTTTAAGCTTTTAATGCTAATTTGTGAGGTATACACGAGTAAAAAGATTTGACATCCATAGAAAACCACATATGGTTGTTTTTCCACTTCCAATGTATTTCAGATAGGACAGCAGCTGTTAGAGGAAATCCTGCTAAAATGGGACTTTTTAGCCGCTAATGCGTGTTGCCAGAAATGGCGCCATACGGCTCTATTTCAACCCTGCACGCCCTGCAGCAAGTGCTGTCTGATCTATAGCGTGTAGTGTGTATTCCTGAGCGACCTGTATCTGATTCTCTGTTCCTGTGACCCGGCTTGCCTGACTTTGCTGATTTCTGCCTGCACCGACCCCTGGACCACCTACAACCACTCTCTTGCCTAACCTTTCTGTACTTTGCCTGCCCACCTGTTAACGACCCTGCCTGAACCTGACCATCCATCTGCCTGCTCCTCTTGTACCACACCGCCAGCCTGTTTCACGGCCCGGCCTGTACGACCATTCTTCAAGTGCACAAGTGCACCAATGGACTTCTACCATCACCAGTGACCCAGTCCGACCCTCGTGCCATCCTGTACTCCCAAGCTACCTGTCTACTCTACCAGGGGTTCCTGAGTCAGGGTCATAAGGGAGGTTACCCACTGCATAAGTCAGACTCATCCACCAGGTACGTGACAGTATCAGACAGCCATGCCTGAGTCTGCGCAGGGGCCCTCCCCAAGAATGAACTTTGCACACACCTAGCCGGCCTTACTCAAGCTGTGAAGGCTCTCCAAGATGGCTACGTGCAGTTAGAAGGCCAGCTCTGGGAACTCTCCACACCACACACATCGGGGTCCAACCCGCTTCCTGGTCACACCCTTGTCACTCTGCCTACAGAACCTTATGTACCCCTACCCGAGCGGTTCGCAGGGGACCGCAAGAAGTTCCGGGCGTTTCGAGCACATGCGAATTGTATTTCGCCCTCCAACCCAGCACCTTCTCCCGAGAAGCCACCAAGGTGGGACTGGCCATCTCACTCCTCCAGGATGGGCCCCAGGCCTGGGCTCACCGACTACTTGAGGAGAAGTCCCCGGATACCACCACCATAGCAGGCTTCATCTGGGCTATGGCACGTCTGTATGATGACCCGCACCAGACCGCCACAGCCGAAGCAATGCTCCATGTGCTCAAACAGGGCAGATTATGTGGCTGAATTCCGGCGCTGGAGCGTCGACACCGCCTGGGACCCCGCAGCCCTCAGTTTCCAGTTCCGGTTGGGCCTGTCTGAGTCCCTCAAGGATGAGCTTGCCCACGTAGGGGTTCCCCCGACCTTGAATGCTTTGATGGACTGGGTCGTCCAGATTGACCGTCGGCTATGGGAGTGCAATGCGGAAAGGCGGGCTACCCACCGGCGCCCAAGCCTCACCTCAGAGGAGAGACTAAGTCGCATGACCCATGACCTGTGCCTATACTGTGGTGTTGCCGGGCACAGGGTGCAAACCTGTCCCGCCAAATGGCCCAGGAGTGCCTATCCCATCAAGGGAGAGGTTCTGTCCCTGTCCAGTCCTACGGCCCACTTGGCGCTCACCGTCACCCTACAGCTGCCTGGAGGAGATGTCCCAGCCTGGGCAATTATACACTCAGGGGCCTGCAGTTGTTTCATGGACCTGACCTTTGCAGCCCAACACCAGGTTCCTCTCCAGCCCAAGGCTCAAAAAATGACTGTCCACCTGGCTGATGGGTCCCTCCTCAGCTCCGGTGCAGTGACTCACGAGACTGTTCCCATTCTAGCCCGCACTCCAGATGGTCATGTGGAGTTCTTACGCCTGGATGCTATCACGTCTCCGCTTTCCCTTGTCATACTGGGGATCCCTTGGCTTCGGGCACACTGCCCACAGATCAACTGGGTCACTGGCAACGTGCTGTTTACCTCCTTCTATTGCCTGCACCAATGTTTCCCGCAAACTGTGGATCTGGCCCTCACCACGTCCAGCCCGGACCCGGACGCTGATACAGCAACTCGCCTGGCCGTCTCTCCAGTGTACCATGAGTTTCTGGATGTTTTTAGAAAGAAGGGGCGGATGAGTTGCCTCCCCACCAAGCATACGACTGCCCGATAGAATTACTTCCAGGGGCAGAGGTACCTTTTGGCAGGATTACCCGCTGTCTGAGTTGGAACTTTCGGCCTTTAAGGCATATTTGGAAGACAATCTGCAAAAGGGGTTTATCCGGCCTTCTATGTCTCCCGCTGGGGCAGGGATATTCTTTGTCGAGAAGAAGGACAAGTCCCTTCGACTATGTATCGACTACCGGGACCTCAATAAAATCATGGTTAAGAACCGGTATCCCTTGCCCCTGGTCCCTGAACTATTCCAGAGACTCGGTTCGGCCAAGGTGTTCTCAAAGCTAGACCTCCGAGGGGCCTACAACCTCCTCCGTATCCGAGAGGGGGATGAGTGGAAGACGGCCTTCCGAACCCGATTTGGCCACTGTGAATATCTGGTCATGCCGTTCGGCCTGTGTAACACTCCGGCCACGTTCCAACATCTGGTCAACTACATTTTCCGGGACTTCCTAGACATATCCGTAGTGGTCTACCTGGATGACATTTTAATATTTTCCTCATCCCTGGAAGAGCACCGCAGCCACTTCAAGAGCGTACTGAGCCGCCTGCACCAGCATGGACTTTACGCTAAGGCTGACAAGTGCGCTTTTGAATGCTCTAGCATCTCTTTCCTGGGCTTCATCCTCTCTACCTCCGGTATAACCATGGACCCCCAGAAGGTCTCTGCTATTGTGGAGTGGCCATCACCTACTGACAGGAAAGGGCTGCAACGCTTTGTTGGCTTTGCCAACTTTTATAGAAAGCTCATTAAGGGGTTCTCTGTCATTATTGCCCCATCACTCAACTCACCAAGCAGAGTACACGCTTCCTATGGACAACGGAAGCCCAAGCGACTTTTCAACAGCTGAAGAAGCTGTTCACCTCGGCACCAGTCCTCAAGCATCCAGACCCCACTCTGACGTATACTCTGGAAGTGGATACATCTGAAACAGCGGTGGGAGCTGTACTCTCTCAGAGACAAGGGCCTAAGGCCACTCTTCAACCCATTGCCTTCTTTTCCCAGAAATTAACTCCCCCAGAAAGAAATTATGATGTGGGAGACAGAGAATTACTTGCCATAAAATCCGCCCTGCAGGAATGGTGGTATCTGCTGGAGGGAGCTGCACATCCAGTTCTGGTGTTCACTCATCACAAGAACCTGGAATATCTGTGGACAGCTAAGAGACTGAAGCCCCGCCAGGCCCGCTGGGCCCTCTTCTTTTCCTGGTTTCAACGCCATATAACATACAGGCCTGGGTCAAAAAATGTGAAACCGGATCTTCCATAAGACAGGGGAGTCAACTCTACCAGATACCATCCTCCTCCTCCCATCCCAGAGTTTCTTATTGATGCAAGAGGATCTCCTCTCGCAAATCAGTCTGTTGCCGGGTCCATCAGCCCTCAGGACCCCAGGCTGACCCAACGCGACGGACTGCGGTGGCTGGGTGCAAGAATCTTTGTCCCGGAAGGTCAACGTCTGGCAGTCCTGGAATTGTGCCACGACCATAAGCTGGCAGGCCATTTCGGGAGGGGTGCAAAACTACGGAGCTCCTGGCACGCTCCTTCTGGTGGCCTCGGGTGGACAAGGACTGCTGGGAATACGTTAAGGCCTGTCCCACCTGTGCCCGCAACAAGGTCGACCGGACCAAGGCCTGGGGGCTGTTAAAACCATTGCCAGTTCCTGAATGCCCCTGGTCGCATGTGTCCATGGACTTTATCGTGGAGTTACCTCCATCAGCTGGATTCTCCACAATCCTTGTAATAGTGGATCATCTGACCAAGATGGCCCACTTCATTCCCATGAGGGGCACGCCTACGGCCATCCAAACAGCAGAAACATTTATCAGGGAGGTCATCCGCCTGCACAGAATCCCGGCTAACATCGTGTCGGATCGGGGGGTGCAATTCCCCTACCGGGTCTGGAAAGCCCTCTGCTCGTTACTGGGGATTGAACTGGCACTCTCCTCCGCTTATCACCCTCAGACCAATGGCCAGATGTAGAGAAACGAATCAGACATTGGAGCAATATCTCAGGTGCTATTCCTTGTTCTCTCAGGAAGACTGGGCCTCCCTGCTACCGGTAGCCGAGTTCGCCTACAACAACGCTGTCCACTCAGCCACAAACCAGTCACCGTTTTGGGCGAATCTCGGCTACCACCCCTCCTTTCTGCCTGACCTGGTACCTGAAAGTGCAGTATCCACTGCTCAAGACATGGCCACCTTCTTGGTGGAAAACACCAAACTCTTGCGAGAGACATTATCCCGGTCACAGGAATATAATAAGCAAACGTTCGACAGAGGAAGACAAGGGGAACTGGATCTGCAACCGGGCGACCATGCCTGGCTGGTCACCAAGAACTTGAAGTTCGCCTGCCCTAAGAAACTGGGACCTAAATTCATTGGACCCTTCCCTGTCAAGAGAAAAATCAACAGGGTGGCGTATGAGCTGAGCCTTCCTTCCTCTCTTCGGGTACACCCAGTATTTCATGTAGCCCTGTTAAAACCGGTAACCCAGGGAAGGAGAACGACCCCTCCGGAGCCAGTCATTATAGATGGTGAAGAGGAGTTCGAGATCGAGGCAATCCTCGATTGCAGAGTGAGATGGGGTGTGACACAGTTCTTAATTAAGTGGAAGGGGTATAGACCAGAAGAGAACTCTTGGGTACCAGAAGAACACATCCATGCCATGGAACGTGTTAGGTCCTTTTGGAGGAATCACCCGGAACTGAAGGCCCGCTGGGCATCTGGAGGCTGCCCCTTGGGCGGGCAATGTTAGAGGAAATCCTGCTAAAATGGGACTTTTTAGCCGCTAATCCGTGTTCCGAAACGGCGCCGAACGGCTCTATTTCAACCCTGCAGCAAGCGCTGTCTGATCTACAGCATGTAGAGTGTATTCCAGAGCGACCTGTATCTGATTCTTTGTTCCTGTGACCCGGCTTGCCTGACTTTGCTGATTTATGCCTGCACGGACCCCTGGACTGCCTACGACCACTCTCTTGCTTAGCCCTTCTGTACTTTGCCTGCCCACCTGTTAACGAACCTGCCTGAGCACGACCATCCATCTGCCTGCTCCTCTTGTACTGCTCCGCCAGCCTGTTTCACGACAATGCCTGTACAACCATTCTTCAAGTGCACCAACGGACTTCTACCATCACCAATGACCCAGTCCGACCCTTGTACCATCCTGTACTCCCGAGCTACCTGTCTACTCTACCAGGGGTTCCTGAGTTAGGGTCTTAAGGGAGGTTACCCACTGCATAAGTCAGACTCATCCACCAGGTACATGACAGCAGCAGTGTCCTTGATATATCCAGGTAATCTAGTAACCAGGGGTTGTAAGAACTGATTGATCCAGTGTCCCAGTCTTTCAAATAGGGAAGCAATACCTGTGACTATTGGTCGCCCTTGAATTGGATTTTTATGTAACTTGGGTAGATAATGAAAGACCGAGGCAACTGGATCAAGGACCAAAAGGTACTCAACCATTTAATTTGTTAAAATCCCTAGATCCCGCCCCTTATTCACAAGATGGGAAAGCTGTCGTTTGAAATCTAAAGTGGGATTAACAGACAGAGTTCTGCAGGTAGACATGTCTTTTAATTGGCGTAGAGCTTCTGATCTATACACTACTAAGTCTAAAATTACTACAGAGCCCCCCTTATCTGCTTGTCTAATTACTATATTAGTGTGAGTTTTTAGTGTCATAATGGCTGTTCTTTCTGCTCTTGTTAAATTATCCTTGGAAAAACATCTTGTTTTTTCAATTTTGTTTTGTAGCAGAACTAAATCCTTGTCTACCAATGACTGAAATAGTCCTATATCCTCATTTTGAGCCTGTACCGGGTAGAAATATATGTTTCCCTCATTGGTATCAAGTATAGGAATGCCACGCAGATCACCCTCAGTTTCAGACTGCAGAGCCTCCAGAGCGGATCGGACAACCAGATCTTTGAAATCATGCAAATTATCCCTCGTATTATCACTTAGTAAAGTGTGATCATGGGAATCAGATGCTCTGTCTAGTGAGATATTGCTCTGTGGGGTCTCAGACTGAGACAAAGTAGGGAAAGACTCAGTGCAGAAATGTTTCTTCAGCACAACGTTATGGGTAAACATTAACATCTAGTAAGGTCTCAAACATTTTAAAATGTGCTGTAGGTTAAAATGAGAGACCTTTAGACAGCAAAGGTAATTCAGCATCAGTAAAATGTACACAATATAAATTAACTACATTAACTTTGTTACCAGTGTCCAGATTAGTAGTCCCTTGTGTATCTAATTCTTGTTTTTGGTTTGTCGGGGAAAGTGTTGTCTCTTTGTTGGTCTAGTGTCCCTGTCTTGTTTTTTGTTGTTTTTGCCGTATATTGGTACCCAATGTAGTCTGATCGTATTTTGGCTGGTGGATCCCCGATCTGCTGGAATCCTTAGAAAAAACAGATGAAACACTGCTCCTGGATGAAACCCCTGATGCTCCTTCTGTGGTGTCCGAAATCTCAAGCTGGGAGTCTGATTGTCCTGGGGAATTGAAACTCACACGTCTTTGTGTACGTCAGCTGGATCGTTTTCTGTGTTTAGAAATTGAATGAGGTCTATCCGATGGTTTAAACACATAAACTGATCCGTTTTCATAGTCATTTAAGTCTCTGATAACATTTTTGTCTTTTGCATCCATGAGGGTTTGTTCTGTTTTATTAATGAGTTCCAATAAACTTGTATTAAGTGTTTTATACAACTCAGTGTTATCATACACCTTCAGAGACTCACAGATGTAACTAATCTCTTTGTTGATAGAGATTAGATATTTTTCTTCCTCAGTTACAATGAGACCCTTTAGATCAATAGAGCATTTTGAAAGTATACAATTCCATTGAACCATACATTCTTCAGAGTACATTGTTGATGGAAATGTTTTAATTCTCTGTCCTCTAGGGATCATAGATTCCTGTATATATTTCTTAAGGCCCTCCGCATCCTACCAATTTTTATTTTTTTTAATTTTTTTAAGCCGGTCAAACAAAGATTTACATACCGATTCTTCTGTTGTGGGGGTTCGGTCCTTAGTGTACAACTGAGAGACTTTCATGTGGCGATCCATTTGTAGAGAAATTAGCATGTGTATCAAATACACAACACAATCACTAGCTGAGGTTGTAAATCAGTGGTTCTCAACTCCTGTCCTTAGGACCCACCAATAGGCCAGATTTTAAGTATTACCTTGGGGAGATGCAGACTAGAATACTGCAATCACTGAGCAGCAAATGATATCACCTGTGATGTATTTCAGTTATCCTGCAAACCTGGCCTGTTAGTGGGTCCCGAGGACAGGAGTTGAGAACCACTGTTGTAGATTGTTGAAAAGAGACTTGCCAGGAAATGCCGTATATATTATATCTTAAAATTAAATGAAGCCCTGGAGTGTGTCCTTATTAAACATACCACCACATCCCAATGAATAATAGCAAACAAGGAGTGGCCCCAAGGGGGGGGGGGGTTTTGAGGGTGGGTGCTAAGACAGTAGAAGAGTGTAGAAAAAAGTATATGGCATATGTAAAAGTAGCAGAGTTTATTGGAACATAGTAAAATCACACATAATAGCATATAATCAATGCATAAAATAAATTGCAATACACACGCGAATATCATCTGGCGGACACCCCAAGTGAGGTCCAACCAGTGATTTACAGCAATATTCCCAACATGTTTCGATGAGACAAGGGTATTATATCTTCTTCAGGGGAAAGTGTATTGCCAAATAATTCAATTCTAAGAGATAAAATGCACACATATAAATATTATGCATAATAAACAGTGTGGACTACAAATATATGAAGATACAAAGCTGCATGTGTCATAATGAAATTGGATAAGTATACAGGTGCATGCCAGCTGGAACAATAAACAGAAATAAGTATAAATATGTAACCAGTGAAAAGACTCACCCAAATGGAAGGCATTCCGCATAGAAAGAATTCTACTGATAATGCTCCCAGGATGATAGGGGAGTATCGATTGATTCAATGAGTTATAGTTCAACTGTTCAAGCCGCAGAATGCAGCTAAACGTAAATCTCCACAAGGACCGAAAAATAGTAAGGGGATACAGAGAAGCACCTGAAAGCACAATGGAAGGATCCAAAGGGTGAGCATAGTAACGTGACATAGTACATGTATAAAAGGCAAATAAGTAAATGGTATCTTACGTCCAGATTCCTTACCCTCGGGTAGAAGGGGAGATGGAATAAAGGCAGCCAAGTATGGAAATTGAGGTGTCTTTACCAAATGTCTGCTCGAAAATACATGCCACTGGGAAACATCCCAGGACACAAGACTCCTCCAATAGCTAAAAAGTACGAATACATGGCCTTAATTACCATAAGCGTATAATGTGCAACAGCTCCAGAAAGAAAAGGGATGTGGGACGCCATAACAGAGCCTGTAACCCTCAAATACTAACCTGTGTATAGTATATAGAGGCTGCCAAGAGGGACAATAGAATCCATATGTGTAGGTGACCTGTATAGGAACGAAGACTAAATACTAACCTGGGGGGTATAAATAGTCCCTCTCTGCAGGTGTGGGCGGTTCCGCCAGTATCTCAAAAGATCCGGCAAACGGCATCACACAAGACGGACCGGACTACCTCCAAGTGCGCCCAGGAGCAACTCCACCCTTTGGATCCTCCCATTGTGCTTTCAGGTGCTTCTCTGTATCCCCTCATTCTTTTCCGGTCCTTGTGGAGATTTACATTTAGCTGCATTCTGCGGCTTAAACAGTTGACCTATAACTCATTGAATCAATCCATACTCCCCTATCATCCTGGGAGCATTATCAGTAGAATTCTTTCTATGCGGAATGCCTTCCATTTGGGTGAGTCTTTTCACTGGTTACATATTTATACTTATTTCTGTTTATTGTTCCAGCTGGCATGCACCTGTATACTTATCCAATTTTATTATGACACATGCAGCTTTGTATCTTCATATATTTGTACTCCACACTGTTTATTATGCATAATATTTATATGTGTGCATTTTATCTCTTAGAATTGAATTATTTGACAATACACTCTCCCCTGAAGAACATATAATACCCTTGTCTCATCGAAACATGTTGGGAATATTGCTGTAAATCACTGGTTGGTCCTCACCTGGGGTGTCCGCCAGATGATATTAGCGTGTGTATTGCAATTTATTTTATGCATTGCTTATATGCTATTATGTGTGATTTTACTATGTTCCAATAAACTCTGCTACTTTTACATACGCCATATACTTTTTTCTACATCCTTCTACTGTCTTAGCATCCACCCTCAAAATCCCCCCCCCCCCCTTGGGGCCACTCCTTGTTTGCTATATATTATATCTCAAGCTTCAGAGGAGCGCGGTGTGAGGAGAGAGTAGAGAAGTCCATTCAACATAGAGTGCACACCGCTCTGAGCAGCAGAAACCATGGTAGAGAATCAATCAGCTAATGGCATATCCAATGGCTCAGGATATCTGAAAAACCCCGGGAAGACACATTTTAACACACCTCGATTTCTGTTCAAGACGTACTTCCTAGTATTTCCTGTGACATACCTGCTTTTATCCTTCTAATTGTAAGTGCAATATTTTTATTAAATATCAGCTCTTGTTACTGTATTACACTATGGGAGCCTTTCTTCATGTAAATATTTTCATTAAGATCACCTCGTTATACATTTAACTAAAAGTTACGCTTTACTGTTGAATGAGATATACTTGCTGAATGTTATTTACCTATGTGTATCACTATCTACCATAATCTCAGAGCATTTGTAACCTCCTACTCATATACATCGGTATTAACTGTTATGATTGTATCATCTGTTAAACCCATTATTGTCCAATAAAATCTTTTGAAAAAAAATAAAATATTGCATCCACATTCTCTTTCCAAATTTCCATCACTTAAACATGGCTGCAAAAGCCAAGGTTGGCTTACAGGCCATTCACTGCATCTTCCAAAGGAAGAGTGACATACTTTGCAAAACAAGATTGATGCAATTCGTGGGGACATCTCCACTGCCCAGAAATCTTACCCACTTAACATACCATATACAACTTCACTCTCAACGTTCTCCTCTTTTGACCTTGCTACTACCGAAGAGGTCTCTAAAGTTTTCTCAGAAGCCCGCCTTACCACCTGTCCCCTGGATCCTGTTCCATCACATCTATTACAGTCACCCTCTTCTTCCATCTTATGCCCCCTCACCCACATCTTCAATCTCTCCCTCTCTACTGGCACCTTCCCCTCCCCTCTAAAACATGCCATGGTCACCCCTATACTTAAAAAGCCCTCATTGGATCCCACCATCCTGAACAACTTAAGACCAATCTCCTTGCTCCCGTTTGCATCAAAACTTTTAGAATGACTAGTCTACACAACTTCACCCTATACAACTTCACTCTCAACGTTCTCCTCTTTTGACCTTGCTACTACCGAAGAGGTCTCTAAAGTTTTCTCAGAAGCCCGCCTTACCACCTGTCCCCTGGATCCTGTTCCATCACATCTATTACAGTCACCCTCTTCTTCCATCTTATGCTCCCTCACCCACATCTTCAATCTCTCCCTCTCTACTGGCACCTTCCCCTCCCCTCTAAAACATGCCCTGGTCACCCCTATACTTAAAAAGCCCTCATTGGATCCCACCATCCTGAACAACTTAAGACCAATCTCCTTGCTCCCGTTTGCATCAAAACTTTTAGAATGACTAGTCTACAACCGTCTTAGCTCCTACCACACTAACAACAACCTTCTTGACCCCTTACAGTCTGGCTTTCGCTTGCTACACTCCACTGAAACTGCCCTACTAAAGCTCACTAATGACCTGCTAACTGCTAAAACCAATGGCCACTACTCCATACTCATACTACTCGACTTCTCTGCAGCCTTTGATACTGTTGACATCTCCTCCTCCTTAACAAACTCCACTCTCTTGGCCTTCAAGACTCTGCTCTCTCCTGGCTCTCCTCCTACCTGTCAGAGCGCTCCTACAGTGTGAGCTATAACTCTGTTTCTTCCTCTCCACTTCCTCTTTCAGTTGGGGTACCTCAAGGTTCTGTCCTTGGACCCCTTCTCTTCTCCATTAACACCTCCTCCCTTGGTCTGTTAATAAACTCCCACGGCTTTCAATACCACCTCTATGCTGATGACACACAAATCTATCTCTCTACTCCTCACCTCACTCTTTCAGTCTCCTCTCGCATTACTAACTTACTAACTGACATATCAGCATGGATGTCACACCACTTCCTCAAACTCAATCTTTCTAAAACTGAGCTCATAATTTTTCCTCCAGCCCGTGCCACTCCCCCTGACTTCTCCATCAAGATCAATAATACAACTATCTGTCCCTCCCCTCATGCAAAGGTCCTAGGTGTAATCCTAGACTCTGACCTGTCCTTTCAGCCCCAAATCTAATCACTGTCCAAATCGTGCCGACTTCACCTCCGAAACATCTCCAAAATATGTCCCTTCCTAACCGCTGACACTACTAAGCAACTTATTCACTCCCTTGTTATCGCTCGCCTTGACTATTGTAACTCCCTCCTAATTGGCCTACCTCTCCGCAAGCTATCCCCTCTTCGGTCTATCATGAATGCTACTGCCAGACTCATCCACCTTACCAACCGTTCGGTGTCCGCCACTCCTCTCTGCCAATCCCTCCACTGGCTTCACATTTTCCAAAGAATCAAATTCAAAACCCTAACCATGGCATACAAAGCCATTTACAATTCTGCCCCAAGCTACATTACCAATCTTATCTCCAAATATCGCCCAACCCGTCCTCTTCGCTCCTCCCAAGACCTTCTGCTTTCTAGCTCCCTTGTCTCCTCCTCACATGCTCGTCTCCAGGACTTCTCCAGAGCTGCTCCCATCCTCTGGAACTCTCTACCCCAATCTGTCCGCCTATCCCCTACTCTTTCCACTTTTAGGCAATCCCTGAAAACTCATCTCTTCAAGGAGGCCTATCCTGCCTCCAACTAACAACGGAATCTTCTACTCCCCTCATCAGTTCATCCCCCACTGTCCCTACCTTTTGTTTCGCCAGCCCCCCCCCCCCCTTAGATTGTAAGCTCACAGGAGCAGGGCCCTCTAACCCTCTCGTTTTAAATTGTACTTCTGCTGTAATGTCTCTTTATATTGTAAAGCGCTGCGCAAACTGTTTGCGCTATGTAAATCCTGTATAATAATAATAATAATAACCTCATCAAGTGATCAACAACTAGAGAGGCAGCCTCTAGAGGCTTCACATCCTTGTCCCTGGATGGATAGAGCTAGGCCATCTTGCTCAGAAGGGAGGTCTTTCTTGTGCCCTCAGGGAGGCTGATATGGGGGTGGGTGTGGTGCCTAGAGGGGGAATCAGAGCTTCTCCTGTGATGCCTGGACTTTAAAGGCGGACTATGGCATCTAGATCTGGAAGGAGAATACTGATGCTGTGACCTAATGAGGTCTCTATCATCTCATGCTGTGTATTGTCGATCCGACCTGGAAGGACTGACAAAAACAAAATAGGGTAGAAAGGAAAGAATTTAAAACCTGTAAGAGTGCCCAGGAAGCCAGGAAAAAAAAGGGGTAAACACACAAGGGGGGCGGTGACACATCCATTGTGTGCAACTGCACAGTTAGCAACCTGCACAGGGTTTAGAACCATAGAGCACAATTAGGATACACCAAGATAAGACAGTCAGCACATAAGGGTGTTAATGCAGCGCATATACCTGTCATGATTGCACTCAGCATTTAGGGAAACTGCTGCAAGCTGCCCAAAGGAAATTCCCAATATAAACAGCGCTGACAGCTGATTAAATTTCCCCACTGTAGCGATACCACAGCCGCCCTCAGCACACATGCTCCGAGTCCCAGGGCAGGAGTAACCCATGGATGCCGGGCCAGAAGAGAGAAGCGGCTTGGAATGCAGATTCACGCCAGCTGCCATGAGAGCCAGGGAGGGAAGACAAAGGAGAATGGACACATTTAATCACAAAAACAGCTGCCATGAGCACAAGGGCAAATGTAAGCTACTAAATGATGGCACTCATGGCCCTTTGCATGGGGTAAGGAGACTGCTGCATCCACATGGAGCATTGTATGGCCACCTGCTGATAGCAGAGGTATTCAGCCAATAGCAGGGCCTTAGCTCTTCTTCAGCACCACATCCTTCTGCCCTTTTCCACCAAGCTGATAGATGGAGACTGCTGGAACTGACTAGGGATGTATTCCCTCACAATATTCTGGATATGGCTTGCGCATTGAGTCACAAGCCCTTGGCCGCAGATGTTATCACCTGAGCAAAGGTAAAATTCCCAACACACAGGATCCTAGGAGGAGGACAAAAAAGAATGCAGCCTATGGCCCTGAGCCAAAATTTCTGGGAGTGCAGTCCTATAGAGTGGGAGAGGAGGCAGGAGTTAACCCATACTTATGCTGCCACGGAGTCTGTCTGGAAATGGGCTCTATATAAATGTCTGTGTCTCTTTGAATTAATCTGTTTATTCCATCAAGCATAGATATAGAACTGATGATGAAAGATGAAAGAAATTGATATATACAACAAAGAGAAAACAAAATAAAAAAATGTTTAAAAATAAAGATAATGTTAAAACCAAAACAGGAAAAATTAGAAAACCAATATCCACAAGTACAAAAACATGCATTAGGTTTAAAAAAAAAACAAAGTTTCCAGAACAAATAGCAAACATTTTATTTTCATATCTACTAAATATCAACAAAGCCACATTTTACAAAAGTGGATTTAAGGGATATGTATGTACAAGTAAGCTAGCCTGATTCATCATGAGGTGACCTTCACACATGTTTGATCAACCTTGCACAATGATTTACAATGGCATACTACAATGAGTGTTTGGGACACAGTATACATTTTCCTGCTGATTCATTAAAACGGAAGAAAAAAAAAGGAGTTATAAAGAGCTATTCTTGTTTTCATGTTTTCACAAACCCAAGACAGGTTGTTCACAGTGTAGAAGTATACCAGCTTTCTGCAACATTTCTGTAAATAGCCTTGAATGACACGTGGTAAATATAAAATATTTATTTGCAATATTTATTATATACCTGATTTTAAAACAAATTTCAAAGAAAATTCTAAACATTCTTTTTTGTCTCCTGAATACAGTAGTTAAATAAAAAGGATAAATACAACATGATATATTCCCTTTAATGAAAACCTTTAGGAAACATTTACCATTCTTGTTACTGAAACAGATAGCTGCAAAGATTTACAATGTGAAAGATTACTATGGTAAAATTAGCATTTATGTAAATAAAGCATTTTTGCTCATGCCATTTTCTAACATTGCTTTTTTTTCTATCCGCCAGCATAATTTACATACCATTTGTTTTCCTGTTTAATTATTGCTCCCCTTTACATCCACTTTTAACACATGTATACTTGATATATTCCTCGGAAGTGAGCAGATGGAGCTATTTTTTTCTAGGACAAGTCTGAAGGAGATGTATTGCCTTCCTTCCTGGCTTTTGTAAAATGCTGTGAGTTATTACAAGACCTCCCTCAGATAGCTGCCTCTGTCATGAACCAGAGAATGCAAATCATTGTATTAGGATGCTGATTTTATTATATGCTTACAAAGCATAGATTTATTAGCAATCTACTTCCAAACAGGATGCAAGAATCTGTGCTACTACTATGCACAAAACTTCTACATTAAGATGGAAAAACACTGTTAAATCTTGTTCAACGCAAGCTCTAAAGAAGTGCATTTTTCTACACCCCCCACAATAACATTAATATATACAAAATCAAAACAACATTCTGCTTCATAGTCAGGAGATTACAGAACGATGGTGTATTCAGATTAAAGCAGGTGAGATTATTATTATTATTATACAGGATTCATATAGCACCGACAGTTTGCGCAGTGCTTTACAATGTTAGGGCAGACACTACAATTACAATACAATTCAATACAGGAGGAATCAGAGGGCCCTGCTCGTTAGAGCTTACAATCTAGGAGATTAGGGTTATTTAACCCGCTTCTCAGCCTGCTCTTGTAGCTGTGGATGATGGGAAGTTGGAACACCATATTGAGCTGCCCCCTGCCATGAAGTCTGCCTAGGATGAATCCTGCTAAGCATTTACGATTGCCAGGTCTTTATATGATGTTTTAATAAACAGTTTTACAGAGTTAAAATCACATAAATACAGCGCCAATATGAACCAAAAAAGCCTATATGATTTGTTCAAATGTTATGATAAGTGTCCTTGGGACAAATTGACAAAGTCGGTGAATAGACATCCGGGTCTGGTACATATATAGATGGTCAACAAATCCTCAAATGAGGGAAAGATGTACGCTTACCAGATTCTGGTAGACAAAACGCAGGGAACACAGCCTTTAGGAATCAGCTCCACTCCGGCTCCTGCAGTCACGATGAGGGTGCCTTCAGCTATGGAAAGATGCCTTCTGGATGGATCCTCACAGATCTCCCTGGCCAGGAAGGTGGATATCTCTCCAACACTCACCAAGGGTATTTAGGAGACAGGGAAAGGCACAATCGTGTAATACCGCTTTAAAATTTATTTAAATAAAAAAGTTTTGTATAAACTCACTTGGGTACACGTGTAAAAGAGCTCTAAAAACAAAGTATGGTGACAGAAGGTATGGAGACCCAACGCGTTTCGGCTCAGAAGCCTTCATCTGGGGTATTCCCCCCTCCTGTCACTACCTGTATTTATAGTAAATGAGTAAAAACCTCAAACAATCCCCTAGGGGGCCAAGGAACGGAAGTCCATTGGTCCCCAGCAAAATGGCGACTATGGCGTGTGTTCCACGCCTCGTATTGTATGTAAATATGCGTTCCAAGCCTCTGTATGGAAGGCAGGAACCAGAAGAGTGAAAGGGACAACCTTTAAAATAAGTTTATAGTCTGCTTCTAATAAGGATGAAGTTACTTATTAAGTCCCCACATAATATCTATGAAAGGAAAAACCGGTAAATATAGAGCTTTTGATAGAAAATCTCAAACGTTTGTTAAAGGCGGAACATCCGAGGCGGAAATAGCAGAGCCTTAACCACGGACGTGACATAGCTCAATAGCTCCCCTTATGCCACGCCCCGCGTCGTGACGCAGCTGTGCCATCCGACCACTGGGGGATAGATGTATGCAGAGGGAGTCCAACTCTGCGTCCCTCCGTGTATGCAGAGGGGAAATTCCGGTGTCATGACGTCACTCCGTCATGCGGCCCGGAAATGGGAAAAATTTATGCAGAGAGTGATGGCAATTGATACGTGCCGATCGTATTAATACGATTGGCCGTATATGGCGTAAAAAACAATAAAGATTTTAGTACCCACGGGTGATGCCGTGTATAATTAAAAATTATGTGTAGAATAGCATCGGGTGATAGGTCTGATTGTGCAAAAAACGACTAAAGAACCAGTTGGGAAACCGTGATGGTTATAATCATACAAAAGTATGGTTGTAATAAACGAAAGGGGGTGTAGTATTCAATAAGGCAAAAGGGTATGAAGGTTGCCATGAGCATAAAGCCATCCTTCATTTACCCAGCTTTTAAAATTATTTTAATAAATAAATATAGAGTGTGAAGTGAATATGACGTAAATATATAAATAATGTGAAGTGAATAGGACGTAGCCAATTAAAGAACATAGGAAATAGGAAAAAAAACGCACAATGATTTTGTAAAAATAAATTTTTTGGATTAAAATTAAAAGTGAGAAAAAAATATATATTAAGTATGAACAAAAAAGTGTTTGTATCAACTCCCAACCATTATTTACTTATATGGACAAGAAAAAATATATATATACGAAATTGTCAAACTCGCCAGATGTGCGTCGACAAATGGACATACGTTTTACAAAAAAACAACACCATATTTGTATAAAATGTAATAATGAGCTGAAATCTAAAAACCTAAGGTAGCGGAAATAAAGTCAAATTTTGATAGTAGGTCCCACCTAAGTATAAAACCCAGAAAAACAGGGGTCAAAACAGGGGTGAAAAGGGGGAGGGGCAGGGATAGTGACATATGTTAAATTAAGTGTATACGGTGATAATAGTGATGTGGGTACTGATAGGAAAATACGACTGGACATCAGAAATAATTATAGCAGTGGGATAGCAGGACTGGACATCAGGAATATTCTGGCACATTAAGATTTATTGATGAACGAGTTGATATCCCAATCCACGTTCATTCCATGGGGATAGAAAGTCTTAAGCCGATAAATCCACGAGGTCTCCAGCTGGGAGACCCCTCTTTTAATCCAGCCCCCTCTCCAGGGGGGAACGTATCTGTCTATGACCTGATACAGGGTGCCCTCAGGGTTATGATCATGATACTTAAGATAGTGTTTGGGTAGACTATGATTAGATTTACCTTTGATGATATTGGTAATGTGTTCGTTTACCCTGATGTTAAAAGATCAGGTGGTCCTGCCTACGTATTGTTTGTTGCAAGGGCATGTTAACATATATACAACATTCTTGGTTTCGCAGGTGCTGAAAATTTTTAGGTCATATCTCAAACCAGTGGCCATGGAAGTAAAATCCGGGATCCTTCTATTTTTACATTTGTCAATTTGCATATGTGACATTTTTGGCACTTAAAATAACCTTTAAGATCTTGAAAGAAAGATGGTTTCCAAGGTGGGTCAACCACATTAGGTGCCAGGCTGTGTCTAAGTGAGGGGACACCCCGGAACACAATATGGGGTTTCTCAGGCAACAAAGGACCAAGTACCTTGTCATTCCACAGGACGTCCCAATGTTTATTCACAACGTTTTTTATCTGTCTGTGTTGTAGGGAATACCCTGTGAAGAAAGACCACTTTGCATCATATCTGTCAGTCTTGGGTTTGTCAACCAGAAGGACTGTGCGATCCATCTCTGTAACTACTTGAATTTCTTTATCTAATTCATTGGACTGGTATCCTTTCTCCAAGAACCGTTTTTTTAAAATGTGAGCTTGCTCTCTGAAACTCTCTAGATTGGAGCAGTTTCTCCTTAGTCTGATGAACTGGCTTTTAGGAATGGACTTTAGCTATGGTTTGTGATGACAACTATTAGTTGGAATGAAACTGTTCCTATCTGTAGGTTTAAAAAAGGTCATAGTAGCAAACCTACCAAACCTGTGTTTCTTGTTGGTGCCTTCTTGGTGAAGCATAGTGATTCGGATGATGTCTCCTGGGTGTTTGTTCCCTCCTGCCACGGTCTAAAAAAGGATTTCGATGCTGTTCTTGTTGGGGGTATTGGTATCTTGGTTGATCATAGTGGGGGTCATCGTAGTCACGAATAGGGTCGTACCTATTATAGGTAGGTACTGGGCTTCTTTCTCTGTAGCCATAGTACCCTCGGTGTCCCTAACTACACACAATACTCAACACCTCGGAGAAGAGACATAAAGAACAACTACCCGACCACAGCCAAAAGGAACGAAGTGAGAAGAACAGAGTATCAGTACACCCCACAATCACAGTATGGGCATCAGCGCCATTGGCAACGAACCCCACGTAACAACTTTAGAAGGCCATGGCAGAGACCACAAAGGAGGCCATATTCGAACTGGAACCAAAATGGAGGACCAGCTAGGGACCACTCTGGCCCACCCAGACACCGAGGGTACTATGGCTACAGAGAAAGAAGCCCAGTACCTACCTATAATAGGTACGACCCTATTCGGGACTACGATGACCCCCACTATGATCAACCAAGATACCAATACCTCCAACAAGAACAGCATCGAAATCCTTTTTTAGACCGTGGCAGGAGGGAACAAACACCCAGGAGACATCATCCGAATCACTATGCTTCACCAAGAAGGCACCAACAAGAAACACAGAGATCACTAACACACAGACCAAGGGAGGATTCCCCAAGGGCAATAGAAGGAAGAGAGGATGCAGAGCGGGCAAGAGAGCCCAAAAGAAAAAGAAACAATTAGGGGCAAGAATTTTTAATCTCAGCTCTTATCCCCTCAGTACAGAGGAAATTAGAGTCTTGGATAGAGGCCTAAAACACGCACCAGTTAAGAACCTCAATAAATTTGACACATACATAGGCATTCAAAAGTATGTGAGAAAAATCAATATTAAGAAATATCTATTAAGCAACCCCCGGGCAAATGTGGAAATAAGGAATGTCGATGAGGACAGAATCACACACAGCGCACTAAGGAACCAGTCCCTATTCAACCCCCAGGTACATGACAATCAATGCATTGAGGTTTTCAAAAAACTAGTACTCCAAGATCTAGAAGAACTAAAAATAAAGAAAATATCTGATCCAATATATATCAAAAAAGGCATACAAGAATTAACAAAGAAGAAAGATCTAGTTATTAGACCGGCAGATAAAGGTGTAGGTGTAGTTTTACAGTCAAAAGAGAATTACCTAAGGGAAATTAAAAGGCAACTTGAAGACGAGGATACATGTGTGAAGCTTCTGGGTAATCCCACTTTTCAGATCAGGAAAGAGCTTGAGAAATTAGTACAACTAGGCACGAAGAAGGACATCTTAAACAAGAAGGAGGCGAAGTACTTAATACCTGAGTCATGTAGGATCCCAGTTATCTATACCATCCCAAAGATACACAAAGATGAAGTGAACCCACCAGGGAGACCAATAGTAAACGGTATAGACTCCCTTACGGCCAGACTTGGACAATATATAGACTCATTTCTCCAACCGGCAGTACAATCTACAAATGCGTTTTTAAAAGATACGAAACACGTACTGCAAATTATAAGAAACACACCAGTGCTAGAAGGAAGAAGTATATTGGCCACCGCCGATGTGTCCTCATTGTATACGGTGATTAAGCACCATCAGACATGCGAGGCCACAAAATGGGTTCTGAGAAAATTTAGCCAACTTCGATGTACACAACGAAAATGTTTGGTGAAATGTATAGACTTCTGTATGAAGAACAATTATTTCTGGCATAATCAAACATTTTATAAGCAGATCACTGGGGTAGCCATGGGCACCAAATTCGCACCTAGTGTGGCTAATGCGTTTATGGCACAATGGGAGGAGGAAACCGTATATAGTAGCACACCCCCAGAGCTAACATTATATAAACGATACATCGATGACATCCTCATCATCTGGAATGGTCACAAAGATGATCTGCAGTGTTTCCTGAACGGACTGAACACAAACGATAGAAATATAAAACTAGAATGCACAATACATGACAAACAGATCCATTTCCTAGACCTGGAGATCATATCGGACGGAAACCAACTCTTAACCAAGACTCATTTCAAGGAGGTTGATCGCAATAGCTATCAGTCCACCAAAAGTTGCCATCACAAGTCATGGCTTTACAACATACCCAAGGTTCAACTGATAAGAATTTGCAGAAATTGCACTACGGAAGCAGATTATGAGACTCAGGCTACGTTTATAGGAAAAAGGTTCATGGAGAAAGGATACTCACCTAACGCCATAGAGAAACAAATAGATGAGGTTAGACAAATGAATAGAGAACCAATGATCAATAGTAACAAGAGACAGGGACCCTCCTTCCCGGAAGCTCCACCCATAATATTGGATTTTAATGTTCAACACAAAGAGGTCGAAAAATTGGTCCATAAACATTGGCACATATTGAAGAGTGATAGACATCTGCAGTCCATATTACCAGACAAACCACTTTCGTATATAAAAGGGCTCCCACACTCAGAGATATATTAGCCAAAAACGTTATTGAACCTCCACCTAAAAGAAACTTCACTTTCTTCACAGGCAAAGGATTTTACGCATGCAAACAATGCTTCGCGTGTAAAACCACCAAAAACGAGACCAGAAAGAGATTGGAGTTCACTTCAACGACCACAGGACATACTTACCCCATCAAAGAATTCATAGGATGCAATACGGAAGGCGTGGTATATATGCTCGAATGCCCATGCCACCTACAATATGTAGGGAGGACTAAGAGAGCATTAAAAGTAAGAATAAAAGAACACATCAAGAACATACTGAAAGGGTTCCCGAAACACAGTGTCTCAAAACACTTTGCTCAGGTACACAATAGAGACCCCGCGCAACTTCGGTTCAGGGCAATAGAAAAATATACCACAGCCTGGAGGGGTAGCCACAAAGTGAGAATACTGAGTCAGAAGGATTCTAAGTGGATATATACCCTTGGAACGTTACATCCGAAGGGTATGAACGTTGAGTTCGACCTGAACTGCTTCCTAAGTAATTATTAGAATAAACTGATGAGGAGGGGACATGAGTTCCTATATTTACACATTCTTTGTTCCTTTGATCTTTTCTCCTCTTTCTTTTACATTAATGGTTCACATTATATTTATAGTGAGTTATTTATTTATGAGAGCTGTTTGTGACATTTCTTATTGACATACATTTATATTGACATGTATTTGCTATTGACATGCATTTTTATTGACATACATTTTAATGGCTCCCTGTGAACCTCCCGCCCTATTTCCGGCATAGGTCTTATTTATTTTATCCGATTTGATCATCCCCCGGGTGTTAATAGTTATCACGATATTTTACCCTGCGTTTTTTGACATGCATTTTATACTAACATGCATTTTTTGATAAGCATTTTTTGTCACATTTTTTATCAGATTTGAATATTCTCCTGGTATCAGTGATTATTATCACTTATTTTCACCCTACGTTTAGACATACATTTGATATTGACATGCATTTTTATTGATATACGTTTTAATGGCTCCCTGTGAACCTCCCGCCTTATTTCCGGCATAGGTCCTATTATTTTTATCCGATTTGATTATCCCCCTGGTATTTTACCCTGCGTTTTTTGACATGCTTTTTATATTGACATGCATTTTTTGACAAGCGTTTTATTTATTTTATATCACATTTTTTTATCAGATTTTATTATTTCCCTGGTATTAGTGATCTTTATATTATATATTACATACTGTGTGCACTTTATTGTACCTTCTTCATTCATTGATTCTCATATTATCTTAAGTCACAGCCCTATGGTTGCCTTCACTTTTAGTTCCCCTTTGTTACTTCATGTTCTTAATGTTATCACCCCTGCCCAATTATCACCTTTTTACATTATGAGTGTACACATTTTTGATACCTGAATATCTCCTTTAACATTATCCATTCATTGCGGTACCTCCACCGCTGGTGTACCACAGTAAAATGGCCGCCACCATAGTTTTTCCCTATTCTACAAGAAAATGGCCACTATTACATATGCACGAGTCCCAGGGAAAATGGCCGCCGCTAAAATAAAGTATATGAGCGGTCCGCAACATTCATTCCCTGTGTGCCTGTACCTTCACAGATTGGCATAGATATTGTTCACACTACATTCATTATCTCATAAATGAACCCCCTCAATCGCCCTGTAGGCTGCCACTGACCGTACCCCCGGACCACACCAAAATGGCCGACAAAGTATCCTTATTGGTCACAAGGAAAATGGCCGCCGATGCACCGACATGCCCTACAGGAAAATGGTTGATATACCATTTCCTGTCCAACAGTATAAATTGACATCTCCTAGCACCAATCCGGTATCCCTGATGAAGTCACGTGACCTGTGACGTAACGCGTAGGACCGGAAGTGTGACCCGAAACCGGAAGTCGGGTGAGAGGTGTATGCACCTTATGCATACCTGTGTTTTAACTTTGTTCTTATGTAAGCAGTGATTTTTCTTTCTTAATAAATTGATTGTTCATAATTACTACACTATGGGAGCTTATTTCTTATACCCCCATGTATGAGTGAGGATCGATTCTTGAAATACTGGCCGCATAGACCGTTCCACTTAGTGACAAGCCAGGATACGTTTGAGGTGTTTGGAGGTCGGTTGTCCCACAGGATCAGCTACTGCAGCATTGGCAGTAAAAGGTGTATTTTACACCTGTTTGAGGTGAGCGCTCTGAGAGCACTTAGCTGTGCACACGGGCACAGGAGTATATCTGGAGGCACAAAGTGGAGCTACCAGACCGACTCCCCGATCACTGGCACCAATAGCTTACACCACAACTACGATACTTATCCAGCACTGTGTTTGTGTGTTGCACAGTGCATGTAATATAGCACCATACCACCATCATCTGCAATTTTATGCGACTAATATGAACTTTTATATGAATTTGTATGCAAGATAACCTTTATGATATCTATATATTATTGATCACCTCCTATTGTGTTGCACAGTGCATTTGATATAGCACTATACCACCAGCGTCTGCGATTTTATGCGACCAATATGAACTTTCATATGAATTTGTATGCACGTTATTTTTTTTTATATCTATTTATTATTGATCACCTATTATTGTTCAACAGTTTCCATTTTGCATCACGTATTGCACCTTGAATAGCATTCACTGTCCCCCTTGAAAGGCACCTTTATAACACATCAATATTCATTATGCACCTTATTAGCACTCTGGCACTTTGCATTTTTTATATTTTTATTATTTAGCTTATGTTGCACTAGATGTCATTTATTTATATATTGAGTTTTTAAGGTATGATCTATTTACCATTATTCAGAGCTATTTTATTGGACACAGCGCTGTGACTCAGTGTTGTCCCTATTGCAACAAGGTCTCTAGCCATAGTGACCTACATCCTTTTCTGAGCTGACTGCGCAGTATTCTACCCAGTTCATTCCTTGTTTATTATGGTGTTTATAAACTAATACTGCAGCAGCTAGCCTTTTTTTCTTCCTTTGTTCGGTGGTCACTTACCATTACACTAGTCTAGCACTGACTAACTGTCAATAGCTGTACATAAGAGATACGGATCTTCACACAAATAGAGTGGTAGCGCAGAAGACTTCCACACACTTCATTCCTGCCTACGTATTGTTTGTTGCAAGGGCATGTTAACATATATACAACATTCTTGGTTTCGCAGGTGCCGAAAAATTTTAGGTCATATCTCAAACCAGTGGCCATGGATGTAAAATCCGGGATCCTCCTATTTTTACATTTGTTCAATTTGCATAGCGACATTTTTGGCACTACTCTAAGCCTTAAGGGTTTCACAATATGGATGTATTTGACTATAGGGCCTCAAGAACTTTGAATACCGATGGGGTGTTTGTGGCCACCGACACAGACACCGAAATAGGGGGTTTGTTTCTCAGATTAAAAAACGTAATGGTTACAGAGTTACACCTCCAATGGGATATAGCATTTTTGGACCAGTACATCAGTGAGAATATGGTTCCAAGGAGCCTTAGATGGGAAATCCACCCCCAACAGGGGGAGGTTGACTTGGAATCCTGGTTTAAATATTATAATGAGGCCGGACTTAAGTCCTTGGGGTTCATTAACTCCAGGAAATGGTCTAAACTAGCAGTTATTGACCAAGAGGTTAAAGAAATCAAAGGCAAACTTTTGCTGTTTAAGAATTTGGCTGAGTATTTGAGTCTGTCATCCAATCTCAGGACTCATCTAGAGAAGGAGGACAAGGACCAAAAGCTCAAAAAACTGAAAAAATATTCCAGGGACATTGAAGACTATAAAACGTCTAATGTATTTAAATGGCAAAAGAAAGAAGTTTCCCCACCTGGCACCAATAGTGGGGATAATAATTATTCCCAGTATGGGCCAGGTCTAGGAGAAGGTGTAAAACCCCCTGGTCATTAAAATGGTGAAAACAGGGGCAGACAGGAACACAAACCGTTTTTCACTTACAAACGAGAAGAATCCACGGATTACCGCTCTCCTTCTTATCACCAGTACCCTAGACCCTTCAGAAATCGGGGTGCTGGGGACACACATAGAGGTCGGGGCCCTTTTTCACACCGGGCCTACAATTCTCAACCATATCAATATGACCAAGGGTTCAGGCGACCCAGGCCGTATAAAAGCCTTATGAATAGGACATACCAACCACCACCCACCACTCCCCATTATCCATTGGAAACCTCTAACAGATATTCTCCTCTATATAATGAGGACCGTTTTTTTCCTAACCAGGAAGGGCATCATGATTTTAACCAATCCCCCTTCCGTTATAACTCTAACTATCCCCCCTCCCCCTCCACCACCACGGGTTTTTCCCATGGCCATTCCCTCACGGAAACGTGGCCCCGACACAAGAGAGGGACTAGAGGGGGGCGGAAACATCAGAGAGGAAAAAAGGGTACGAACATAACATCCAATACTGGCATTTTTAATTTAAGCAAGAAAACCCTCATCCAGGATGAAACCAATGTTCTAAATAAGGGCCTCAAGTTTGCTCTCCCAAAAAAACTCAACAAATTTGACACTTTCATAGACTTGCAAAAGTTTATTAGAAAAATAAACATACAAAGATACCTCATCACCAATCCAATGAGGTCTACCCTAATCAATGACTCTTGGGTCCACTCAGGATTACGGAACCCCTCCACCTTCAATCCCCCTGGCCCTATTGCCCCGTCCATTAACGTGTTTAAAGATCTGGTACTACGGGATTTGGAAGCTATGAATGTGAAAAAATGCTACATCCCACCTTCTCTTAAGAAAGGACTAGAAAGTTTGTGCAACAATAAGGACTTGGTCATCAGACCTGCTGATAGGGGCGGGGGCATAGTGATCATGGATAAGAGTGATTACATGGCTGAAATGGAAAACATCCTCAATGACCCCGAGACATACCACCCTCTGCTTACCAACCCCACAAACAAATACAAAGGTGAATTAACCAAACTCATTAATAAGGGGCCCATAAATGGTATCCTAAATAAGAAAGTAAAGCAATTTCTTGTCCCCATGTGTCCCAGAATTCCGGTTATCTATTTTTTGCCCAAAATTCATAAGAATGCTGAACATCCACCAGGCCGCCCTATCGTTAGTGGCATTGATTCCATCACTTCAAGAATTGGGAAATACATAGATTTCTATCTACAGCCACATGTTGTCCAGATGCCATCCTATCTCAGGGACACAAAGGACACTATTCGCAAAACCGGTACTTGGAGAAAGGATACCAGTCCAATGATTTAGATAAAGAAATTCAAGTAGTTACAGAGATGGATCGCACAGACCTTCTGGTTGACAAACCCAAGACTGACAGGCATGATGCAAAGTGGTCTTTCTTCACAGGGTATTCCCTACAACACAGATAGATAAAAAAACATTGTGAATAAACATTGGGACGTCCTGCGGAATCACAAGGTACTTGGTCCTTTGTTGCCTGAGAAACCCCATATTGTGTTCCGGGGTGTCCCCTCACTTAGACACAGCCTGGCACCTAATGTGGTTTACCCGCCTAGGAAACCATCTTTCTTTCAAGATCTTAAAGGTTATTTTAAGTGCCAAAAATGTTGCGTATGCAAATTGAACAAATGTAAAAATAGGAGGATCCCAGATTTTACATCCATGGCCACTGGTTTGAGATATGACCTAAAATTTTTCAGCACCTGCGAAACCAAGAATGTTGTATATATGTTAACATGCCCTTGCAACAAACAATACGTAGGCAGGACCACCCAATCTTTTAACATCAGGGTAAACGAACACATTACCAATATCATCAAAGGTAAATCTAATCATAGTGTACCCAAACCCTATCTTAAGTATCATGATCGTAACCCTGAGGGCACCCTGTATCAGGTCATAGACAGATACGTCCCCCCCTGGAGAGGGGCTGGATTAAAAGAGGGGTCTCCCAGCTGGAGACCTTGTGGATTTATCGGCTTAAGACTTTCTATCCCCATGGAATGAACGTGGATTGGGATATCAACTCGTTCATCAATAAATCTTAATGTGCCAGAATATTCCTGATGTCCAGTCCTGCTATCTCACTGCTATAATTATTTCTGATGTCCAGTCCTATTTTCCTATCAGTACCCACATCACTATTATCACCGTATACACTTAATTTAACATATGTCACTATCCCTGCCCCTCCCCCTTTTTACCCTGTTTTTACCCCTGTTTTTCTGGGTTTTATACTTAGGGTTTTATACTTAGGTGGGACCACACACCCCACTCACCATTTTTTAACCCATTCACTCGATTTTTTGGTCCTACTATCAAAATTTGACTTTATTTCCGCTACCTTAGGTTTTTAGATTTCAGCTCATTATTACATTTTACATTTTATACAAATATGGTGTTGTTTTTTGTAAAACGTATGTCCATTTGTCGACACACATCTGGCGAGTTTGACAATTTCGTATATATATATTTTTTCTTGTCCATATAAGTAAATAATGGTTGGGAGTTGATACAAACACGTTTTTGTTTATACTTAATATATTTATTTTTTCCATTTTTAATTTTAATCCAACAAATTAATTTTTACAAAATCATTGTGTGTTTTTTTCCCTATTTCCTATGTTCTTTAATTGGCTACGTCCTATTCACTTCACATTATTTATATATTTACGTCCTATTCACTTCACCCTCTATATTTATTTATTAAAATAATTTTAAAAGCTGGGTAAATGAAGGATGGCTTTATGCTCATGGCAACCTTCATACCCTTTTGTCTTATTGAATACTGCACCCCCTTTCGTTTATAACAACCATACTTTTGTATGATTATAACCATCACGGTTTCCCAACTGGTTCTTTAGTCGGTTTTTGCACAATCAGACCTATCACCCGATGCTATTTTATACATAATTTTTAATTATACACGGCATCACCCGTGGGTACTAAAATCTTTATTGGTTTTACGCCATATACGGCTGATCGTATTGATACCAATTGCCATCGCTCTCTGCATAAATTTTTCCCATTCCGGGACCGCATGACGGAGTGACATCATGACGCCGGAATTTCCCCTCTACATACATGGAGGGACGCAGAGTTGGACTCCCTCTGCATACATCTATCCCCCAGCGGTCGGATGGCACAGCTGCATCACGACGCGGGGCGTGGCATAGGGGGAGCTATTGAGCTACGTCACGTCCGCGGTTAAGGGTCTGCTATTTCCGCCTCGGATGTTCCGCCTTTAACAAACATTTGAGATTTTCTATCAAAAGCTCTATATTTACCGGTTTTTCCTTTCATAGATATTATGTGGGGACTTAATAAGTAACTTCATCCTTATTAGAAGCAGACTATAAACTTATTTTAAAGGTTGTCCCTTTCACTCTTCTGGTTCCTGCCTTCCATACAGAGGCTTGAAATGCATATTTACATCCAATACGAGGCATGGAACACACGCCATAGTCGCCATTTTGCTGGAGACCAATGGACTTCCATTCCTTGGCCCCCTAGGGGATTGTTTGAAGTTTTTACTCATTTACTATAAATACAGGTGGTGACAGGAGGGGGGAATACCACAGATGAAGGCTTCTGAGCCGAAACGCGTTGGATCTCCATACCTTCTGTCACCATACTTTGTTTTTAGAGCTCTTTTACATTTGTACTCAAGTGAGTTTATACAAAACTTTTTTATTTAAATACATTTAAAAGCGGTATTACACGATTGTGGCTTTCTCTGTCTCCTAAATACCCTTGGTGAGTGTTGGAGAGATATCCACCTTCCTGACCAGGGAGATCTGTGAGGATCCATCCAGAAGGCATCTTTCCATAGCTGAAGGCACCCTCATCGTGACTGCAGGAGCCGGAGTGGAGCTGATTCCTAAAGGCTGTGTTCCCTGCGTTTTGTCTACCAGAATCTGGTAAGCGTACATCTTTCCCTCATTTGAGGATTTGTTGACCATCTATATATGTACCAGACGCGGATGTCTATTCACTGACTTTGTCAATTTGTCCCAAGGACACTTATCATAACATTTGAACAAAGCATATAGGCTTTTTTGGTTCATCTTGGCACTGTATTTATGTGATTTTACTTTTGAAACAATTAGATCTATTGTTTATGCGAGCTGCCAAAATTAACCCTAAGTGGACTGAATTTTCCTTTTTTCTACATTTTGGACTCTCACCTTTGGAGTAAGCGCGGGTTCTCTGCATTAGTTTTACAGAGTTCACACTGTTCAGAATGTGGATGAAAGAAGACTACAGGAAAAGACCAATCGGCAAGTGAAAAGGAGGATGGCTAGAACTTTGAAAACCTGTTACACGTCTATCAACATCCTCTGTACCCCTTAATCCTACAGTTCCCATCCGTACAGTACTCCTGCTAAATTTAGCCACAAATGTCATAAAGAAAGTGGGCAGAAGATGAAAAAATTAAAAAAAAAAATGTATCAAAACTTCTAAATGTGGTTTAAGGAAACACACTTCTTTTTTAGGCCCTGGCCCACAAGAGCTTTATGATAAATACAGCTAAATCATTTGGTGCATTGTCATGTTAGTCCTATTCTCCACGTCCTAGTGTGTTATTGGTAGAGTTGAGCGAACCTCTGGAAGTTCGGGTTCTGCCGGTCCGTCCGAACTTCGGGACAAAGTCCGGGTCCGGGTCCGGACGGAACCCGAACGATCGCACGGACAACGAACTGTTACGTGGTTTACTAAATCGACATAAATAGTATTTCGAGAACACCCGGTCCCGGATTTTTTCTTCACACAAAGGAATTTGGTGTAAATCTTCAAAACTATGTAAAAAAAAAAATTAAAAAAGTAGAAGACGGGTGAAAGAAATACTGTAAACACCGATTTAAATCGTCCTCATGACATGCCTACCCTTGACATCCTAATTCCCCATGTCTCCTACAACTATCTGCACATTGTCCAAAAGTTTCAAGATCGGTAGGAGGAAAAGTGAACGGCTAACCAGAAAAGGACATCAGAAGAAAGTAGGTGTAAGACTTGTCACACTTGAGACATTTTGATTACGTCTCTTGGGCGCGAATGAGGTTTCCACTCTCAGGTTTTACATCTTTTTTCCTTTTAAGTCAGGTGAATCCCAATTAAAACCGTCGAGCGTATTTGTTATCTAGATTAACAAAGTTTTCATTTTAGTGTATTTATG
>BLSH010171519.1:221134-233859 GCA_018402905.1 Glandirana rugosa
AGTTCTCTATCCGTCAGATCCGGGATGAGTGTCCTCATCAGAGATTGTAGGAAGGTTTTCAGTTCTGATTGTTGGATCGATTCTGGTACATTTCGGAATTTGATATTATTTCTGCGTGAGCGATCTTCTAGATCTGCCAGTTTGAGGTGGATCAGTTGAATGTCTTCTTCATGTGATGTGATCGCGTCCACCATTTCGTTATGAGCTCTCGGAATTTCTGCGACCGCTTTTTCTATGTTCTGGATGCGTTGCTCATGTTTCTGTACCGTGGATAACATGGGGGAGAGTACCGAAGATAAGTCCAGGTGCAGAGTGTGTCTTAAGGATAACAACATATCTTTCATGACCTGCTCAGAGACAGGTTTGTCAGATACGGGTAGATCATCCAGGGCTGGCTTAGCTTGGGACGAAGGTATCAAAAGTTCGTTCGTAGGAAAGATCGTTTGTCCGAACGAAGCTTAGTTCAGAACGATCGAACGGGCGTTTTCGGGCTCTTCCGTTCTAAGTTTGGATTTTGCCGGACTTGAAGTGGAGGGAGAGGGTGGGGGTGACAACTCACCCGATTCGCCTGGAGGAGTGAAGGATCCGTGTAATCCCCTCTGGGGAGAGTGGAGAGTTGTGGCTGTGTCTCCTGCTGTGGGAGCGGCGCCATCTTGGGTCCCCATGCGGCCTGGAGCAGGAAAGAAATCTGTCAATTTCTTAGGAGCTTTAAAGTCCTTTCTTCTTTTGGACATTCCTGGAGGTGCTAGGAGGGATCAGGTATGTGAGGGGTGGTTGAAAATCCCGGTGTCTGTCGTGGATCGGTCGATTTTTGCCGTTTAGCACAGGAGCTGTGGAGTTAGGCAACCATTCAGCAGTGTCGTCAGGCCACGCCCCCATTCCCGGACTTTTCACTGGAGCTTCAGAAACAGAGAGCAACCTTTAATGAGATTAAGCGAAAGCTCCGGGAAAAAGAAATTACATATTCAATGGCATATCCTGCGCAGTTAAGAGTAGTGGTCGACAATAAAATTATGTTTTTTTCTTCACCGGACCAAGTCCAGGAATGGATCAGGACAATCGATAAAGGAGCAGATAAATAAGAATAAAGGAAAAACCAATGACTGATAGGCATCCAGCTAAGGAATAAGAAATCAAAGAAGACAAGTGACTAATAAGGGGCCAGCCAAATCAAGAGATTATTGATAGAAGTATAATATACAATAATATACCAATATACAAATATTGGGTGGTGATGGTGGGCGGTGCGGGAGTGTGGGGGGATGAGTAATTCCTGCATTCTTTAACCCCTTTTTTTTCCTTTCTGTGTTTTATGTGCTCTATATTGAGTGACACATGCTAAAAGAACGCACGTAAGGAATCAATATGTATAGTATAAGCACTGTTTTTTTTTAGAACTGAGGATGTATTGCTATAGAACACTTAAGACATGTGGGGTTTTTTTTTTGTGCCTAATGTGCTTTATGCTGAGTGACATATGCTAAATGAATGCATGAAAGCAAACAATGTGCATAGTATAAGCACTGTTTTTTAGAACTGAGAATGTATCGTTATAGAACATTCAGAACATGTGTTTTTTTTTACATTTTATGTGCTCTATATTGAGTGATATATGCTAAATGAACACACGTAAGGAAACAATATGTATAGTACAAGCACTGGTTTGGCGGGCGTGGTGACCGCCGGAGAACATGGCCGCATAGACCCAGAGCTCTGCTCTCCTACAGGGGATTGACTAAGATATTGGCGCACAGGACGCTCCTAACCCTCCACAACTGAACACCCAAGCTCTGCAACATCTGTAGCATCGGAGGATATGCGGAGACAGTGCCAGGACCCACCGAAGGTGCAGAAAATGTTGGATTACTTTCTGAAGACAAGTCCCAGGCTACACCAAGATGGCGACCGGAGTCTGCCCACACCGCCAATAGTCGGACCTCAAGCGGCCGTCTTCAGGAACGACTGGAGCGATCGTTCCGACAAACTAAGCTACTGAAAACTTCGCAACAGCCATCACTTCGGACAAAGAAAGTGAGTCAGACCATACAGCTCCTGCCTCATTCACTTTCAGAAGTCCTGCTAAGTCCAAACCCCGCAGAGACTCCACAGATGCAGATCCCTTGGCACTCCCGATGGAGGTGCAAGCTGCCCATAATGCACGTTTACTACCTGCAGGGCCACCAGATCCCTTTACGCAACTCCCCACTACTGGCCAACCCGTTTCCAACATCACCGTAAAAGACATGCTCATGTCATTAAGAATAGCACTACAGACTGACATGATGACCTGCATTCAACAATGTAGAGCAGAAGTCCAGGAACTGGGAACCAGGGTGGATCAAGTTGAAGGTAAAATGAGCGAATTTACAACCTCCTTCAATGTACTGGTGGACTCCCACAACTCTCTTCAAGAAACCATAGAGGGACTACAATCAAAACTGGCGGACATCGAGGATTGCTTGAGGAGAAATAACCTGAAAACACGTGGCATACCTGAATCCGTCCAAGCTAACCAGCTCCCACATTTTTTTTCCAATCTATTTAAAGCGGTGATACCCTCACTCACCACGACGGACCTCACAATTGACAGAGTACACTGAGTCCCCAAACCGCCTTACCTACCAGCAGAAATTCCGTGCAATGTGCTCATGTGCATACATTTTTTCCAAGTAAAAGAAAAGATCCTAGAAGCGTTTCGGTGCAGCGACAACCTGCCAGAACAAGCCGCGAATCTTCAAGTACTACCGGACTTCTCCCAATACACCTTACAGAAAGCAGGAACCTAGCATCCATTACTAAAGCTCTCAGAAACAAAAATTTATCGCTGAAAATACCCGGCAAAACTTGAAATATTCCGCAATGGCTCCAACCCCCTCATCATGACCTTGGAAGAAGGCATAAAGCTCCTGAGTAGAGTTGAGCGAACCCAAACTGAAAAGTTCGGGTCCATAAGGAACTTTGGGGTGTCCGTGACCCGGACCCGAACCCAGACATTTGAAAAAAGTTTGGGTTCGGGTTCTGGTTTCGGGTATTTGATCACGCATGTTGAATAGCTGCAGGGCAGTCAATCAACAAGCGTTTCACTGGTTTGCCCTTAGAAGCCATCACAGTAATGCCTACTAATGGCATGGCTGTGATTGGCCTGTGCATCATGTGACCCAGCCTCTTTATAAGCTGGAGTCACTTAGTGCTGTATGTCACATGCTCTCTGATTAGTGTAGGGAGAGGATGCTGCCGGCGGTGTGAGGGAGATTGCAGATATAATAACATCTCATCGATCTGATTGTGGACTAGGTAGAGATTACTACTAATACTGCTTTGAGGGACAGATTGCAGATCTTATCCTGCATTACAGAATGATCTGATTGTGCACTAGGTAGAGACTACTACTACTACTGCTTTGAGGGACAGATTGCAGATCTCATCTTGCATTACCAAACGATCTGATTGTGGACTAGGTAGAGATTACTACCACTACGGCTTTGAGGGACAGATTGCAGATCTCATCCTGCATTACAGAACAATCTGATTGTGGAATAGGTAGAGATTACTACTACTGCTTATAGGGACAGATTGCAGATCTAATAACATCTCATCCTGCATTACAGAACAATCTGACTGGACTAGGTAGAGTCTACTGCTTAGAGGGACAGATTATTGTTCTAAAATCATCTCCTAGTTCTATAGGGTCAGGTTCCTTCTGTTGCTGTAAGGGACAGATTATTGTTCTAAAATCATCGCCTACTCCTTAGGGTCAAGTTCCTGCTGTTGCTGTAAGGTACAGATTATTGTTCTAAAATCATCGCCTACTCCTATAGCAGTGGTTCTCAACTCCGGTCCTCAGGACCCACCAAAAGGCCAGATTTTAAGTATCACCTTGGGGAGATGCAGACTAGAATACTGCAATCACTGAGCAGCAAATGACATCACCTGTGATGTATTTCAGTTATCCTGCAAACCTGGCCTGTTGGGGGGTCCCGAGGACCGGAGTTGAGAACCACTGTCCTATAGGGTCAGGTTCCTACTGTTGCTGTAAGGGACAGATTATTGTTCTAAAATCATCGCCTACTCCTATAGGGTCAGGTTCCTGCTGTTGCTGTAAGGTACAGATTATTGTTCTAAAATCATCACCTACTCTTATAGGGTCAGGTTCCTACTGTTGCTGTAAGGGACAGATTATTGTTCTATAATCATCGCCTACTCCTATAGGGTCAGGATCCTGCTATTGCTGTAAGGGACAGATAATTGTTCTATAATCATCTCATAGTTCTACAGGGAGAATTTCCTCCATCTGGGACAGATTATTGTTCTAAAATCATTGCCTACGCCTATAGGGTCAAGTTCCTGCTGTTGCTGTAAGGGACAGATTATTGTTCTAAAATCATCGCCTACTCCTATAGGGTCAGGTTCCTGCTGTTGCTTTAAGGGACAGATTATTGTTCTATAATCATCTCCTACTCCTATAGGGTCAGGTTCCTGCTGTTGCTGTCAGGGACAGATTATTGTTCTATAATCATCTCCTAGTTCTACAGGGAGAAGTTCCTGCTATTTCTGTAAGGGACGGATTATTGTTCTAAAATCATCGATTACTCCTATAGGGTCAGGTTCCTGCTCTTGCTGTAAGGGACAGATTATTGTTCTAAAATCATCGCCTACTCCTATAGAGTCCGGTTCCTACTGTTGCTGCAAGGGACAGATTATTGTTTTATAATCATCTCCTACTCCTATAGGGTCAGGTTCCTGCTGTTGCTGTAAGGGACAGATTATTGTTCTATAATCATCTCCTAGTTCTAAAGGGAGAGGATCCTGCTGGTCCTGTAAGGGACAGATTATTGTTCTAAAATCATCGCCTACTCCTATAGGGTCAGTAAGTTTTTACTGGCATTTTACAAAAGTTACAAAATTACAGTTTTCAGTGCAAATTTTCAATATAATAAGGGCAGAATATTTAGTCCATCAGTTTTGTCACCTATGTCAAATTGTAGAGATTCCCCTTAATTTCTGTTCCATAACCACCACAGAAAGTGAGGTGAAATCCCTGGTAGCCACTAGGTTCACCAGAATTTATGTCCCCACTTCTAAAGACTTCCTGTCTCCATCACCTACTGTTTTATCCCTCCAGTCTCCATCCCTCCATCACCCCTCATCTCCATCACACCATCCCCCCGTCTCCTTCCCTCCATCACCTCTTGTCTCCATCACACAATGCCCCCCCACCCCCCATCACTTCCTGTCACTATCCCTCCATCTCCATCACACCATTCCCATCACCTCCTGTTTCCATTACACCATCCTTCCATTACCTCCTGCCACTCATACAGTGCACACTGCACTCATACAGTGCACACTCACACTAAGAAAGAGAGACTCCTGCAGCCTGGCTCACAGCTGTCTGTCAGAGTGAGCAGAGACAGTGTGGGTGTCAAGCAGTCACACACTCACTGTCCCGACTCTTTTTGGATGGCTTGAAGAGGAAGGGTACTGCACTCACCACTGTCACCAGGAGGGCTGGAGGGTCAGCCAGAGTAGGGAGGCAGGCAGGAATCAAGAAGATCCATCCATCCGGAGCGTCTGCTCCGGTCGGGTGCTGGCTGGCGGTGGTGTGGCGGGAAAATGCAGTAACCTCATTTGAGGGTGGATGGGCTGGGCAGAGGCACTAGCTGGCAGCAGGAGGAGAGGTCATCCAACTCGTCTCAGGGTCAGGATCGGATCTTCTCACTTGCCGCTTGGGGATTTCCATAATTGCACATACGCATCTCTGACCGGAGCCGATGGCCGCCGTTTTTACTGGCACTTTTCGGCTGCTACGGACTTTTACGGACACCCAAAAAAACTGCCCTGTTTTTACTGGCTGTCCGTAAATTTACGGACAGTTGGCAACACTGTACATGACTCGGTCTGTACCCAAGCCATCTCCCAGACCATTATGGACTGTGTAGCAGATCACGATAAAGATGTCACGTCACCCCTTATAAAATGGGAAGCTCTCAAATGTGTTCTGAGGGGCATTTTTATACAGCAGGGTGCACGACTCAAAAAGATGAGGACCACCGAGATATCCTCACTTCTTTCTAAGATCTCTGTATTGGAGACCTCACATAAACACACGCTTTACAGTGATACCCTAATCGACCTCTCAAATGCCCAAAGAGGCCTTCTAAGACTTCTCTCAGAGCACACTTTAATAGCCAGGGATAAAGGTAGGGCAGTACATTTCTTTCTTACAATCCCCAACGAAGGGCAAAATTTTCACAAATACGGACATTGCGGAAAAATTCCATTCATACTATCATAATTTATATAACCTTCCCCAAACTGTCTCAGCAGGAGACATGACTTCTAGCTCGCAGCAACAATCGGATCTACTCTTTTACATTCAGGAGACGGACCTACCCGTCATCCCAGATGCAGAAGTGGAAGCCCTAGAGGCACCGCTTACTACCACAGACTTTCTCCAAGTCATCAAGACCTTGAAGAATGGGAAAAGTCCGGGCCCTGACGGTTTTACGGCCCATTTTTTTAAAACATTCGCTCATCAACTGGCACCAATATTAGCCCCCGCCTTTAATTCTATTGCTGACGACAGTGCCCCACCCTTGTCCTTACTTAGAGCTCAGATAGCGGTAATCCCCAAACCTGGGAAGGATCCATCTCTTTGTAGCAACTATAGGCCCATCTCGTTACTAAATTTAGACCTTAAACTATATACCAAAATTTTGGCCATTCGACTATCACCTTTTTTACCTTCCCTTATACACGGGGATCAAGTGGGGCCTCTCGGCCAGGGACAACACCACAAAAACTCTCCATCTCATTTCCCACGCTCAAAAACATCACATACCCACTTGCCTCCTGTCATGTGATGAGGAGAAAGCAATCGATTGGGTGAGTTGGCCATTCTTACGCCACACTTCAGAGCAAATTGGTCTCGGCCCAATCATGCTCCGACGCATCATGGCTGTCTATTCGTCCCCAACAGCTTCGGTCCTCGTTAATGGTATCCAATCCCCCCCGCTGATTATTGCGAATAGTACCAGACAGGGGTGTCCTTTGTCGCCCCTGCTGTTTACACTGATAATTGAACACTTAGCCCAAGCTCTGAGAGCGAATCCGTCGATTCAAGGCATAACTACCACCTCGACCCATAGTAAAATTGCACTTTATGCGGATGACCTTTTATTATATACTACACAACCCCTGATCAGCATACCCACAATTCTACAAGAAATAAGTAGATTTGGGAGGTATAGCAATTACCTCTCTCTAAAACCGAAGCCCTTAATATATCTCTCCCTCAGCGCACATTCACTTTACTCCTAACTAACTTCCAGTTTCAATGGAAGCAGAGGGCGATAACATACTTGGGCACTGCCATACCGTCTCGCTACACTGACATCTACTCCCTCAATTACAGCCCTCTCCTAACCAAAATTAGACGTTTGCTAGAACTACGTACGGACCTCAACCTTTCTTGGTTTGGACGCATTAGCATCTTAAAAATGGACATCTTACCAAAACTCCTCTACTTGTATCAGACTCTCCCCATAACTCTCCCGATGGCGCTCTTTCACAGTCTTAAGACCTTAGCTATTAACTATGTATGGCAAGGGAAACACGCTAGACTCAAGCACCAACTCCTATGTCAACCGAAACTGAGAGGGGGGTTGGGGCTTCCTGACTTTGACATATACCATTCAGCAGCTACATTTTCCAGGCTCCTAGAGTGGTTCCCATAGCCGATCTCCAAACTGTCAGTTAAGGTAGAACAAGATGTCTCCCCTGTGGACTTGCATGCTTTCCTATGGGGCCATGCAAATAACTATAAAAAAATACCATACACTATCTCCCCTGACTGTTTCTGCTCTGCAGTTATGGTACAAAAGACGGGATAAATATATACTATCCTCAGATCCTAGCCCGCTGTCCCCATTATTTGATCATCCAGAGGTCCCTGAAGGAGTAGGAGCTCAATCCCTGGTCACATATGATAGACTCTCCTGGCCCACAGCGAGACAATATGTACATCAGTCCACTGGAGACTTTGTGGAGGGTACTTCAAGGGAGTCCACCAGACTCCCATGGCTCACCAAACTCCACCTCGCTTCATTCTGTAAGACCTTACATGCCACCAAACAAACACATAGAAGTCTTAAAATGTACGAACACTTATGTACCCTACCTGAGGTTCCACGCCACTTGCTTTCTGAGATCTATAAAATAATCCAGTCCAATATTTACCCTAGGCTGCACGTGTACACTAGGATTTGGTCTGAGTCGCTGGGGAGGGAGATACCAGACACAGACTGGCAGAAGTCCTTTCTATTCACTCATAAGTCCTTGATATCCAGTTACGCCCAGAAGAAAAATTACAAAGTATTAGCTAGATGGTATTATGTACCTACCTCTTTACACAGAATCTTTCCTTCATGCACGGACATATGTTGGCGATGTCACCGAGAGAGGGGATCCTTCGTGCATGTCTGGTGGGAATGTTCTCTTATAAACCCTTTCTGGAACCAGATATTCCAAACCTACACGGACATGTACGACGACACTCTGGTCCCTAATCCCTCTATTGCTCTATTGTCTATTTTACCAGGCTCGGTTAAAGCACAAAAATCTAGCCTTTTACGTTTTTTCCTTACAGCAGGTAGACAGCTTATTTCCAAATACTGGAAGGTCTCCACCCCCCCCCACCCTTCTCCAAATGGGTAGGGGAGGTGAATGAAATCATGCTGATGGAGGAACGAAAAGCTCAGGTATGGGATACTTGGGACAAATTTAAAATATTATGGACTATTTGGATTCATTACTCCACCTCTGATAAACTTAAGTCCCGGCTTACACAACCTTCCCCCACAACTGATTGAATGAGTCCATTCCCTGGTGGACACATTTTGAACTTTACCTTAGTTCTCCCAACTATCATTTGGTTCCAAAGGAGGCTCGTCGACCCACCCCTTTGCCTCCTCTTTCCCCCATCCCCTCTTTCTGATCTATCTCTATGCTTTTCCTCACTGCACTACCTCATTTCCTTTTCCACTCTTTCTATTCTCTCTTTTTTCTTCACTTTTATAATTATTTGAGATATGCCTTAACATGTAAAGTCACACGATATAAAGACATAAATTGAAGGCTTTCGCCTTTGGGATTACCCCCCCCCCCCCTCTCTCGCTGGTTTCCTGATGTTGGGCCACAGAGAGAAGGGGACCCCTAAACCCCATATGACCTCTTATAGCACACGTTCAGACGGGCGCTTCCTCATTGTTTGTCACTTTGAACGTAGCTTGGCCCTGTCTCAACGTCATGATATGACTGCCTGAGTACTTGTGAATTTCAAGGATTAGACACCCTTCTAGTTATTTTGTATATGTAATACTACAGTGGTAGTGATACCTGAAATATTTTGTATATGATGAGGTCTGACTTGAATGTCCTTGAGGGTCCTTTATACTTGTCTAAAGTTTGTAATAACAAACTATTTTCTGAATAAAAACTATATTCAACCATAAAAACAACTATTACTGCATTAGGGCAAGTTCCTGTTGGTGCTCTGAGGGAGAGTTTAGCGTTCTAAAAACATCTACTACTGCATTAGGGCCGGGTTCCTGTTGGTGCTCTGAGGGAGAGTTTATCGTTCTAAAAACATCTATTACTGCATTAGGGCAAGGTTCCTGTTGGTGCTCTGAGGGAGAGTTTATTGTTCTAAAAACAACTACTACTGCATTAGGGCCAGGTTCCTGTTGGTGCTCTGAGGGAGAGTTTATCGTTCTAAAAACAGCTACTACTGCATTAGGGCCAGATTCCTGTTGGTGCTCTGAGGGAGAGATTATCACTCTAAAAACAACTACTACTGCATTAGGGCCAGGTTCCTGTTGGTGCTCTGAGGGAGAGTTTAACGTTCCAAAAACAACTACTGCTGCATTAGGGCCAGGTTCCTGTTTGTGCTCTGAGCGAGAGTTTATCTTTCTAAAAACAACTACTAATGCATTAGGGTCAGGTTCCTGTTGGTGCTCTGAGGGAGAGATTATCGCTCTAAAAACAAAAACTACTGCATTAGGGCTAGGTTCCTGTTGGTGCTCTGAGGGAGAGTTTATCGTTATAAAGCCATGTCCTACTGAATTAGGAAGAGGTTCCTGCTAGTGCTGTGAAAGACAGATTATCGTTCTAAAATCATCTCATACTGATGTAGGGAGAGATTCCTGCTGCTGGTGTGAGCAGTGCATTTCTTGCACAAAATTAAAAAGTGCATCTACAATTTTCTTTTTTTTAAAAAAATAAGAATAATAATTTATTATTCTTTTTTTTATTATTAATAAATAGTGCTACATGGTACATTTGTGTCCAGAATAAGGAGAGCATCAAATAAGGGACGTGGTGGTCGTGGTGCTGCTGGTGGTGTTGCTTAAGCTCCTGTTGCAAGGAGAGGACGTGGTCGATCTGTGCCAGCTACACGTACAAGTGAAACACCTTCCTCAGGTAGCCGACAGAACCTTCAACATTATATGGTAGGCCCAAATGCCGCTCAACGAATGGTGAGGCCAGAACAAGTACAGGCGATAGTAGATTGGGTGGCTGACAATGCCTCCAGTTCCTTCACATTGTCTCCCACCCGGTCCCTTGATGAAAGCTCAGAGTTGGCACCTGAACCCCATGGCCATCTGTCTTTCACCTCAGCCCCTTGTAAATCAGAGATGAAGTCTGAGCCCCAAGTCATGCAGCAGTCTCTTATGCTTTTTTTTTCATTTTAAAACTTTTTATTGATTTTTCAAACATGACAAGAAAAAGGGTATCTTTTACATGTGGTCATAGAGTAAACATCTGAACATTTGTTACAGTTTAGAGTTATTTTCCCAAAGGAATGTGCACTTCTTTGGATCATAGAAAACAAAATACATTGCTCAGGTGGAAGCCCACCATCAGACCTATTCGTTGCAGTTTTCTTCTCCATATGGCGCCCTCTGCTCTCAGGGCACCCAAAAGGTAAAACTGCCTGGTCAAGGCAGACCGCCTAGAGGGAGAGCGAGGGATATTACAAAAGCCCTTTAGAGATCCCCCGGCTTCAGCTACCCTGAAATGCAGAGTGAGTTAAAACCGAAAAGAAGCCCAGAGGCAAAACAACCACATAAACCAAAACATAAAGAAAAACAATGGGATCATACACATATTTACTAGGCCATGAAATGTGACCAGAAAAGCCCTGAAAGGGTATATAGGCCCATAAAACGAGAAAAACAATCTTAACTTAGTTCAACTATCGAGGGCTAACCTCATGTAGGTAGCCTTTGGGAAGGTCAACACCCAGGACCCCGCCAGAGCCCCTAGGAGAGGAGGTGTGGTCACACGAGCCCCCCCGCCGGACACCTCTGTTGGGAACAAACTGTGCCCGGGGGAGGGACGCGTGCGCCACTCCCACGTAATCCTAGCCAATCACTGGGAAAACAGGCTAGCCAAGTATCTTGGAAAAAAAAAATGGGGCGGAGTCCAGGTAGCTAAATCGACCCGCAGGTTCCCCCGAAAATGGGTCGCTGATTAAATCATGTGATACTGCCATTAACCGACCCTTCTCTTGTCAGGGGTCCCCAGCAGAAAGAAAAAAGCTTGTGGGGAAGCCACTGTTAGTGAGGCTGGAGGGGCTGGAAGTATTTCAGCCTCCCCTGCCCAGCATAGACTAGAGATAAAAGGAGGAAACAGAAAGAGGAAGAGGAAGGAAGAGAAGACAGGGAAGTGAGGAGGAGAGAGGAGACCGAACAGGAGATGTGGCGCACAGCCCAAGGGAAGGGGTGGGGTGGTGGGATATGGCTTCGTGTCTACAAGTGGCATATTAAATGCCCATGTAACGGGACCATGGTTCCCATATTTTATCGAATTGAGGAGTGATGTCGAGTATGGAAGACGCTATTTTCTCCTGGGCCATAATCCATGATATTTTGTTTCTGGCAGAGGAGAACGTGACCGAGGGGGTTTTCCATGCTTTGGCGATAGAGATTTTGGCTCCAAAAAATATGTAGAAAATCAGAGATTGGGACTTTTTGGGGACATTTGGGATTCTTTGGTTGAGGAGGGCAACTTGGGGTTCTTGTTTCAGAGGGATGCCTGTGGTTTTGCGTGTTTATGTACGAACTGACCCTTGCACTGAATCTATATCTGACCCTGGACCTATGAACCGTGATATTACAGCGTGCGCGAATGTTCCCTTAAGTATTGAATCAGGACTACCTTCGATTGGAATTTCACTAATACTCAACCATGAACCATGGAAGGGCGAATTGGTTCTAAAAAGGGTTGTGTAGGGGAGAAACAAAGTCTCCAACGCCAGTGGATCCGTGTGAAAATGTGTGGAAGACCGTCACGGGTTCCTAATCCGTGAAAACCTTGGTTCAGAAAGTGGATTATGCGTTTTGGTGTCCGTAGGGAGACTTTGTTCTTGGGGTTCAACGGGAGGAGTTGGTTTCTTAGGGTTTACAGGGGTTTTTCAGGGTTAGAGACTAAAAGATGTATAAAAAACCTCGGTTTTAGAGATAGCGGTTTCGTACCTTTTGGGGGAGCCAGTGCAAGAGGAGACGGTCTTTGTTTTATAGTACCTAATACCGGGTCCTCTTTTATCGCAGAAGGTATGAGCTGTAGTGAGGAGTTAAGCTATTTTATACCCTTGGTACCAGGGCAATGTACCCGTAAATTATACGGTGAACATCTGTGCTTCGGTATAGGGTGGTGGGGTGGGG
>BLSH010171519.1:265461-283930 GCA_018402905.1 Glandirana rugosa
CCTCTAGGCTCCTACTCCACATCCACCCCCCCTCCCCGTTTTTTTACTTGATTTTAATTTATTTTCCCTATCCCCATTTATTTGTAGGGCACTTGCCCTAGTTTGAAGATGATTTTAGAACAGTTATATGGCTTCTACCGTTAATTAATACTTTTCAGACACTGTTTGAAGATGATCCACATTCACCTCCATTTTTGCTTTTTTTATGTTTTTATTTTTTTTTAAATATTTAAAGTTATTTCCCTGTCACCATTTTTTTGTAGGGCACTTGCCCTACCCTTACCCCCATTTTATTTCATTTTGCAGCCCTCTAGGGCTTTCCAGGACTTTGTTACAGCCATTTTTGTGCCTAAAAGTTCGGGTCCCCATTGATTTCAATGGGGTTCGTTGTCCGTGCGATCGTTCGGGTTCCGTCCGGACCCGGACTTTGTCCCGAAGTTCGGACGGACCAGCAGAACCCGAACTTCCAGAGGTTCGCTCAACTCTAGTTATGATTGCTATTAGATCAACAATAGCATTCTGACTTCGGAAGGTAGAAGCAGATCCCAATGGGAGATTTCTCATACTAGAAGCCACATTCAACAACCACCCCCTAATCATTGTAAACATATATGCCCCCAACACACACCAAAAACTTTTTTACAATAAACTCCTGCGTAAACTACAATTCTTCCCAAAAGACCAAATAATTCTATGTGGGGATTTTAATGATATAATTGATCCCCAACTAGATACTTCTAATTCCAAAAAAAAGGAAATTGACTGCCCTAGCAAATTTCGTTTCTCTTGAAGACTGGTGTGATCCCTGGAGATGTCAACATGGCACAGAGAAAGATTACTCATTCTTTTCTCAAACTCAGAGATCATACTCAAGGATTGACCTGTTCCTTACCTCCAAAGTCCTACTACAAAAGATCACCCACTCTAGCATAGGCCTAATTAAATGGTCCGACCATGCCCCTGCTGCCATCACAATAGCTCTATCACGGTCTTCTCCTAGAGTCACAAGATGGCGTTTGAACCCTTCACTTCTCTTGACCAAGGAGAGCAGGGAACAGGTACAATCCGAAATCTTGAACTTCTTCACATCAAATAACAATACTGTTAACAAACAAGCCACCCTTTGGAACGCCTACAAATCTGTACTGAGGGGAATACTACTGAGGATGGGAGCCCAGGAGAAAAAAAAAAAAAAGGCACCAATATGTAGACTCCTTAATGGCACAGATCAAGACCATAGAAACAATTAATAAGCAGACACCCTCCCAACTAAGAACAGATGAACTCAACAAATTAAGGAATGACCTCAGCACTTTCCTCAGAAAAACCCATGACCACTACCTCAGGCGATTACGCCTTACATGGTACTCTCAGGGAAATAAAGGGGGAAAACACCTAGCCCAACAATATAAGCGTAGAGAAGCCCAATCGAAAATCCCCTTTCTCATAAGTGAACAAAACAAAAGGCTAAGCAATCCCAAAGAGATAGCAGACTGTTTCAGTTCCTTCTATGCCAAGATCTACAACCTTGTACAATCTCCAAATGAACCGCAGCCCACACAACAGGCAATCGAGAAATTTCTAAAAAACCTAAACTTACCAAAATTATCCTCCGAACAGCTAGAGGCCCTTAATTCACCATTCTCGATAAAAGAGATATAAGATGGAATAAAATCTCTCCCCCCACACAAAGCCCCTGGTCCGGATGGGTTCATCAATGAATATTATAAAACATTCTCAGAACAGTTAGCCCCCAACCTAACTCTTCTCTTTAACGAATTTCTAGCAACAGGAGACATACCATCAGAAAACCTAGAAGACACAATCATAACAATACATAAATCAGGAAAACCCAGCTAATTATCGCCCAATCTCACTCCTTAATACAGACATAAAACTATACACAAAACTTTTAGCTACTCGATTAGCCAAACATATTCCTGCCCTGATACACCCGGACCAGGAAGGGTTCATACTGTCTAGACAAGCATCAGATGGTACAAGAAGGTTCATAGATTTGCTTCACTGGGCTGAACAAAATCAAACGCCTTCTCTGCTAATATCTCTCGATGCAGAGAAGGCGTTTGATAGAGTAAACTGGGCATACCTAAAAGAGGCCCTGGCGGCCTTTGGAATACAGGGAACACTCCAGCATGCAATCATGGGCCTCTACTCATCACCTAGCACAAGAGTCCTCAGATCAGAAGTGGTCTCAGAACCCTTCAAAATTTCCAATGGGACCAGACAAGGGTGCCCCCTGTCCCCTTTGATGTTTGCACTAGCAATAGACCCTCTAGCACAAGCAATTAGGGAACACCAAGGCATAACGACTAGACACGTCACACACAAGATAGGCCTATATGCCGATGACATAATCATATGGCTTACAAACCCAATAGAATCCCTCCCTCATCTGTGCGAAACACTACACAACTTTAGCCAAATATCCTATTATAAATTGAACACTTCTAAATCAGCCATGCTTCCAGTGGCCATGCAGCCACAAATGAAATCAGATGTTGACTACATAGCCCCTTTCTCCTGGGCTCCGAACTCATCTCTCTCATATTTAGGCATTCAGTTAGTCTCCCCCTCATCTAACCTCCTCAGAATGAACCTTGCTCTCCTTGAACAAAAGCTACATGGTATAATCAAAGATCTACTGAAGGGTAGCGCATCATGGGCAGGAAGGATAGCCCTTTCCAAGATGTTTCTATTACCTCACATTTTGTACATCTTTAGGACATTACCACTCCCGCTTCTGAAAGCAGACATTAAGAGAATACAATCGATCATAAATAAATTTGTGTGGGCAGCACAAAAACCCCGATTCAAGTCTCACATACTAGTCACTCCCAAGGACCACGCGGGCCTGGGGGTTCCAGACCTCCAAGCCTATTACAAAGCCACTATAATTGACCAACTAAAAAAACTATGGGATATGAGCTCACAAACACCTTGGAATCAGATCAAAGCCCATGCCATAGGACATAAACCAAATCTCTTCCTAGCAGCCCTATGGATGGGTCTTACCCCAAACAGGCTTCCTCTGCCAACCCTCAATGGAGCTACTAAAGTATGGAAATGAATTATCCAATCCCCACCAGGGATAAATCAACAGGCTCTCTATAATCTCCAGCTAGAAGCTTTGAATGTTATATCTCCGGATCTTCCAACTCATAAATGGCACTCAAATGGGATTACAAAAATAGGGGACCCCTTTCATCTGCACCAAATAGCAACATTTCAGCATCTAAAGGATCAGTATGACATCAGTAACAGAGACGTTTTTCTATATATCAGAATACGTCACATCCTCTCAAATATCCCAACAACCCCAAACCGAATCTCGATAGAGATATTGGACTTCTACCAATGCTCGAACCCTAGGACCAAGGGTGTCTCCCTCATATATAACTCCCTCCAAAACCATTTTCAGGACAGTTATCCTCCACAGTTTCAACACTGGAACACAATTCTACAAATACAAATGACTACACCCATATGGAGGAACACAATTCTCCTACATAACTCCAAAAACATCTCCCATTGGGAAAATCTTATGAAAATTCTTCACCGATGGTACTATACCCCAACAAAAATGTCAAGGATATCCCCAGCCATTCCAGCAAATGCTGGAGGAACTGTAACAAGGAAGGACACCTACTCCATATCTGGTGGGACTGCCCATATATAAAGAATACATGGACAGAAATTAAAAGACTACTACAGGATATTACTAAGATTAATAAAAACCTCTGCCCCCAGATGACGCTCTTCGGCCTTGACATCATGAGCTGGCCAGCAACCAGCCACTCAATAGTGACTCATATTTTAATTGCCACTAGAGTAACCATTGCTAGGCACTGGCAACAAGTAGAAACTCCCACGATTGGAGAAATAATCAGTATAATAAATGAAAATGCACTGATGGAATATCTGTTTGCAAAAAAGAACCTAAACCACACATAAATTCCATAGACAGTGGCAGATTTGGCTAGATAATCCCAGAAATTCGCTCAACATTGACATTTAGAGACCACTTATCACATACTCCTAATCATATTTGATAATATCCCAATTAAACCAACTCGGGCCCAAGGCTGGGGAGCGCTCTTTGGATCACTTCCTAACAATTCAAATGCTTTGGTACTTTAAATGTTAATGTGAAATGTGCTCTTGACCTCCCTCTAATCATTCCTACTTTACTCTCATCTCTTCCTCCTGCGTACCTCAACTTCCTTTCTCTCCCACTCTACCCTCGACTCTCAATTACTCTACACCTTCATAAGTCAGGCTGCTGTAAAGAAAAGATAGTTAAGATATCACACTGTTGATCCTCATGTCATTTGAACAATAGGTTTGAGCCAGCATTGGCATCTCATGTCTGTAACTGCCTTCATTTTTTTTTCAATAAAGTCTTGAAAAACCAAAAAAAAAAAAACAAAAAAAAAAAATTAGAAGTGTGTCGATGTCCCAATATTTATGGACCTGACTGTATGTGGGTGAGCAGTAGAGAGCAGTCTGACACAAGCAGGAGTCATTCCTCTACTTTCCTGGGCCTCACTCACATTGAAAATATTTGTATTTATTAAAGTCTAAGGAATGTAACATACATTAAGTGTTGTTCAGTTCCATCAAAGTGTGATAATTATTGTTTACCCATAATATCTTGTGTTATTGAGCCCACCTTGGGATTTAATCTCAAGTTTATTCACTGAACTTTTCTGACATATACTTTGAGTAAAAAGTATTGATTTAACTCAATTTGGTGTACCTTATTTATGGTTGCAAATATTTAAAGGGGAATACTATAATACTTGAAACCAGGTGTGCCAGAGGGGAGTGAGACTGTTATTGGGGTTGATAGGCAGAGTAACGGACTGAAGATACTTAAGCAGCTCCTGCAGGGGTAGCGCTACACGTGGGGGCTTGTCCGGGATAATACCTCTACTCTGCAAACAACTCCTCAAGACAGCACCCCTATAAGTGCCAAGATAGACCCTGCAGCCGTTACTCAGTGGTGCAGGGAAGAAAATGGGTAAGTTAAGCTCTGTTTAGTGATTAGTGTCCTTGGCGGTGACTAGACAGAGGGCCGAGTCCCTCAAGAATGGGCTACCTCAGGATTAAGCCAGAGAATATCTATACTGGATCCGAAGGCCAACCTTAGCGTGAATCATACCTATGTCCTGACCAAGTGGAACAAGGGAGTTCCTGATGTTCTGCAGAAAGAGAGCTTTCAATTGACCACAGACATTACTGCTATACTAATTAATCTGGGTGAATCAAGCTCTACCCCAGGGAGCTCAGGATGCCCCACTCCAGACCCAGAGATCATGACCTCAAAACCAGCTACATCCTCCGAAGACTCCTCTTCCCTTCTAGTGGCTGACTTTGGGAAGCTAGTCACAGGGCCCCTTAAGAATCCAGCAGTGCCAACCAATTATGTGTATCGCAAACTATAGTTCTTGTCATGGAAAGTCCCCACACCTACAGGAGAGAATCATTTTGATACTTGGATAGATCAAGCCATCCAAGTGGTCAAAGAGTGGGAAGTGACCAATGCAGTAAAGAGACAGAAAGTAGTTGAGAGTCTGCGGGCCCCAGCTTCTGATGTCATTCAAAACCTAAAGCGGGACATACTCAACTGTTCTGTTTCTGAAGTTTAAATATGCTTCATGAAATTTATGGGAGAGTGGAAGACTGCACTGAGTTGACCTACCTTTTCCACCGCATTTACCAGATGGAGGATGAGAGGCTAACAGCCTATGTTGCGTGGCTGGACCAGATCCTTCAGCAAGTCATAATGAATGGTGGGATGGAAGCCAAAGCTGCCAGTAAAGCCTTACTGACACAGGTGCAAAGGGGAGCACAGCCACTGGATCCTATTGTGCTACAGCTTCGAGCCAGGAGTCCAGGTGACCTTCTTATTTACTCTAAAATCATGAAGGCTATTAGAGAGGAAGAGGCTCTCATCACAGCCAATACACAGAGGTTCGAGTCTACCAAGTGTTCCAAACATGGTGCTATGGTCTACATTATACAATCAGGATATGAACTGGAGACTAGATCAGACGGAGGGCCGGCGTTGCTGTTGAGACTTTAGCCCAAGCCATAAATCAGTTGGCCCAAGCGCAGACTACTTTACAACAGACATTTTGTGGGATTTAGAAGACAGTGGGGCAGGTGATGGAGTGCATTCTGATAGGCAACAATCACTCTTGGAGGTGAAGCAGAAGGTGTCCACCCTTGCTATTGAGAGGAGGGGCACTGCCTCTTCTCCATCTGAGAAGTGCTATCACTGTGGAGAAGTAGGATATTTCCTCGCTCAGTGCCCGAATTAAGAGAACCTGATCGGATCAAAATCTCCGCAAGAGAGGGGTGCGGATACAAACCACCAAGCAGGCCAAAGCCATCACTTCCTCCAAGCTCCCTGACAAGCTGTTGGGACCTTCTCCTGTTGTCCCATCCAAGTAGAGGTAATCTACACCAAGGCTTTTCTAGATACCGAGGCTCAAGTGACCCTCCTCTACAGAGACTTCTATTACAGGCACCTCAAGCACCTGCCATTGCAGAAGCTAGAAGAGCTAGAGATATGGGGCATAGGGACTCAGAACTTCCCCTACGATGGCTACAAGTTAGATTGACCTTTGACCCTTCCATAGCAGGGAAAGCTTAGACCTTTGACACTTTGGCAGTGGTCTGTCCTTGCCCATCAGGGGCCAGTAAGAGTTCTTAAATTATTGGGATTAATACTAATCTTGTTAGGAGACTGTTGAAGCCACTTGTCCAAGACCCAGACACTTCAACTACAGGTGTACACCCCATGTTGAGACAAGCCTATCAGCGCCTGGTACGAGAACAGAAGGCCCCAGCTGAAGGACTGGGAAAGATCTGGTGCTTGGACCAGAGTGAGAAGGGGGTTACGGCCTGGTGAAGTGGCCTGTTTACGGGCATCTGTCATACTAAATTGGGAACAACCAGGCCCTTTCATTGTCCTCAAAGTGTACAGACAGAGAAAAGACATGGGAGTGGAGAAGATTCCCGAAGTGGTTTCAACCAAAGAAGTCAAAGAAGTCACGGGAGGATTTTGGTCAGTGTCTGCAACATAACAGCCTCGCCAGTGAAGATGCCGGCTCAGATGTTGCCTGTACAAGTGAATCAGGCCACCCCAGCCTCATTGTCTGATTTAGTGGGGGGGGGGGGGGCAAAAGATGGACTCCCTGCTGAGGATTTCTATCTGAAGAATACTCCTCTCTTGCCTGCGTGGAAGGAAAGGGCCAAGGCTCGGCTCCTGAGATGGCAGGCCGCATTCTCCAAAAATGAGTTTGATGTGGGATGTACAAAAAAGGCCCAACACTCAATCTGTCTTCAAGAGGATAAGCCATTCAGAGTAAGAGTCAGACGGATTCCTCTAGGGGACTTGGAAGACCTGCATGAACAGTTAGCAGAACTGAAGAGAACAGGTATCAATCGAGAGTCCATACGCTTCCCCAATAGTGGTGGTATGAAAGAAGAATGGGTCACTGAGGTAGTGCATCGACTATAGTACATTAAACCAAAGGTCCATTCCTGACCAATATACCACTCCAAGAATAGAAGACCTCTTACAGAGCCTGTCGGGGGCAAAGTGGTTTAGTGTGCTGGATTTGAATAGCTGGTGCTACTAAATCCCCATGCACGCTGAGGATCAGGAAAAGACTGCTTTCATTACCCCGGTAGGGTTCTTTGAATTTGACCACATGCCTCAAGGGCTGTCTGGCACCCGGCCACTTTCCAAAGGTTGATGGAGAAGGCTGTGGGTGACATGAACCTGATCCAGGTGTTGGTGTATTTAGGCAACATCATCATGTTTGGCAGGACTCTAGAAGAGCATGAAGCATGCCTGTAGAAGGTTCTGAAGAGACTCGGTGACAAGGGGTTGAAGCTCTCTCTAGAGAAGTGCCAGTTTTATCAACCTTCGGTCAACTACCTGGGCCACATTGTGTTTGCCGATGGAGTGGCCACAGACTCCACTAATGTGACTGAGCTTAGGTCATTTTTGGGACTCTGCTCAGATTACCAGAGATTCGTTGAGGGATTCGCTAAAATAGCTCGCCCACTATATGAGCTACTGAAAAGCGAATAGGACTTTGCAGAATGGAAACAACAAATGGATAGTATTCTGATTAGAGAAAAGTATGCATACTTACATCCAGAATGTCCAGAAAAGTTTAAGAAAATTTGTGAAAAATGGCTGGCAACATCGGAGACCTAATTAAGGACAACCCTTTGGGTAATAGTGTCTGACGTCTTTTTTATATAGGATTGAAGAGCTAGTAGCTATTGAATGAGGGAGAGAGGAGGAGAGGAAGTGGGAGGGTGTGGGAAGATGAAGGTATGATGTATGTTGTTTTTGTAAATTGAATAACAAAATAAAAAAGTTATATGATTCAAAAAATAAATATTTGATGTTGCATCGCAAAAAAAAAAAAAAGAAAAGCGAAGAGGATGATGATGATCCAGATTCAATTAAGCCTGTCAGACGAGCTGGAGGGCCCAGTGGACTGGACAATGTGAAGAGGCCTTTAGGCAGATGAAATGGAGCCTAACAACTGCCCAGTTCTGGCCTATGCAGATCCAACCAAGCCATATGAACTACATGTTGACGCCAGTCAAGATGGGTTAGGTGGGGTGCTATATCAAGAGCATGATGGCCACCTACGGCCTATGTGAGTCGGAGCTTGACACCTGCCGAGAAGAAATACCCTACGCACAAACTTGAGTTCCTGGCTTTGAAGTGGGCAGTGGTGGATAAGCTGAGGGACTACCTGTATTGAGCAGAGTTGTGATCAAGACCAACAATAATCCTCTCACCTACATCCTCACTAGGATCAGGAAGGCTGGCAGCTTGGATGCTCTTGAATAAAAGTACTTTATTTGTTACATGGCTACATAGGTACAGGCTATAACTGACGTGTTTCGGCTATGAAGCCTTCATCAAAGCTTTCTGAGTTGCCAGCCTTTCTGATTCAAGAATCGTATCTGTGAGGCCTGAACACCCTGGCTAGAGCACCGGATCACAGTTCATGGACTTTTATATTGGCAGTGGAGCTGGGGTAGTAATTTTGTTCCTCCTACATCCTCACTACTGCAAAGTTGGATGCTACGGGTCACAGATGGTTGGCTCCCCTATCTAGGCTTACTTTCAGCCTGTAGTATCGACTGGGGGTTGGACACAAAAGCACAGATTCTCTGTCAAGAAGGCCCCATTGTTCCAGAGACCTTCCAGAAGAATGGGCCCAACTGACACCTGAAGGGGTAGGAGCCTTATGTCAAGGAGCAGAACAGCAAGTTGGAGGAGGATCTAGGGCCAAAGACATTGGAGTATCAGCCGCTGGTGTGCCCAGAAGTTATTAGAATGTCACCCAGGTTGGGAATGAAGGTCTGCCAAAGCTTTTTAAGAGGGATTTTCAAAGGGACCAGTTGGAGGACCCTCTCTGTTGCTTAGCATTGAGGGTTTTGGAGAGCCAACGCCCTGACTTGCTCCTCGCTGACTCTCTAAAGGAAGCACGCCTGTTGCATAGAGAATGGGATAGGTTGCAGCTGCACTAGGGGGTGGTCTACTAAAGGGGCTCCTCTGATAATCCTGAAGAAAAATGGCAGCTATTTCTACCGGAAAAACATAGGGAGACAGTATTGACTGCCTTACATGACCATCATGGCCATCTACGGTCCGAGAGGACTTTCCAGCTAGTGAGGGACTGATTTTACTGGCCCTGCATGCAGACTAAAGTCGAGGGCTATTGCTACTCCTGTCTCAGATGTATCCAAAGGAAGAATTTGCCTCGCAGAGCTGCCCCAATGGGTCACCTTCAGAGCCAGCGACTCCTAGAGCTGGTGTGCATTGACTTTCTGTGCTTGGAGCCTGATCTGAGTGGACAGGGAAATATCCTGTTAATCACTGACCGCTTCACTCGGTATGCCCAGGCGTTTCCCACAAAGGACCAACAGGCATCCACGGTGGCCAAGATCTTTGTAGAAAAGTTCTTTGTGCACTATGGCCTTCCCCAACGTATCCACTCCGATCAAGGGAGAGAGTTTGAGAGCAGTCTTATTAAGAGACTTTTGAAACAAGAGGTGTTCCGCCACCTGCTTGGATTATTAGTATCCTGTCCACATCACTAGCTAGATACGAGACTAAATTGCAATTTCCTCACAGTGGGACCTTAAACACACCAGAATACAAAAAGTATTAAAAACTGTACAAAAGTTTATTGAGATATATGAAAAAATATAGAAATGAATTGATTAAAAACAAACACATGATGTACACAGCTACAATGGATAGGTCATTTGGATAACCTAATGAGAACTGTACTGCGTGTGGTACAGCAAAATTCCAATGTGCGTCGACTTCATTTGGATGATATTCTTCATCAGGGACACTAGGTTATTTAGTCCTCGAAGAATATTTCTATGAATCACAAAATACATGAATTATGCATGTGAAAAGAAATCATATGTCATCATGGAAATGTAAAAAACACATAAATACATTGCATTTTATTCAATACATTAAGAGGAAAAAAGTGGGTATACTAACATATGCTCATGACTTACCACAGGGGGTGTCATGCACTTTCTGACTTATGCAGGGGATCACCTCTCTTGCAGCCCTGGTTCGAGTACCCCTGTTAGTGCAGACAGGGAGTGCAAGCGCACAAGGGGGCACAAGGGTTGGACTGGGTCACTTTGTGGTATGTGAAGGTTCACTGGAGCTCGTGCTAAGCAGAAGAATGGTGGTACAGTCCAGGTCGGTAACAGGCTGGCTATGCGGTACAGATGGAGCAGGCAGGTCTGGTGCAAGCAAAGTCGACAACGTGTGGGCAGCAAAGATACAGAAGGATCAGGCAAAAGGGTAGTCATAGGCAGGCCAGGGGTCAGGGCAGGCAGAGAGTAGCAAAGTCAAAGTAAAGCCGGGGTCACAGGTACAGGAAGGTCTCTCAGAGTAATCACGGGGGTCACAGATCACAGGAACTCTGTAGAATGGACAGCACCAGCTTCCTGGTGCTGTCAGCTTAAATGGCCGCTATTGGCGCCATTGCCGGCACATATGCATGCACACATATGCACAAGCGTGCGCAAACACACACGGGCACACATATACTATGGGTGCCCGTGCATAGGCGAACCAATGGCCCGGGATACTTCCTTACATTGCCCCCCCAAGGGGCAGCCTCTGGATGCCCAAACTGGCTCTCTTGGTCGGGTGTCTTCTCCAGAAGGCCCTGATCAACTCTTCTGCATGTAGATTCTCCTCTTGCTCGCAGGAGCTCATAGCCCTTCCACTTGACCAGGAATTGGGTGCTGCCTCCTCTTTTCCTGGTGCTACACCCAGGGAAGATATCCTTGACTGTTGGCTTGAGTAGATTTACATGGAACACCGGATGGATGTGCAGAGAAGACGGCAGGTCTAGCTCATAGGCTACTGTGTTGATTTACCTTGTAATGGGAAGCTGCCCTATGTATCTTGGCCCCAGTTTTTTTAGAGGGACAGGAAAGTCTCAAGTTTTTTGTGGACAACCAGACCCTCTGACCAACTTGTAGATCCAGTTCTCCCTGTCTCCCCTTATTAAAATTTCTCTTGCTGGTGGCCTGAGTTTGGGAGAGGGTCTCCTGAAGGAGCTTGTTGTTTTTCCCCAGAAACTGTGTAGTGTCCAGAACAGCAGGTACAGTAGGAAGGTAGGATGGTAGCTGAGGTTCGCCCAGAATGGGGACTGCTTGGTGGCAGATTGGACAGATTTATTGTAGGCGAACTCGGCTACCGGTAGAAGAGAGACCCAGTCATCCTGAGAGTAAGAGGAATAGCACCGCAGATATTGTTCAAGGGTCTGGTTGGTTCTCTCTGCTTGACCATTGGACTGTGGATGATAAGCCGAGGAGAAGGTCAACTCGATACCCAAAGTGGTACACAGAGATCTCCAGAAACGGGATGTGAGTTGCTCCCTTCGGTCTGATATGATGTTGGTAGGAATCCTGTGTAAGCGGACCACCTCCCTTATAAAGATTTCCGCAGTTTCGGTGGCTGAAGGAATGCTTCCAGGAGGTACTCTTCCAGAGCCGACTTGATTGCCAACAGTTCTCTGTCACCGACATCGTAATTCCTCTCTGGGGGTGACAGTTTCCTGGAGAAGAAGGCAATGGGATGGAGCGAAGCCTTTGAAGCATCCACTTCTAAGGTGTACGGTAATGCAGGGTCAGGGTGTTTGAGGATGGGAGCAGACGTGAACAGTTTTTTGAGCCGGGAGAAGGCCTCTTGGGCCTCAGGAGTCCATCAGAAACGTGAGTCCTGTTTGGTGAGCTGGGTTATTGGGGTGATGACTGCCGAAAACCCCTTGATGAATTTCCGATAGAAATTCACAAACCCAACAAACTGCTGGACTCCCTTTTGTCAACTGGAGCGGGCCAGTTCAGGATGGCTGAGACCTTTTGTGGGTCCATAATGATTCCAGTGGTGGAGATGTTGAATCCCAGAAATGAAATCCTCACACACTCGAAGGCGCATTTTTCTGCCTTGGCATAGAGGCCATGTAATCTGAGTCGGGTACACTCTTTACGTGCCCGCAATGCTCTTCCAGTGAAGGGGAGAAAATCAGTATGTCGTCCAGGTAGACAACTATAAACTGTTCCAGGAAGTCTCGGAAAATGTCGTTCACCAAATGCTGAAAGGTTGCAGGGGCATTACACAGTCTGAAGGGCTAGTGCCCGAACCGCGTTCGGAATGCCGTCTTCCACTCATCCCCTTCACGGATACAGATAAGATTGTACCCCCACATACGTCCAATTTGGTGAAGACAGTTGCTGTTCCTAGTCTCTGGAAGAGTTCTGAGACCAAAGGTAGTGGATACCGGTTCTTGGCGGTGATCCGATTGAGCTCCCAGTATTCAATGCAGGGCCGGAGGGAATGGTCCTTCTCTACAAAGAAGATACCGGCTCCTGCTGGTGAGGTGCATGGTCTGATGAATCGCTTCTCTAGATTTTCATCCAGGTACGCCTTGAGGGCGACCAATTCCACCTCAGACAGGGGAAAGATCTGACTGAATGGGACCTCAGCTCCCAGTAGGAGGTCGATCAGGGGCCTCCGCAGTACAAGCACAGGTTCTGAGACATGCGTCTCTGGTGTTCTTTGGGCAAAGGAGCAAGGTTTGCATGGGTTCCTGGTGGTCTGGTGGAATGGAGGAGGAGGCAGCTGGACCAGGAGCTGGATAGCTAGGGACCCTGGGCATCATCCAGGTCAGACGTGCAGGCCCTGCGGATCTCTTGGCTCTGCGTTCCCACAGGCGGCGATCGATCTGGATGGCCAGATTGATCAAGACATCTAGTGTATGTGGGACCCCACCGTGGGCCAGCTCATCTTTGAGTGGCTTCGAGAGACCTAGCTGGAATTGATAGCAGAGGGCCTCACCATTCCAGGCAGTGCCCGCGCTCCAGCGCCAGAACTCAGACACATACTCCTCTGCTGGACGGCATCCTTGCTGTAGAGGGTGGAGGGCTGCCTCCACCATAGCTGTGTGGTGGGGATCCTCATATAATTGAGCCATTACCTGGAAGAACCGGTCCAGGCTGGTGGTCTCAGGGGCTTTCTGCTCCAGGAGGCGGTGTGGCTCCTCTAGGGAGATCACAAATCCCACTTTAGTGGCTTCCAGCGAGAAGGTCCGGGGCTGGAGGGCAAAATACAGTTCACAGGATTTGCGGAAGTTCCTTTGCGGAAGGCCCGGAACTTCCTGCGGTCTCCTGAGAACCACTCTGGCATGGGCACCTTGGGTTCATTTGGTAAAGCCAAGATGGTGCGTGAATCCAACTGGCCGGGGCTGTCCATTGCTGTCACATACCTGGTGGACAAGTCTGACTTATGCAGGGGATCACCTCTCTTGCGGCCCTGGTTCGAGAACCCCTGGTAGTGCAGACAGGGAGTTCAAGAGCACAAGGGGGCACGAGGGCTGGACTGGGTCACTTGGTGGTATGTGACGGTTCACTGGAGATTGTGCTAAGCATAAGAATAGTGGTATAGCCCGGGTCGGTAAAAGGCTGGCTATGCGGTACAGATGGAGCAGGCAGGCGGGTGGTCGGGTGCAAGCAAAGTCGGCAACGTGTGGGCAGCAAAGGTACAGAAGGATCGGGCAATAGAGTAGTTGTAGACAGGCCGGGGGTCAGGGCAATCAGAGAGCAACAAAGTCCAAGTAAAGCCGGGGTCACAGGTACAGGAAGGGCTCTCAGAGTATCACAGATCACAGGAACGCTGTAGAATGGACAGCAGCCGCTTCCTGGTGCTGTCAGCTTAAATGGCCGCTATTGGCACCATTGCTGGCGCATATGCGCGCGCACACGCACATAGGAGCGTACGAACGTGCACAAGCGCTCACAAACGCGTACAGGCTCGCGCACACGCTACGTGCGCCCTTGCATAGGTGAACCAATGGCCCGGGATGGTTCCTTAAAGGGGGCCATCATCAAAGAACCAGAAAAAAGTAGTTTTGATGCAAAAAGGTACAAGTTGAAGGATTGGTCAGGTGTCGGCCACAAGATAAATGCCCCACCCCACAAGAGCTCCGACAAGCGCCCCCACCTTCCAGAAGGGACCAATGCGACAAGAGAAACACCAGGTGCTCCAAGTGGAGGATCTAAATCAAACAGGGATAATGATTGATATCTAGACTTATTTATTAAATAATCAGATGTTATTCAATATCAGGTGTGCACTAATCTATACTTAGTATCTAGGAGCCCAAAGTGATGGCATACCTGGGTCATATAAGTGACGTCTTGTATAGCAGCAAAAACAGATGGGTTACATCTGCCATATAGTAAAGCATGATGGTATTAAGTGTTACCTTTGTAGACCGGCAGAGTCCTGTGAGACTGGCGTCTTCCTGAGCAGCCTGCTGCAATACTTATCTACCTGTCTTTAAATATTCTGCTTGATTGCGGGCATACAAGCCCTTGATTCCTCATTAGGAACAGGTGTTCCCCGTCGCTGGGAGGCCCCCTGGGCTGACGGCACACCACGCGGTGCCGCCCACTGTCCAAACGTGTCCAACAATGAAGATGGGGGAGGGGCTGATGCACTAACTGTTTAAAACACAGTAAGCGTAGACTATGCAGTCATGTGAGTCACGTGATAGGTTGCCAGCCCACCGATGCACGTTTGGTCCCATGGCAACCAGGATACTATCCTGGAAAGCCGGACCAATGGGATGCTGGAACTGCCATGGACGGCAAGATCAGCCTACGTGTGTCAGCTGGAAGGAATAGGGGAACAAGGTGGAGCAAACCCCCGGGGGCGACACATCCATACTGACAGGAGAAGGAGTATTTGTGTAGATTACACTTGAAAAAAACAAAAGGTAAAATGGTTCTTGGAGTCTCTATAGGATTAATGATGGGTACCCCATCTAGTGTTAAAAATAAAGAATGCATGCCAGTAACTAATAAGAAGCTGTTGAGGAAAAAGAAGGAAGGGAGGAGAAAGGAGGGAACAACAAAAAAGGACAACCCCTGTTATGAGAATCAGATTTAGAATACCCATTACATAGGTAGATATAGTATGAATAGTGTACCAAGGGTACCATAATGAAAACTTTATATCGATATCATTCCCATACAGTCATAAATGTCTGATTAGGGATATGATCTTACTCAATACATTATGAAATGTAGGTCTCACATAAAATTAGAATTTTGCAACTGCTATAGGCATTGTATAATTATAGTTCAAACTGTAATTGTTTCCTACTGTTTCTGTAGAAAGGGACACTTCCCTCTGAGGAAGACCAATACACATCTTTGGATGGTTGAAACGTGTCGGGGATCAAGTGCAGCCTTAGGGCTACAGAGTATGTTATTCCCACATTTTGTTTTGGTATCATGATGTATGCTTCTGTACATGTCCCTTGCCAACACAGCCAGAGCTACTGTATTTTAATACTTTTATGCTCAGCCGCAAACAATAAACTTTGAAATTAATTATTGTTTTGTCTATTTTTTTGAAGCTCTGAAGTATTCATACAATTTTGCTGCCATTAAACCCTCTTCGGGGTTGACACGATGGTATTAAGTGTTACCTTTGTAGACCTTTGTATTAAGAGACTTTTAGACCTGTTGGCCATCTAGAAGTCAAGGACCACCCCGTACCCCCCTCAAGGAGATGCACAACCGGAGAGATTCAACCAAACTCTCCTGAATATGCTCAGGACTCTGATTTCAGAGCAAAAGCAACACTGAAGCAAGCACATAGCGGCTATTGTGCATGCTTATAAGAGCAACACAAATTATGCTACAGGATACTCTCCCTATCGCTTGATGTTTTGGCGGGAGGCCCATCTGCCAGTAGACTTGGTATAACAGAAATGAGGAATGGCGGAACATTCTTCGTCACAACCACAAATGCACACATACACTGGTGTTTAAATATATGCAATAGGGGGTGTGGCTTGACGTGAACGGAGAGAGACGTGTCTCAGGGGAGCACAATCCAAAGGAATACTGGCTCCAGAGGAACGGGTGAGAGAAGCAGCCACATAGGCCTGTCTCCCCATCCCTCTAGCTGCGATCCGCACTGAATATTGTGCCGATCAGAGGTAAATACCCGCGCCAGCCAAAATTTAGGCCGCGGCTTAGTGCGGCCTACTGATCTGGCCCTGACATCGGCAACAGCGGAGCTCCCGGGCACCATCCATCCACCATCTGCCCTGTCACCTGCCCCTGGGGCCATCATAACCCTCCAGATTACCCCTCAGGCTGATCCAGAGCCATTACCAGCAATTTAGACTGGGGCTCGTGCTGGGACCTACTGTAATCTGGTGCGGCCGCCATTTTGGGTGAGCGCAGCCCACAACACAGATCACCCAGGGCCATAGGAAAAAGGGCCAAGCATTACAACTCCACAGCTATCCCTAAGAAGACTATAAAGAACAGCCCTGCTTGGTAGAGGCCCCAATAACTACAATAGTATTGGAGAACTTTGTAACCTGGGACCGGGAAGGGCGTAGATAGAGGCATATGAAGATGGCGCCGGTGCCTTCTCCACATCACACACGTGGCCCTTACCAAAGAGGAATGGAGGGAACAATGGCAGTTATCAACAACAACATCAGCACCCACCTTCATGCTCAGCAAGTCCAATCTCTGGAAGCCCGGAGAAAGCCCGGTTCAAGCTCAGTGAACACCAACAACATGAGGTAAGCCCTACCTATGACTCCCAAGAGGACACTAGGGACTTGCCAGATTCCATTACATCTTTCCCCACTAGCAATCAACCAGTGCTTGACACCACACTGAAAGATATGTTGGTATCCCTAAGAAGCACACTACAAGCAGACCTGTTTTCATGCATGCAGAGATTCAACACTGAATTAACAGCAGTAGAAACTAGGATCTCGTACGTTGAAGACAACATGGGGGAATTTGCTGACACAATACATGACCTGGAAGATGCAAATGAGACACAGGATTCCAACTACATATGGGTTAAAGAAAAAAAAAAAAAAACATTAAAATTAGAGGCATCCCTGAATCTGTCAGCAACTCAGAGTTCAAAACATATGCTGAAAATGTATTCTCTTCTATGTTGCCTGACTTGACACACACAGATCTCATAATCAATCAAATCCATCGTCTACCAAAACCATCCTTTATTCATGCCCACATACCATGTGATGTCATCTTGAGATTGCATTTTTACCACATTAAGGACCAAATAATGCAAACCTCTCAAAAACTTGAAGCTTGCCTGAACCCTATGACAACTTGCAACTGTTCATGGATTTTTCGCAGCACACCATGCAACTGCGCAGAATCTTGAACACTGTTACTAAGACACTGCGAAACAACAACATTCCCTACCAGTGGAAGTTCTCCACTAAACTTTCTATACAATGGAAAGTAAGCTCCTATGTGGTAACTAGAGTTGAGCGAACCCGGACTGTAAAGTTCGGGTCCGTACCGAACTTTGGGGTGTCCGGGACCCGGACCCGGACTTTTCAAAAAAAGTCCGGGTTCGGGTCCACTTCTACTAGAGGTAAAAACGTAAAAAATACAAAAATAAAAAAATTTTTATAAATTTCAATAAAGGTACAGGGGTAAAGAAACATCCCGTGAACAGGGTGGGAATGGGTGTAAAAGGAAGGAAAACGTCTGGAGATCCTGGAAGGACCCGAAAAAATGTCGTAAAAATTCTAAAAAGTAATTTTAATGGTCTTGGGGCCTGGGCTTGGGCCTGAAAAAAACTTTTCAGGCCCAGGCCCAGGGCCTGTGGGGTTTCAAGCCATGCCTGGGCTTGAAATGTCAGGCCCAAGCGAGTTGAGATCAATGGTGTATCCTCGAATGAAAGGTAACATATCTTTCAAATCACCTCTTGAAGGTGACCATCCCTTACAACAACAAAGCGTCACAGAATCATTGTCACAAGTTCTAAGACGCGTCAACGTAC
>BLSH010171519.1:295274-310991 GCA_018402905.1 Glandirana rugosa
ACGAAGACGGTACGTTACAATACCTCGCTCGCCCCGGTAGAAAGGGAGTTTGTGGCTTAGGGATTTTTCCTAGAACTAGTACCTTTTACCTAACTATATTAGTTTAACCACTTAATGACCGCCCGCTGTCATTATACGGCGGTACTTTGCAGTTGAATATCGTTGTTATGGCAGCAGATAGCTGCCATAACCCTGGTATCGTTTTAACAGGCGGGCGGTCCTCTTTCAGATAAAAGTGTTCTCTGCAGCGGATTCACCGCGAGATCACTTTTATCTCCCCTCCCGCCGTTTTGCGGTCATCTCCACCACTTAACGGAGCCATCGGTAGTGACGGAGATTATCACGTCCTCTCCCTTCTGACATATGGAGATGAGTGAGGGAAAGATGGCCCCGCTCGCTCCATAACATTGCATGGCAGAAGCAACGTCAAATGTCACTTTCTACCAATGCTCTTAAAGGGGAATTTTTTTTTTCAAATGACATAAATTTCTTTTTTTTTATTGCATTTTAGTGTAAATATGAGATCTGATGTCTTTTTGACCCCAGATCACAAATTTAAGAAGTCCTGTCATGCATTTTTTCTATTACAAGGAATGTTTACATTCCTTGTAATAGGAATAAAAGTGACCCATTTTTTTTAAAGGACGCTGTAAAAGTACAAAATAAAAAGTAAAATGAATAAGAAAAAAAAATGTTAAGGGCCCCGTCCCGCCGAGCTCGCACACAGAAGTCGTGCCCGCATATGAAAACGGTATTTTAAACATCGCTGATGGAGATTTTTAAGTGCCAAAGTTTGCTGCCATTTCTCGAGTGGGCGCAATTATGAAGCATGATATGTTGGGTATCAATTTACTCACTGTAATATTAACATCTGTAATATCTTTCACAGTATTAAAAAAAATTTTTACCAAATAAATTGCGCTGGTAAGCTTGCTGCGCAAATACGGTGGGACATAAAGCATTGCAACAACCTCCATTTTATTCTCTAGGGTGTTTGAAAAAAATATATATAATCTTTGGAGTTCAAATAATTTTGTAGCAAAAAAAGCTGATTTTAACTTGTAAACACCAAATCTCAGAAAGAGCCTCGGTCCTTAGGTGGTATGCCAGGCTGAATAAATATTGTTCAAATTATATGGGCAAGTGTATAATTACTTGAATCTTGATCTTATTTGTGCATTTCTTATTTGTGTATTAATCTCGCACAAAACAACTCCTGAATTGTGTCTCTGGGCAGGGGCTTCCTGTAATATAGACAGTTCACTGCTTTTTTCTCTCCTTATAAAGGGTGCAGGGTCTGTAGTGGATCATTTGCTGTACAGATTTATCAGTCTGTCCCAGGCCCCATATGTCCCCTAACTTTGATGAGTAGGATGTATGAAACAAGTAAAAGGAGTTTAGAATTGCTGCTCCTCACAGTCAGTCATACAGGTATTCTGTAACAGTCTTTCAAATACAACATACAAAATCAATACATGCTCTTATTATTCTGCTCTAATTATTAATTAAGTAAAAAACATAGTTATAAAATCCAACCCATGTCTCACCCCAAAAAAGTCCTTCTAGCCAACAAATGCAACGGTTTAAAATCACGAGGTCTGCATTTTTTCAGCATATACTGTACACATCACAGGGAATGTGAGGGACAAGGAGAAACTAGAGTTGAGCGGACACCTGGATGTTCGGGTTCGTCGGGTTCATCGGAACTTCACGAAAAAGCTCAAGTTCGGCCCCGAACTTAACCCGAACTTGACCTTGAACCCAATTGAAGTCAATGGTGACCCGAACTTTTGGGCACTAAAATGGCTCTAAAAAAGTCCTGGAAAGGGCTAGAGGGTTGCAAAAGGAAGCAAAATGGGGGTAAGAGTAGGACAAGTGCCCTGCAAACAAATGTGGATAGGGAAAAAACTTAAAATCACATAAAAAAAATAAAAAATGGAGGAGGGGGTGGATGTGGAGTAGGAGGTTGAGGAGGGGGGTGTAGGTGGAAGTGGCAGTGGAGGAGGAGGGAGCCAACACTGTTTTTTGTTTGTTTGGGTTTTTTTTCTAATTGGGGTAGCCCCCAAAATATTGAGACATATTAGAAAAAAAAAAAGAATAAGTTCACTTAAGTATTCCAATGGCTGTGTGAGGCTGGTATAAATGTCTATTCTGCACAAGGTACAGCCACAGACAAGTGTGGGATCCATGCCTGGTTCATTTTAATAAACGTTAGCTTGTCCAAGTTGACTGTGGACAGGCGGCTGCGCTTGTCTGTGATAATGCCCCCTTCCATGCTAAACACACGTTCAGACAATACATTGGCTGCAGGGCAGGCCAGCACCTCCAAGGCATAAAGGGCAAGCTCAGGCCATGTGCCCAATTTGGAGAACCAGAAGTTGAATGGGGCAGACCCACAAGTGCAGGCGTGTGCACACATACTGTTCCACCATGTTGCTGAAATGCTGCCTCCTGCTAAGACGTTGCCTATCAGCTGGTGGTGCTGTCTGTTGTGGTGTGCTGCTGACAAAGCTTTTCCCCATTTCGGCCATGCTAACCCTGCCTTCTGAGGTGCTGGCGGTGCCACAGCTACGTTGGCGACCTCTTCCTCCTCCTCTGCGCTAGCCTTGTGCTTCCACTCATTTGGGAATGCCCTCAGCAGCGTGTCTACCAGCGTGCGCTTGTAGTCGTGCATCTTCCGATCACGCTCCAGTGAGAGGAATTAAGGATGGCACGTTGTCCTTGTAACAGGGATCCAGTAGGGTGGCCACCCAGTAATTAGCACAAGTTGCAATGTGGGCAACTCAGCTGTCATTGCGCAGGCACTGCAGCATGTAGTCGCTCATGTGTTCCAGGCTGCCCAGAGGCAAAGACAAGCTGTCTTCTGTGGGAGGTGTATCATCTGTGTCCTCCGTATCCCCCCAGCCACGCTCCAGTGATGCCACGAGCTGCGTTGGGTGCCACCCTGCTGTGAACACAGTTCCTCCTCCTCCTACTCCTCCTCATCACCCTCATCCTCCTCATCCTCCAGAACTGTGCCCTGGCTTGAAAATTTTTTACCTGGCCTATGCTGGTGCAGAAACCCACCCTCCGAGCCACTTGTGAATGACTGACCTGATAACCGTGGAAATTACCCCTCTTCCTCCTCCTCCTGTGCCACATCCTCTTCTATCATCGCCCAAAGTGTTTTTTCTAGGAGACATAGAAGTGGGATAGTAAAGCTGAGAACAGCGTCATTGGCACTGGCCATGTTGGTGGAGTACTCGAAACACTGCAATATGTTACACAGGTCTCGCATGGAGGCCCACTCGTTGGTGGTGAAGTGGTGCTGTTCCGCAGAGCAACTGACTCGTGCATGCTGCAGCTGAAACTCCACTATTGCCTGCTGCTGCTCGCACAGTCTCTCCAGCATGTGCAAGGTGGAGTTACACCTTGTGGGCACGTCGCATAGGAGGCTGTGAGAAGGCAGAAGTTCCGCTGCAGCGCAGACAGGCGAGCAGCAGCAGGGTGAGAATGCCGAAAGCGCACACAGACGGCCCGCACTTTCTGCAGAAGCTCTGACATATCTGGTTAGTTTTCTAGAAATTTCTGCACCACCAAATTCAGCACATGTGCCAGGCAAGGGATGTGCGTCAAACCGGCTAGGCCCAGAGCTGCTATGAGATTTTGCCCATTATCGCACACCACCAGGCCGGGCTTGAGGCTCAGTGGCAACAACCACTCATCGGTCTGTTGTTCAATGCCCATCCACAGCTCCTGCGCAGTGTGTGGTTTATCCCCCAAATATATCAGTTCTAAAACAGCCTGCTGTCATTTCCCCCTGGATTGGTGGTGAAGGTGTTACACTGACCGGATGAGGAGGTGGTAGAGGAGGAGGAAGCAGAGTAGGAGGAGGCAACAGGCGGCAAAGAGAAATGCCCTGCAATCCTCGGTGGCAGAAGGACATGTGCCAAACTGCTATCCACCTCAGGCCCACCCGCCACTACATTTGCACAGTGTGCAGTTAGCGAGATATAGCGTCCCTGCCCGTGCTTACTGGTCCACGTATCAGTGGTTATGTGGACCTTGCCAAGATGGCGTTGCGCAGTGCACACTTGATCTTGTCCCCAACTTGCTTGTGCAGGGAAGAGATGGCTCGCCTGGAAAAGTAGTGGCGGCTGGGAACAATGTACTTTGGGATAGCCACCGCCATCAGATTTTTAAAACTGTCTGTGTCCACCAGACAGAATGACCGCATTTCAAAGGCCAGGAATTTTGAAATGCTGGCATTCAGGGTCAGGGATTGCGAGTGGGTAGGGGGGTACTTCCTCTTGCTCTCTAGTATTTTGGAGATGGACAGCTGTAAGCTTCCATGGGACCATGTGGAAATGCTTGGGGATGGTGCGGACATGGTGGCGTTGCTGTCACATCGTCTGTTTGCTGGGTGGCAGGTGACACTGGCACTGTAGAGGTGGAGGAAGAGGCCGAGGCAGCAGCAGAAGAGGAAGCAGGAGGAGCCAAAGACCTTTCTTGGATTTTGAGGTTCTTATTCCACTGCAGCTCATACTTTGCATGTAGATGCCTGGTCATGCAGGTTGTGCTCAGGTTTAGAACATTGATTCCTGGCTTCAGGCTCTGATTGCACAGCGCGCAAACCACTCGTGTCTTGTCGTCAGCACATTGTCTGAAGAACTGCCACGCCAGGGAACTCCTTTGAGCTGCCTTTGGTGTGCTAGGTCCCTGGGTGCGGTGGGTAGTAGCAGGCATACTGTCTAGAGGATGGTCGCTCCGCTTTTGCAACCTGCTTCCTCTTTTGCTGTGCTGGTGCCTCTGTGCGATCACCACCTCTATCTTCAAACTGCACATGTCACTCGCATGACCTTCATTCCATGTGGGGTCTAGGACCTCATCATCCTCCACATCATCTTTCACCCACTCTTCACCACTGCCCTCCTTGTCAGTCTGCACACTGTAGAAAACCGCAGCAGTTGGCACCTGTGTTTCGTCATCATCAGAGACGTGCTGTGGTGGTGTTTCCATGTCCTCATCCTGAAACAGAAGTGGTTGGGCATCGGTGCACTCAATGTCTTCCACTTCTGGGGCAGGGCTATGTGGATGGCCCATGGAAAGCAAACCAACAGAGTCATCAAAAAGCATAAGAGACTGCTGCATGACTTGGGGCTCAGACTGCTTGGCTAATTTACAAGGGGCTGAGGGTAAAGACAGATGGCCATGGGGTTCAGGTGCCAACTCTGAGCTTTCAGCAAGGGACCGGGTGGGAGACAATGTGATGGAACTGGAGGCATTGTCAGCCACCCAATCTACTATCGCCTGTACTTGTTCTGGCCTCACCATTCATTGAGCAGCATTCGCGTCTACCATATAAGGTTGAAGGTTCTGTCGGTTACTCGCACCTGAGGAAGGTGTTTCACTTGTGCGTGTAGTTGGCACAGATCGACCACGTCCTCTCCTTGCAACAGGAGCTTCACCAACACCACCAACACCAGCAGCACCACGACCACAACCACGTCCCTTATTTGACGCTCTCCTCATTCTGGACGCAAATGTACTATTTAGCACAAATTTTTATTATTTTTTAAACCGGTAATGTGCAATTTTGTGCAAGAAATGCCCAGCAAGGTGCAAATGTACTATGTAGCACTATTTATTAATAATAAAAAAAAAAGAAATGCACCGATGGCCGCAAATGTAGTATTTAGAATATTTTTTTTTATACCAACAATGTAGACACACTTTTTATTTTTGTGCAAGAAATGCACTGCTGACTGCAAATGTAGTATTTTGAATATTTTTTTTTTTTTTTTTAAACCAGCAATGTAGACGCACTTTTTAATTTTGCGCAAGAAATGCCCCGCTGGCCGCAAATGTAATATTTTGCACAAAAAAAAAATGTGTAACTGCAATGTAAAAGCAGTATTTAATTATGCCAAAATGTTGCCAACTGAACTAACAGAACACAATTAAAGTAGTGTCCCACACACAAAAGCAGTTGCAAGTGCACTGCACTTGAAAAAATGGCTGCAAACACCCACCTAACAAACAGAAAAATTGCTTAGGTTTTTTTTTTTTTAAATAAATTTTATTGATCTTATGAAAGCATGACAAAACATTACGGTACAGTCGCGGACCCATCTGGTCCGAGTAATACAAATTATGTTGTCGATTAAAGGGTGAGTGACAATAAAACCAGCGTAGGAATATTACAACATAGAGGTACACAGTATAAATAGAAGACTGGATGGATCTCCCTGTATCAGAGCTAAGGTGGGGTGAGAAAACTTGGAGAGCAGGGGGGGGAAAGAGGAGGGGGGGTGTGGTCCATCAGAGTTTCTTTGAAAGGTTGGAGGCGGGGGTCTAAGGTAACAAACAGATGCCAAAGCGTCCTTTCAGGGAGGTGTGGTCAAAAATGATTATCAGGTATGTGTAGGGGGGGACTTCTATGCCACCTGATACCTGAAAGAGTTTTGAAGAGTATCGATCTCCTCCTGGGATAGGGTAGCCGCAATGAAAGGTGACCATTTGCGGAAAAATAGGTCAGAGTTCTTAGGGTGAGATAGATCACTGTTGAACTTGTCCTTGTAGAATAAGGAGATCATCTCTTTCCTAACTTGTGGAATGGAGGCCCTTGTAGTAGAGGTCCAGTTTTTGAGAATGGTGCGGCGAGCCACTAGTAGACAGATCAGCGTCCAGTCTTTGACCTGAGGGTCTAGAGGATAGGGTTGAGTAGAGCGCAGGATAAGCTGTTTGTCCCAGTGGCCAAAGATTAGTAGCAAGGGATCCTTCGGAAGGGTAAGCAGGGTTATGCAATTGATGAAGTTCATGACTTGGTCCCAAAAGGCTGCAATGTATGAGCATGCCCAAAAGCGATGGTGTAAGGAGGGCCTGGATTGGTTGCAGAGAGGGCAAAGTGATGCTTGAGGATTGGACTTGTCTAAAATAAAGGGGATAAAGGCCCGATGTATAACTTTGTGTTGCGTCTCCCTCCATATCTCTTTGGGAGTGATTTTGAGTGTTTTGGTGTATCCTTGCATTATTTTGTCTGTGAGGTCCGGGTCCGGAAAATGCTTATGCCATTGATCAACTGAGGTTGTGGCGGCTTGACGGCTGGTCCGTACTAGAAGAGGTTTGTAGATGTCAGAGATAGCATAGGAGCCAGTTTGGATAAGGTTATCCATTATATTTCTGCAGAACCTCTTGCTTGGTTCTGTACAGGCGGTTCGTATGAAGCTGAGACATTGCCAGAAATAAAAAATGTGGGATTTGGGGATAGAATATTTGTTGACTAGGTAGGAGAAACTGTGAGGAAGTCCCGTTAGTTCGTCACACAGGTAGGAGAAAGTGGACAGGCCATGCTCTTCCCACTGCAGGAATATTTTATGGTCCATTCCCGGAGGGAATTTAGGGTTGCCACGAATTGGGAGGTAGGGGGAGATGAACGGTGAGACCTTGGTGAGTTTCCTGTATTCTCTCCAGGCCAGCGCTGTGTCTCGGAGGAGAAGATTGTGTTGGAGATCAGGGGGAAGGGCTTTCCATTTGACATGGAGGATTGCTGCCAAATAAAGGGAGGTGACCATTGAGGACTCCAAGTCAAGGTTCGAATAGCGAGAGGATTGGTTAATCCAGTCAATGCTGTAACAGAGAAGACATGCAATGTTGTATAATCTAATGTTGGGGAGGCCTATACCTCCCTCGCTCCTGGGGAGGTGCAGTTTGGATAATGCAATGCGTGGCCACCTCTTTTGCCATAGAAAACTGGATATAGCCTTATTTAGAATTTGGATATCTTTGTGCTTCAATAGTAAAGGTATGGTTTGTAGAGTATATAATAGGCGTGCGAAGCTGACCTTCTTAACTAAGTGGCACATCCCGGAGAGCGGGAGATCCATCCAGGAGCACAGTTCTTGAGTGAGCTTGGTAATAAGAGGAGGGAAATTGAGGTGGTACAGGGAGGAGGGCAGTTTCCCTATCTTAACACCCAAATAAGTAATGTGAGAGTGGGTAACTTGAAAGGGGAGTTGTGAGTCCAGGGGGGGTTTTTGGAGGGTCCTATTGGGAGGATTTCGCTTTTGTGGTAGTTAATACGTAGACCAGAGCATAATTTGAATTTGTCGAAGATGTCCTTTATGGTTTGCATGTCTGCTGCGGGGTTGGCTGTAAATATGAGGACATCGTCGGCAAAGAGGGAGGAGCGGAGTTCCCTATCCCCAACTTTTATCCCATGGAGAGGGACCTGATAGGTTATGTACCTGGAAAGGGGTTCGAGGGCTAGATTGAATAGTAGCGGTGACAGGGGGCAACCCTGCCTCGTGCCTTTGTATAGAGTAAATCATCAGTGAGGAGGCCGGCCACCACCAACCTGGCTGTGGATGATGAGTACATTGAGTGAATTAGGTGGGTAAAAGGACCCTCGAAGCCCAGCCTCGAGAGTACCATGTAGAGCCAATCGAAATCTACATTATCTAATGCTTTTTCGGCGTCCAGGGTGATGATGGCCTGCCCCCCCACCAGGGACCGTTGGACACTCTCCAGAATTGCTAGAACTTTTCTAATGTTTAGAGTGGCTATTCTACCCTTCACAAAGCCTGACTGGGCCGAATCGATTATATGTGGGATTATGGAGGACAGTCTAGTTGCAACTATTTTGGAAAGGATCTTTACATCTATGTTGAGTAGAGAGATAGGTCTGTATGAACCAGGAATGGTGGAATCTTTCCCTTTTTTGGCAAGCAGTTTTATGGTAGCTTGGTTCCCTGTGGGAGGATATGCGCCCCCTTTCCATAGTTTGGAGTATATGGCTAGAAGCGGGGATGTCACCATGTCCTGGAATGTTTTATAGAATTCCCCCGTAAGGCCGTCAGGGCCTGGGGCTTTATGAGATGCTAGATGGCGTGTGGTGGTATTTAGTTCATCTAACGTGATTGGTGAGTTCAATGTTTCCAGTTGTGCAGGTGTGATTTTGGGTAGAGGAATTTGGTCCAGGAAGGAGCGTGCTAGGGTCTCGTCCATGGGGTCTGGGGCGTAAAGAGATTTGTAGTAGTGGAGCAAAATTTGACTTAGGTCTTTGGGGTCAGAGCGTAGGGTCCCCAAAGGGTCTCGTAGGAATGTGATATGAGTGGGGGAATAGGGGCCTTTACACAGTCTGGCTAGTAATTTGCCGGCTTTGTTGCCATATTTGTGCATAGTGGCCTCAAATTGTGTTTTCTGTATTAGTTCTAAGTTGTCATTCCAGGAATCAAAGGCTTTTTTGGCTAATAGCCATTCGGTTCTCATGTCCGGGGTATTAGAGTGGGATAAAAAAAATCTGGGCATTCCTAAGTCTCTCGCTGGCTGTTTTATAGTTTGAAAGTAAGTGTTTTTTGTACGAGGCGGTATAGGATATGATGCGGCCTCGGAAGTAGGCTTTTCCAGCCTCCCAGAATAAATTAGGGTCATCAGCATAAGTGTAGTCTTGCCTTTCTGCGTTAAGAAAGCTTATAAAGTCTTTGTTGTGCTGCAGGAAGGTAGGGAATCTCCATAGGTTGTGAGGTTTCGGTTGGTCAGTAAGGAGTAAGGATATTGAGATCGGGGCATGGTCAGATATCGCTATGTGATGAATGTCTGCCTCCCTCAGTATTGGCACAAGTTGCTTGGTGGAAAAGAAATAGTCAATCCTTGTAAAAGTTTGGCAATGGGTTGGTGGTGGAGACGGGACGCAGCGAACGAGTGCGTTTAGGAGATGATTTGTCTTCTAGAGGGTCCATTACAGCATTGAAATCTCCTCCTATTATGTGTGGGATGTGAGGGTTCTTTAACAGGAATACTGACAGTTCTCCAAAGAAGGGTTTGCTAGGGCTGTTGGGGGCATAAACGTTCATTATGAGATAGTCCTTGCTGGCTATCTGGAGATGGGCCGTGACCAATCTCCCGTAGTCGTCTGATTCTACAGAGATCACTTTACAAGCTAGGTTTTTGTGAATCAGGATAAGGACCCCGGCTTTGCGTCCTACAGCCTGGGAACCTAGGACTGTCCCCACCCAGAGCCTCTGCATACGATGGAAGTCTGATGAGGGAAGGTGGGACTCTTGAAGGGGGGCAATGTCAGCTTTGAGTCTTTTTAAGTGGCAGAGAATTTTGATTCTATTTTGAGGGGACCTAAGGCCTTTCACATTCCATGAAAACTATTTTATGAATGGAATTGATAGTTCAGGATTTGAGTAGTTGGGAGTAGAGAAACTTTAGTGGCCTGAAGTAGGGGTGCCAGGAGGCAAGGATGCCCAGGTAATGTGGGTGGTGGAGGTGGCTGGTGTGTGTAAGGATGAGAATCGTGGGGGGGAGTAGATACCGGGTAAGAGTAAAGAGAAAGGGGTGAACAGCAATAAACAATAAAACATAACATAAAATCAATCGAGCATGGAGCTTCACTTTTTTCCGCATGGTTGAGCTGTGGGGTGACAGCGCCCAGTGAGGCAGCTTGGAGAGGGAAGGGGAGAATAGAGGCTCCTGAGGCCCACTTGAGATTTTTTTAGGGGCGCCTGCAGCATAGCTGAGGTTTGTGGTGGGGATTCCAAAAACCAGAAGGATGGGGGGAGGAACACCACAGCATCGACATATGTGGAGAAAAGTATGAATTTGCTTTCAGTGAAGGTGTGCCCAGAGGGTGTTAAAGAGAATAAAGAAACCGTGATAACTATGCAACAATACGTTACCCTCCTGGGAAAAAAAGAAAGTCTATTTGTTGCTGAGGTGAAAGAGTTGCCTGTTGGTGTCAGGTGATGGCATGTGGAGGAGGGATTGGTAAAGATGGGGAATGCATTTAAGCATAGCTACCCATCCAGGGGGTAGAGTGGACGCAGCGTAGGATGAGGTGTTGGTCGTTAGCGTGGATCGCTTTGAACGTTGGAGTTATGGTTGGAAACTCTCAAGTGCTTTGGCGAGTCTTTCCGCGGGCTTCTCTGTTCCAAGGACCGTGGAATGGCAGAAGATGAGGGGGTTGGGACCTGATGCGATGGGGTGCGGAGAGAGCGTAAGAAGAATTCTGCAGCTGAGGGGTTGTGGAAGGTCAGTTGTTCTCCGTTTGGCGCTTGAATACGTAGTACTGCCGGAAAGGCCAGGGTGAATTTCACTTGCTCTTGGTATAACTGTGAGCAGACGTTTTGGAATGCTTTTCTTTTTTTTGACACTTCGATGGAGTAATCTGCAAAAATTTGAATTTTAATGCCATCAATCTGAAGAGACCTTGCTTGCCTGAATTTCTGCAGAATGCTGGCCTTTTCGGCATAGTTGAGGTAACGTGCGATGATGGGCCTTGGGTTGGTGCAATCAGCTGCCAAGGGGCCTATTCAGTGAGCCCTTTCTACCGTTGCGGGGGCTGGAAGGCCCAAGGCTTCCGGGATGCGGCGAGCGCAAAAGTCGGCCAGTTTGTGCGCTTGGAGTGATTCTGGGACCCCCACGAAGAGTAGGTTGTTCTTCCTGGAACAATTTTCCAAATCTTCCAATTTTTGAATAATAAACTGGTTGGTTTTGTCTTGGGTTTGTTCTGATCCTTGAAGTTGGTATATTTCATCTTTGATACTCGATATGCGGGATTCGGCTTCGTTGAGCCTGGTGGAATGCTCATGCAATTCCTTTCTAATCAAGGCCATGCCTGCGCTAACAGCTCTTTCCACCGCTGCCTCTATGGAGGGGGACAGGAGGGCTGCCACCGCTTGAGCAATGTCAGACGTGATTTCAAGTCTGTTGGTCTGCGGGGTGGCGGCTTGGGGTGCATCTGTGTCCATGCTGGCGTTTTCATGTGACTCTGCAGAGTGGGTGGGTGTCGTGGAAGTCTCCTTTTGTGTTGGGGGTGGAGGGGCTGTGGTTGCGGTTTAGCAGACCAGAGCCACGGTCTCGATTTCTGTGGTGCCGGACGTTGCCCGGGGCGTTTGATTTTCCAGAAAACGCTCCATCTTCACCGCAAGGAGAGTGATTTATACAAGCTGGCTTGAAGAAGGGCCGGGTCAGAATGGTGGCTGGATGATTTACAGCCAGGTATGACTATTAGGCCAGAAGCCGCGGCCTCGATTTTGTGGGGGCTTAACGCACCTTTGGGATGTGTGGATGGGGTGGCATACAGCTGGGCAGTGGGGTATGCAGAATAGGCCTGGATCTCGTAAGGGGACGCGATCGTTGCGCTCGGATGTGCGGCCTGCCCCTGGTCTCTGAGGTGGTGTAGGGATGGTGCAGGGTGCCCGAGTCCGTCGGATGGCGTTTGGGCCGTTTTTTAAGGCAGGCCACCCGGCGGGAGCTGCTGAGGACAGCAGCTAGTGCATGCGGCGCCGGAACCGGAAGTTGCTTAGGTTTTATATGAGGCACTTTGCTTAGCAAACAGAATGTACTCTAGCAAACAAAAATCTCCTCTAGCACCCACCCACCAATAAATCACTGTTTGTAACAGATTTTCTAAAGCTAATCTGTCCCTCACACCAGCAGCAGCATCCTCTCCCTACACTAGTATGAGATGATTTTCGAAAGCTAATCTGTCCCTCACACCAGCAGAAGCATCCTCTCCCTACACTAGTATGAGATAATTTTTGAAAGCTAATCTCTCCCTCACAACAGCAGCAGCATCCTCTCCCTACACTATTATGAGATGACCACCAGCAGCATGAGATGATGTGACATGCAGCACTACGTGCACTACGTGACTCCAGCTTATATAGAGGCTGGGTCACATGATGCACTCGCCAATCACAGCCATGCCATTAGTAGGCATGACTGTGATGGCTTCTAAGGGCAAACAAGTGAAACGCTTGTTGATTGGCTGCCCTGCAGCTATTCAAAAGGCGCAAAAAAATACCCGAACCCCGAGCCCGAACCCGGACTTTTTCTCAAATGTACGGGACACGGACACGGACACCCTAAAGTCCGGTAGGAACCCGAACTTTACAGTTCGGGGTTCGCTCAACTCTAGGAGAAACCCATCAATGGGACTGATTTCAGAAGAGCCTATGTGCTGCTCAGTGATGATGTCACTGTTACTTTTCCAATGTAATAGGGTTTGCAAAGGCATTTGGTACACACACAGTGTGTTTATATCCATTTTTAAATATTAAGAAATATAAATAAATCTAAGTATTTTTGGGTACCTGCTTAAATTTATATTGTAAATGTTACACAAAGAATTTTTTGATTTTGGCCTTCCTAGTTTTTAGTTTGCTGCTCCATGTTTTTATGTCAGCCAACCGGCTAGCAGCTATTTTTATATTTAAGTACTTTCACTAAAATCACACTGCAACTGCAGAAATAACCTGATAAGCCATATAGACACTGTATTGTATTTCAGTATTCTGAGCATCCTTGCACTGAGATCAAGGTAAAATAAAACACAATTACTTTATAGCCCTACTATATAAAAATATCTACAATAATCAAAGATCCCCATACACATTTGTAACTTTTCAGGCAATTGCTTCTTATGATAGAATATCATTACATTATATCAGTACTTATATCTTATAAGTACTTATATCAAATATATATATAATATGCGATTCGGCACTGCTTCGCTTTAACTGAAAATTGCGCGGTCGTGTGAGGTTGTACCCAAACAAAATTTGCGTCCTTTTTTTCCCACAAATAGAGCTTTCTTTTGGTGGTATTTGATCACTGCTGCCTCATTTCTGATCGCCGCTATAAACAAAAGAAGAGTGAACATTTTGCAAAAAAAAAACAAATTTCTTACTTTTTGCTAAAATACAAATCCAAAAAAAAATATAAAAAAACTATTTTTTTCATTGGTTTTGGCCGATTTATATTCTTCCTCATATTTGTGATAAAAAAAAATCGCAATCGGCGTTTATTGATTGGTTTGCGCAAAAGTGGTCGCATTTACGGATGATGAGAATTAATTTCTGGGGTTTCTATTTTTTTTTTATTTTTTACTAGTAATGGCGGCGATCTGCGATTTTTAGCGGTACTGCAATATTTCAGCGGACATGTCGGAACCTTTTGACACTTTTTTGGGACCATTGGCATTTATACAGCGATCAGTGCTATAAAAATGCACTGATTACTGTGTAAATGCCATTGGCAGTGAAGGGGTTAACCTGCAGGGGGCGTTCTAAGGGTTACCTGTGTTCCCTGGGCGTGTTCTTACTGTGTGGGGACTGCTCTAGCTGGGGAAGGGAAGTGATCACAGCCTCCATGTAGTGGAAGGCTATGATCACAGCCCTTCCCCCATCACAGAACGGAGGTCCGTGTTTACTTACATGGACCTCCGTTCTTTCACTCCGGGGGGGGTATCGCGGGTGGCCGGCGGAGATCGAATCCGCCGCACCCGCTCCCTGGCCCTCCCCGGACACAGTGAGTGCGCAGGCGTGCCTCTGGCGGCACGCACACGCTCACTGGGCTCGATCTCGCGGCCGCCGTCATATGACGGCGATCCGCGCAATAGAGCCACCTTGTCGCCGTAAAATGCTGATCAGCGGTCGGCAAGCGGTTAAATAATACTTATATATTTACAATGTACTGTATTTATACAATGTTAACCATTTAAGGACTGGAAGAATTTCCCACATTAGGACCAGAGCAGTTTTTGCGATTCAGCACTGCGTTGCTTTAACTGACAATTGTGCAGTCATGCGACATTGTACCGAAACAAAATTGACACCCTTTTTTTTCCCACAAATAGAGCTTTCTTTTGGTGGCATTTGATGTGCACTTCTGAACACCGCTTTTAACAAGAAAAAAGCGACAATTTTGAAAATAAAAAAATATATATTTTTTACTTTTTGCTATAATACATATACAAAAAAATGTAAAAAAATGAATTTATTCATAAGTTTTGGCTGATATATATACTTCATCATATTTGTGGTAAAAAAAAAATTGCGATCGGTGTTTATTGATGGTCAATTGGCTTGTGGAAAAGTTGCTATATTTACAAACCATGAGAATTCATTTATGCCATTTTTGCTATTTTTTTTTTTTTTTACTAGTAATGGTGGCGATCTGCAATTTTTATCAGGACTGTGATATTGCCTTGGACATGTCTGACATTTTTGACACTTTTTTGGGACCAATGACATTTATATAGCGATCAGAAAAATAAATATCCACTGATTACTGTGTAAATGTCATTGGCAGTGAAGGGGTTAACCTGCAGGGGGCGATCTAGGGGTTAACTGTGTTCTCTAGGTGTGTTCTAACTGTGAGGGGGCTGGACTGCCAGGGGCATAAGAGATCTAACTGATCCCAGTGACAAGGATCAGTAGATCTCTTATATGCCACCTGAGAGAGCGGGGAGCCGCCGAGTTTACATCGGCGGATCCCCGTTTTTCTTCTCTGCCAGGCAATCATGAGTAGCCAGCGAACATTGAGTCCACCAGACCCGCGGCCACGCAGCTACAGAGTGCGGTGGGCACGAGAACGCACCGCCACCAGCGCGCTCCCGCACTCTAGCCACGCACAGGCGAGCCGCCGTTTATAAACGGTGATTCACACTGCAGCACCACTCTGCAGCAGTCAGAAACTGGTTAAAACATTAACCACTTTAGCCCTGGAAGGATTTCCCACTGTAGGACCAGAGCACTTTTTGCGATTCGGCATGCGTCGCTTTAACTGACAATTGTGCAGTTGTGCAAAGTTGTACCCCAAGGAAATTGGCATCCTTTTTTCCCATAAATAGAGCTTTCTTTTGGTGGTATTTGATCACCTATGCATCACTTCTGATCACCGCTATAAACAAAAAAGGAGCGACAATTTTGAAAAAAAAACAATATT
>BLSH010171519.1:387474-398180 GCA_018402905.1 Glandirana rugosa
ATTGAAACACATTTTTTTTTCGCAAAAGTAAAAAAAGGGTGTAAAAGGTTTTTGATGACCTTTTTGTACTGTACAAGTTTTCTGAGTAATACGGAGTATCCAATATGCAACCCCACAAAAGAAAGGTTTTACACCAGTAAAACACCCGTTAAGGTAACAGGACCACGAGGTCCTGGAAGTTTTCATATTATCCATCAACTCTTTACTCTACACATTAAATACGAACATCTTGCGGACTTCCATGATCAAGTTACAACCCGGAGACATACACCAGTCCGATACATTTTCAGAGTGTGTACACCATAGCGGTATGAGTCCTCCTTATCGTCTTACATAAAACGTATAACCTATGAGGCATAATGAGTCTTTTGAACATGTCATGTTTTTCCAGTAGTTTTTGGAAAATGTGGGAAAAAAATGAAAACGCTTTTTTTTTACACAAAGTTATACATTTATATGATATTTCCAACACATAGCATGTACAAAGCAAAAATTACACCCCAAAATACATTCTACTACTCCCCCCGAGTAAGGCGATACCACATGTGTAAGACTTTTACACAGTCTGGCCACATACAGAGGCCTAGCATTGAACTAGCACCTTCAGGCTTTCTACGAGTACAAATACAAATTACACATCTCATTTCTCAACCACCTACCTATTACACTTTTGCAGGTCCTGGAGCACCAGGACAATGGAATTGCCCACAAAATTAGCCCATTTTGGAAAGAAAACACCCCAACGTATAATCTATGAGGCATAATGAGTCTTTTGAATATGTCATTTTTTTCCAGAAGTTTTTGGAAAATGTGGAAAAAAATGAAAATGCTTTTATTTTTACACAAAGTTGTCCATTTATAAGATATTTCCAACACATAGCATGTACATAGAAAAAAATACCCCCCAAAATACATTCTACTACTCCCCCCATGTATGGCGATGCCAAATGTGTGAGACTTTTACAGGTGATGTTTACTCATGGGTGTGATGGTCACTGACAGGTGACTGGCGATTGTCACCAATGGGTGATTGGCGGTGGTCACTGATGGGTGATGGGTGTCTGGCGGTGGTCACTGATGGGTGACGGGTGTCTGGCGGTAGTCACTGATGGGTGATGGGTGTCTGGCAGTAGTCACTGATGGGTGACGGGTGCCTTGCGGTGGTCACTGTTGTCTGACAGGTGTCTGGCGGTGGTCACTGATGGGTGACAGGTGTCTGGCGGTGGTCACTGATGGGTGACGGGTGTCTGGCGGTAGTCACTGATGGGTGACGGGTGTCTGGCAGTAGTCACTGATGGATGGCGGATGACTGGCGGTGGTCACTAATAGGCGCTGGGTGACTGGCGGTGGTCCCTGATGGGTGACGGCTGTCTGGTGGTGGTCACTGATGGGTGACTGGTGGTGGTCACTGATGGGTGACTGGTGGTGGTCACTGATGGGTGCCGGGTGTCTGGTGGTGGTCACTGATGAGTGATGGGTGTCTGGTGGTCACTGATGGGTGACGGGTGAGTGGCGGTGGTCCTTGATGGGTGACGGCTGTCTGGTGGTGGTCACTGATGGGTGACTGATGGTGGTCACTGATGGGTGACGGGTGACTGGTGGTGGTCACTGATGGGTGACTGGTGGTGGTCAGTGATGGGTGCCGGGTGTCTGGTGGTGGTCACTGATGGGTGTCTGGTGGTCACTGATGGGTGACGGGTGAAGGTCACTGATGGGTGACGGTTACGGGTGACTGGCGGTGGTCACTGATAAGTGATGGGTGACTGGCGGTGGTCACTGATGGGTGCTGGGTGTCTGTTGGTGGTCACTGATAGATGATGGGTGCCTGGTGGAGGTCACTTCTGGGTGACAGGTGACTGGTGGTGGTCACTGATGGGTGCCGCTTGTCTGGCGGTAGTCACTGATGAGTGACGGGTGCCTGGCGGTGGTCGCTGATGGGTGACTGGTGTCTGGCGGTGATCACTAATGCATGACGGGTGACTGGCGGTGGTCACAGATGCATGACGGGTGACAGGTGACTGGCGGTTGTCACTGATGAGTGACGGGTGACTGGCAGTGGTCACTTATGGGTGACAGGTGACTGGCGGTGGTCACTTATGGGGGACTGGCGGTGGTCACTGATGGGTGACGGGTGACTGGCGGTGGTCACTGATGGGTGATGGGTGACTGGCGGTGGTCACTGAAGGGTGACTGGCGATGGTTACTGATGGGTGACTGGTCATGGTCACTGATGGGTGATGGGTGACTGGCGGTGGTCACTGATGGGTGAGGGGTGATAGGCCACGGGTGACTGGCGGTGGTTACTGATGGGTGACGGCCATGGTCAGTGATGAGTGACAGGCGACAGGCTACGTCAGTGTTGGGTGACAGGCCACTGATGTGCCGGTTGACACACCACAGTAACTGATGGGTGACGGGTGACACGCCATGGTCACTGATGGGTGTTGGGTGACAAGCCACGGTTGCTGATGGGTGACGGGTGACATTCCACGGTCACTGATGGGTGAGACGCCACGGTCAGTGATGGGTGACGGGTGACACGCCACGGTCAGTGATGGGTGACGGGTGACACGCCACGGTCAGTGATGGGTGACACACCACGGTCAGTAATGGGTGATGGGTGACACGCCACGGTCAGTGATGGGTGACGGGTGACACGCCACGGTCAGTGATGGGTGACGGGTGACATGCCACGGTCAGTGATGGGTGACACGCCACGGTCAGCAATGGGTGACATGCCACGGTCAATGACAGGTGACAGGTGACACGCCACGGTCAATGACGGGTGACGGGTGACAGGCGACAGGCCATGGTAACTGACGGGTGACAGGCCACGGTCACTGATGGGTGACGGGGGACAGGTACACTTTATGATGGCAGGTGCACTTAATGATGACAGGTGCACTTTATGGGGGGTATATGGAGTGACTGTTGGGGTGACAGGTGCATTGGGGGGGATGTGTCAGTGTGATTTTACTGTACAGATCAGTAACTCACTGATCCCAGCTCTTCTCTCCTCACACTGGACACTGTGTGAGGAGAGAAGAGCTGGTAACAGTGAGTTACCGCTCTGTTTACATTGCATGTGATCGGCTATGAAGTAGATCACAGCCGATCACAAGGTATCAGCCGCCGGCTGGTGGCTGATACCTGTGTCGGTGACAGGCAGTGTTCCCCAGGAACACGCCGCCACCGACGTGCACGCACAGCGCGCTCCCGAGCGCGCGCATGCGCCGTGCGGACGGCGGACGTGCCATTTGTGGCAATGGCTGTTCACCCATGTCGGTGAAGCGGCGTGTCCTGGGGACACACCGACACCGACAGAGCCGGAATGCGCGCGCCCGATCACGCGCAATCCCGGCTTAAAGGGAGGATGTCATATGACTTCCACCCAGAAGGAGAGCCACTCCGCTCCGCCGTCATTTGACGGCAGGCGGACGGCAAGCGGTTAAACCCTGGCATAGCACACTGTTCCTGTCTTTTTTTAAAAAAAACGAGACTTGTAAATACTTGTTTAGAGCTTTCTTCAGGCCGGGTACATGACATGCCGCTGTACAGCTCCGATGGGTGGCTTCTGCAGGAGGGGTCGAGATCTTCCTCTGACGTCAGCTGGGGAGATCACATGGCTGCTCAGCCCCTCCTGCAGTAGCTCTGGAAACCAGCCGAGATTAACCTGACCGGCCTGAAGATCGCTCTAAACAGATATTTATAAGCCTCGTTTTTAGAAAAGACAGGTAGGGGCTGGCAGTGACAGACACAAAGATGACAGGCAGGAAGGAGGGGTGAGGGGGAGAGATGAGAGCAGAAAGGACAGCTGCAAATGATGCAGACTATGAAGGTCAGGGCTCAGCAGCCCTGATTTCCGTGGTCAAAGCAGAGAGGGGGACAAAGGAAGTGGAGGGACCAAGGAGGTTTTTACAGTTTAGGGGGGGCAGATTACACAGCACAAGCACTGTGCTGTTTAACCACTTCAATACTGGGCACTTCCCCCCCTTCCTGTCCAGGCCATTTTTTAGCTTTTAGCGCTGTTGCATTTTGAATGACAATTGCACGGTCATGCAACACTGTACCCAAATTAATTTTTTATCTTTTTCTTCACACAAATAGAGCTTTCTTTTGGTGGTATTTAAACACCGCTGGGATTTTTATTTTTACTAAAAAAAAGGCCGAAAATTTGGAAAAAAGAAAGTAAAGTTTTTCTGATTTTCTGTCAGTAAATTCTGTAAATAAGTTTTTTTCTCCTTCAATGATGAACACTGATGAGGCTGCACTGATTGGCACTGATAGGCTGTACTGATGGACACTGATGAGGTGACACTTATGGGCACTGATGAGGTGGCACTTATGGGCACTGATTAGGGGACACTGATGAGGAAGCACTAATATGGCACATTGATGGGCATTGATAGGTGGCACTGATAAGTGGCACTGGTGAGCATTGAGAAGTGGCACTGGTGGGCACTGATAGGCGGCAGTGGTGGGCACTGATGGGCAGCACTGGTGGGCACTCATAGGCGGCATGGATAGGCAGCACTGATGGGCACTGATGGGTGATGCCGGTGGGCACTGATTGGCACTGATGGGCATCACTGATGGGCAGCACTGATGAGCAGGCACTGATGGGAGGCATTGACTGGCATCACTTATGGGCACTGATTGATGGCACTTATGGGCACTGATCGGTAGCACTTATGGGTACTGGTTAATGGCACTGATATGCACTGGTTGGTGGCACTGCTGGCACTAATAGGGCTGATGATCAGTGCCCCGATTACATGCCCAGGTCTTCTGTGAGGGGAGATGCCGCTGATCGGCACTCCTTGCCATACACTTTGTCAGTGTGAGTTGAGAAGAGCCGATTACCGGCACTTCCTTGTTTACATGTGACCGGCTGTGAATGGACACAGCCGATCACATGTCTAAAGAGCCGCGGTTGCAGATCGGGGTCACGCTGTGTCCTATCAACACTGTGCGGCCACGATCGCCACGCTGCGCGCTCCCACTGGCCCACAATAGGGGGCATTCTGGGTGATGTCATATAACTTCTTCCCAGAACGAGAGCTGCACAGCCCTGCCATCATTTGACGGTGGGTGGGTGGCGAGTGGTTAATCTGCTTTAAGGGACCGGGATCTGTATTTTTTTGGGGTTAACAAACACTTTAAGAGGCAGGGGTATTTAGAGACAAAAAACCCACTAAGGCATACAGGAGTAGCAGCATTTTGGAATAAAAAGACACTTGATATGTGTAAATTCATATAAATTCGTCTAAACACGCATTAATGTTAAGTGTGTTTAGTGCTTGTGTGTAAATTAATTTCAATTGCCAGAACAAGCACTTGACTATAGCCCTCTTGCAGAACTCATGGGTTCATAGAACACCTCTCCCCCTTTCTACATATAAGGCCCCGTTCACACCTGAGTGATTTTCTGCTTGAAGTTTACGGCTCTAATACGCTCAACAAACAAAATCCCATTAATTTCAATGCCCTGGTTCTCATCTGAGTACGCCCGTAGCAAAACACTTGTCACCAAAAAAAGTACATGAGCTTCTTTTAGGCAGATTGAAGGCGGGTTGGCCCTATAGAGTTCAATGGGATGCCTGAAAAACATGAGCATTTTACAAGCTTTTCACGAGCTACAGAGAAAAAAAGATGTTCCTGAACTAATGAGGACAAAACAAAACATTTGATTAAATCAGACATCTAGGAAGAAAAGCAATATTTAAGGAATATTATATACATTTATGGCTGTTTAAGGCTGTTTAAAAAAACAAATAAGGATAATGCTAGAATAAATGCATGAAATAAATGCAACATTTGCAATGGACTCTGTATTTAAGTAAATCTGTTCTACGATAGACACACTAAAGTTTTGCTCCCAACTTAACTGTTGTTCCAGTCTGAAGCACCCCAAAATGTCCATTATTGGCAGGTATGAGGCACACATATACACTTCCTCCTGTCAGCCAATCACCAAGAGTTGTAACACTGTGGGCTTGGAATGTGAGCAGCCTCACCTAAATTCCAACTTTCAGAAAGCTGTTTGCATAGCAATTTTGAAGTATCTGAGCAGCAGATGATGTAATGAAAGCACAGTTAAAGTAATTAATTAAAAAAAAGAGACAAACTGGAAAGCAAGCACAGTTAAAGCAACTGATTAAAAATGTGAATAAGCCCCTTAACCTGGACTCTGTTGGACATCTCCTTGGTGCTGTAAGACCTTTATCTACAGGAATTCTTGTGATAGGGTGAATTACCTAGTTCCTATGGTGAATGATGTTGCTTTCAGCCATACAGTTCCCTTTAGAGGCACCTTTTTGCCTTTCGGGTCTCTCAATTCTGTAATCTGCATTCTAGGGATGAAGATTTGTGCATGTGCGTGTGCTTTATCTCCTGCATGGCAGGAAGAAAACCATATTTGGAGGAATTGGTGTTCTCTTAGTTTGTAAACAAACATGTTCTGGAGTCAGTGGAAGAACAGGAGGATCTGTGCATACAGGATCAAACAGCCTTTTTATACAATGCGGAAGATTAGCCCCTTAGGTTCCACTGTGAGTATAACAAGCATGCTTTACTGCATATGCAGACTGATTTTACTGTTGTGGTTTTAGTAACACTTTAAGCAGTGATTGGTTTTAGCTCTCTTGCTAAGGTTCCACCCCCTCATTCCATGCCAGTGGATGCTTTGCTAGACTGTGGTGAGTCAAAAGACCTGTATTCCAGTGTCTTGGATCAGGCCCTGCAGGGGGTTCTAATAATACCACCAGATGTACTTTTGGACATGTCTTCTGCTCCTACTGTTTGCTAGTGTTGCTGTACCATGATGGGGTGGTAGTCTCTTTACTTCTTACACCATTATTCCTTTTTTTCAGTCTCTCTGACTTAAAATGATTCAATTGTTTTTGTCTTCAATGCCTCCAGTTCTTGACTATCCCCTTGGGGTATTGTACTAAATGTTTCTCTATCTTGATTACTTCATATTCAATTGGATGTTTTTTCTAGATATCCCTTCTCCTTTGTAGAGTTTTCTTTCCTTTTGTTTAGGATGCCTTAGACCTTTTGTCATTTGGTCTTACCTTGTGGACCTATCACCCAGTCATCCCTTAAGGGTCTTTTATGAGTTTGGGAAACTTCTCTCTATCCATGTAGTTATATTACTCCACCTGTTGGTGATTCCTTGGATAACATCCTCTGCTGTTGTGGACTCAGTGTTCTTTGAGGCAGTTATCCTCCTTTGGATTCTTGTCCTATTGTAAGCATCAGGTTGATCCTCCATGACCTTCCCTGGGTTGTTAGCATTTCCCCTGTCCTGTTGAGAACTTCACATCTTCTTTCAGACCTGAGATTTCATCATATGTTTTTCTGTTTTTTTGCAGAAAATTCCTTGTTCTAGCTTATATCAGTCAGTGGCCGTTGCCCACCTCTCAGTACTGGTTTTGGGAGTCCTGATTTTTTTCAGATATCCTGAATTCCTTTGTGTCTCAATGAACAATAACAAAATATACATTTTTGTTCTCATTTTCTTGAAGTCCATTGAAGGACACAGTTGCCGCCCCCTTTTGCTTTTTTACTGTTTGCTCAAAAAAATAGAGACATCATGGTCAGAGGTAATTAAACTTCCTGTAGGCAACAGTGTATAACCTGGCGGTTTCAGAGTTCCTGGATTTCTGTGTCCCACATAAAACTTTTTAATGAGAATAACAGGGCTAAGAAATCAGGATGTCAGCTTTATATCAATAAGTAGAGGTAAACTGCTAGGTAATACAATAAGTCTCCAACAGTTTTTTCTTTTATTTCTTGTCAGAAGAACCCAGCAGTCCATCAGTCTAAAATAAGAGGGAGAATCAGTCTCTTTACAGCATCCCTACATACTGTAGTGGACTGCTGGGTGAGTGTAGAGCTTGTATAACAAATTTGTACAAAACTGTAAATTTGCTGTCCCCTCAAAATAACTCAACACACAGCCATTAACCACTTCAATACTATGCACCTAGAACACTTTCCTACCGACCAATTTTCAGCTTTCAGTGCTGTTGCACTTTGAATGAGAATTGCGCGGTCGTTCGGCACTGTACCCAAACTAATTTTTTATCATTTTGTTCCCACAAATAGAGCTTTCTTTTGGTGGTATTTTCACCCCTGCCGTTTTTATTTTTTGTGCTACAAATAAAAAAATACCTAAAATTTTGAAAAAAAACATTCTCTGTTTCTGTCACAAAACTTTGTAAATAAGTAAATTTTCTCCATCACCGATGGGCACTGATGAGGCTACACTGACAGGCACTGATGAGGCAGTACTGATTGGCACTGATGATGAGGCACTTATATGCAGCAATGATGAGCACTGTTAAGCGGCACTGATAAGCAGCACTGACGGACACTGATAGGTGGCACTGATATGCAGCACTGACGAGCACTGATATACAGCACTGATGGACACTGATACGCGGCATTGATGGGCACTCATATACGGCACTGATTGGCACTCATAGGTGGCACTGGGCACTGATAGGTGGGCACTGGTAGGTGGCACTGGTACGAACTGATAGGGGCACTGGTACACACTGATAGGGGCACTGGTGGGCATTGGTGGGCAGATGCACTGATAGGGGCCCATCTGCCCACCTGAAGGTGGCACTGTGTTCCATCCATATTGGGCACTGTGCCCCTTACCTGGTGGTCTCCCTGGGGGTCTAGATTGGCTCCCTGGTGGTCCCTGGTCGACTCCCTGGTGGTCCTGTGTGGGCAAATCCCTGGTGGTCCCTGGGCAGGCTCCCTGGGGGTCTAGTGTGGCGATCCTAGGGGGGGGCTGTGCTGATAAACCATCAGCACAAACCCCCCTTCTCAGGAGAACAGCTGATCGGCTCTCCTCTACTCAGGTCTGCAGACCTGAGTGCAGGAAAAGCTGATAAACGGCTTTCCTGTGCTACACTGTGACCAGCCGTGATTGGTCAGGGCTGATCACATGGTAAAATGCCTTGTATGGAAGCGCTTTACCGAGATCGGTAATGCGGGGGGGTCAGACTGACCTCCCACACCACCGATCGCCGCGATGGTGCCCCCCCCGGCATGTGCCGGCATGTTAATCTGAGGTCGTCATATGACGCCCAGTCAGGATAACTGAACCACTTCCCGGCCGTCATTCTGCATACGGCGGTCAGGAAGTGGTTAATGTCTGAACTGCTGGCAACAAAAGTGAGTACACCCCTAAGTCATAATGTCCAAATTGGGCCTAAAGTGTCAATCTTTTGTGTGGCCATCATTATTTTCCAGCACTACCTTAACCCACTTGGGCATGGAGTTCAACAAAGCTTCACAGGTTGCCACTGGAGTCCTCTTCCACTTCTCCATGATGACATCACGGATCTGGTGGATGTTAGAGACCTTGCCTCCTCAACCTTTCATTTGAGGATAACTTACAGATGCTCAATAGGGTTTAGGTCTGGTCCATCACCTTTACCCTCAGCTTCTTTAGCATCTTTGGAGGTGTGTTTGGGGTCGTTATCATGTTGGAATACTGCCCTGTGGCCCAATCTCCGAAAGGAGGAGATTATTGTTTGCTTCAGTATGTGACAGTATATGTTGGCATTTACAGCTCCCTCAATGAACTGTAGCTCCCCAGGGCCAGCAGCACTCATGCAGCCCCAGACCATGGCACTCCCACCACCATGCTTGACTGTAGGCAAGGCACACTTGTCTTTGACTCCTCACCTGGTTGCCGTCACACACGCTTGACACCATCTGAACCAAATAAGTTTATCTTGGTCTCATCAGACCACAGGACATGATTCCAGTAATCCATGTCCTTAGTCTGCTTGTCTTCAGCAAACTGTTTGCAGGCTTTCTTGTGCATCATCTTTAAAAGAGGCTTCCTTCTGGGATGACAGCCTTGCAGACCAATTTGATGCAGTGTGTGGCATGTGGTCTGAGCACTGACAGGCTTATCCCCCACCACTTCAACCTCTGCAGCAATGCTGGCAGCACTCATGTGTCTATTTCCCAAAGACAACCTCTGGATATGACGCTGAGCATGAGCACTCAACTTCTTTAGTCTACCATGGTGAGGCCTGCTCTAAATGGAACCTGTCCTGTTAAACCGCTGCATGGTCTTGGCCACCGTGCTGCAACTCAGTTTCAGGGTCTTAGCAATTTTCTTATAGCCTAGGCCATCTTTATGTAGTTCCTCAGAGAGTTCTTTGCCATGAGGTGCAATTTTGAACTTCCAGTGACCAGTATGAGAGATTGGGAGCAATAACACCAAATTTAACACACCTGCTCCCCATTCACACCTGAGACCTTGTAACACTAACGAGTCACATGACACCGGGGAGGGAAAATGGCTAATTGGGCCCAATTAGGACATTTTCACTCAGGGGTGTAATCACTTTTGTTGCCAGCGGTTTAGACATTAACCACTTGCCGACCGCCAACCGCAGGTTGACGGCGGCAAGTTGGCTCGTTATCGCAAATCGCCGTCATACGACAGTGGCCGCGATAACGAGCAATGCGCGCGCACGCCCCCTGGGCGCGTGTACTGCAGCGGCATTGGCTTGAGGGAAGATCACTCCACAGCGCCAGGCCAATGATTTTTGGCCTGGCTCTGTAGATCGCCCTGCCAATGACATTACTCCTCTGCCTCTGTAAATGTAAACAGAGGCAGGGGAAGTTCACTCCTCTTCCTCCCTGAAGTCCTTTTCGACATCAGA
>BLSH010171519.1:452667-464013 GCA_018402905.1 Glandirana rugosa
GATTGGACAACTTAAGGAAGAAGCGTAGATTCCTTTCTTTCTTTGGAAAAACCAGACTTACCCAATCGCGCACTACATCCAATTCCCAAAATTATCAGAACAGGGACCGAAGAGCCGGTCCCTGCTTGGGATGGACCAGAGCCACCTATTACCTACCCTCTTCACCCTCCTCAGACAAACGGTTTTAAAATCTCTTGTAAAAATATAGGTGTAACTCCTCGCTATATCCAGACATTGAACGACCGACACTACTCATCACAACTCGCTTGGGCCTGACATTGCAAGCCCAGGCATGGCTTGAAAGCCCACAGGCACCGTGCCTGGGCCTGTAAAGTTTTTAGCAAGCCCAAGCCAGGCCCCAAGACGATAAAATGAGGTGCACAACTCTTCGACGTCCCGTCGGTTAGTTGTTCACAAAGCGGACCGAACCCGAACGATTTTTGAAATGTCCGGGTCCGTGCCACGGACACCCGAAAGTTCGGTACGGACCCGAACGTTACAGTCCGGGTTCGCTCAACACTACTCATCACAGCCAGCAAGTTACAGACCTATATCGCTCCTCAATGTGGATATAAAAATGTTCTCTAAAATTTTGGCAAACAGACTCCTCCCACTTCTCCCATCCATTATCCACCGAGACCAGGTAGGGTTCGTCCCTGGCCGAGAAGCCAGGGACAAGACTATTAAAACCCTTAACCTACATCACGCGCTAACCCATTCAGACCAAAAAGGTTTCTTTCTTTCCTTAGATGCGAAGAAGGAATTCAACAGGTTAGCATGGGACTACATGGAAACAACCCTTTCTACACTGGGCCTAGGCACACGCATGTTAGGCTACATCCCATCCTTATATGTCAACCCCTTGGCAAAAGTACACATGAACAACACCCTGTTGAATGCCTTCCCCATCAGAAACGGAACAAGACAAAGCTGCCCCCTTTCCCCTGTCCTTTTCATACTCACCTTAGAACCATTCCTGCATTCTTTAAGAAATAAAGAAGATATCCACGAAATGAAAGTAGCTAAGAAGGAATACAAGCTAGGAACCTATGCAGATGATATGCTGCTATTCCTGACTGCCCCACTCATTACCATACCGGTTGTTCTAACAGAATTCCAACACTTTCACACAATATCCAATTTGAAAATAACTTTCACAGAATCCTTTGCACTTAACATCTCCCTCCCAAAAAGACTTCCGGACCAATGTCAGGAGAAGTTCCCCTTTAAATGGAAAATGGACTTATCTTGGAATCCAACTCCCATCTAAACTAACAGATCTCTAACCAACAAACTACCTACCTATCCTAAACAAATAACATCTGATCTCAAGAGTTGGAACAAACCCATCTTTTCTTGGTTTGGTAGGACAGCTAGGAAGTCCAGGCTCAAGGCCCTTTTCTTTCACACTGCAAAGTTCCTGGAACAGTGGAAAGTCTCTCCCCAATATTACACTGTGCAACAGGATAGGGGACGCAGCCACTTCATGGCAAACAGATCCTGAGCTAGTTTCAAAGGTCACCATCGCTGTGGGGTACTTCTTACAGTCACCATGCACACATAACACTCCTACCTGATGCTGGGTCAGCTGTTCAGGGTCCATCAGCCGGGTATTGGCCAGGGTGACCAGACCTCCAGAGTGCAGGAGGGCATGTACACTTTTCCCCCTTATCTTTACCACAGAGCTTGGTATGTATGTGACCAGGCCCGGGCGAGCAAACAGGGACATTTGTTGAACTATGTCACATTCCATAGGCTCAGGGTACATGGGACACTTGGCAGCGATGTGCCCCCACTCACTGCACCGCCAACACTGGGGATGCCCGGATGGGGTCTTTCAACAGGGGTGATGCTCTGAGCACTCTCACTGGCCTTTCAGGACTTCCTCTTTTCGGCTTTACCAACGGTGTTACTGCGGTTGACCGGGCATCCACAGGAGGGGGTCTTTTGACCTTCAGGGATCCATGGTCCAGCGACCAGGTCCTCTGCCGCCAAGTAGCATTCCACCAGCTCAACCAGAACATCCTTTGAATTTGGATCAGATTGCCTCACCCACCTCTGCAACTCAGGAGATAGAGTTCTCAGGAACCGGTCCATTGCAACTCTTTCCACTATTTGGGGCCCTGTGAGTATCTAAGGCTGCAGTCACCATTTGACCAGGTTGACTAGGTCATAGATTTCGCTGTGCTCTTACTGCCGCGGTGACTCCCAGACGTCGCAAGATCGCAGCCTTTAGTTTGTCATAATCTCGGGCATCTTCAGCGGACAAGTCAAAGTATGCCTTTTGGGAGTCGCCTGCTAACAGTGGGGCCACCAGCGCAGCCCAACGGTCTTTAGGCCAGGCCTGCCCCTCAGCAGTACTTTCAAATGTACATAGGAAGGCCTCTACATCATCCTGGAATGTCATCTTTTGTAGAAGGTGACTTTTGGTGCCTGGCATGTTGTCACCAGGTGACCCTGTGTAGACATTTGCAGTCTGAGTTGGCATCTGCTGCATTATTTCAGCTAAGGCTTGTCAGTCTTTCTCAGCTGCAGGAGCCAAAGCAGCCACTTGTGCCTCAGTTTCCGGAGCCAGGGCAGCCACTTGAGCCCCACTTGTCTGAGCCAGGGCAGCCATAGCTTGCTGGTTGGCTGTTTTGACTTGCTGCTGCTGAGCTGACAACTTTCTATTTGTTTCTTGTTGTTGTGCAACAGCTTGATGGCTAGTTGCTTGGGCTTGCTGCTGCTGAGCTGTCAACATTTTCTGAAAAGTCTGTTGCTGTGTAGCATTACTCTGGAGCAAGGCCTTTATCAAGTCCTCCATGCTGCAGATTTACAAATTACACTGCGGTACACTGTGCGTTTAAGTGGTATAGACACACACTGCTGTCCTTTTAACACCACTGATACAACATTCACACAGCTTATTTCAATGCAGTCTTTTAATAACAGGTATACAGTGTAGCCAGCAAACTTGCCTTTCAGCGTGGATCAGTAGAGGGCTTGCATGCATCCCTTTCCACCAATTGTGGGTGATTAGCTTCAAGTGGAGAGGTTCTCAAACATGTAATCCAGCCGTATGTCAGGTTAAGGGTTTCCTGCCCATGTTTATTCATTCAGCAAATAAGGATAACAGAAAGGCTTCTCTCGCAGGGGTAGAAAACGGTCCCAAAACAAAAGTCCATTACATGAATAAAAGCCTCCTGGCTACTAGATAGACCTCACCGGGTCTGCTTCAGTCATCCAGGCATGTTCACTTACAGCCTGCTCCTTCTCTCTCTGCACCACCACTGATTACACCCATGTCAGGCAAAATTATACCCCAGCTGGGGAGCAAGGTGTGACCAATACTTAACCCCTTGCTGCCTACAGAACTCTCCCTGCCACCCATTTGCCTTAAGAATCTCAAGATTCTATGTGGCAGATATACTCCATCCACAACTGACATGGGCTGTTTGTCACACCCCTTATACCCCAATCTTAGACATTCAGGGGGCCAGTAAAATTGGCACTGAAAGTATGGCTCTCTTTACTAGGATTCCTAATAGCTACTAAACCCAAGAGACATACAACTGCATTAAGAAGACTAAGTAGTAACTAACAGAACCACTCCCATATTAACATACAACCAACTCATATTTGTTAGGTTCCCTACTGTTAAAAGTGACACTCAGAGTGCGCATGCGCCGGATCCCCGCGATGGACGCCTAGTCGCGGAGCTCTGACCCGCTCCGTCCCTTTCGGCCTCCATCATCTGCCATCCCGGACCCACCACCACGGTAGCAGCAGCCCATGAAGCCAGGCAGCCTCCGGGGACCTGCTCGAAGCTCCGTCTGCCCATAGGAGCGTGCGGCGGATGCCGCCAGTAATCGAGACCGTGGCTGCGGCCTAGTCAAGCAGCGGTGCGGCGAGAACGGAGCCCGAAGTCTGCATTCCAGGATAGTGGCCATCCTGCAGGTGGACCCCCTTCACACCACTTCTGGGTCCCTCTCCTGGGCCCTGGGGAGCCAGGCAACCTTAAGACTTAAAAAAAAGCCTCATATACTGGGCACCGCTAATTTGCAGGGGAACCGCGGCCTATAGGCCTAGTCCAAGTATCACTACCAGGGTGCCTTAACCACAAGCTGTGGTCAACACCCAGCTAGCACCAGTCACCCAATACACTTGGTTCCCCCCTGGAATCTTTTACTCATCGAAGAGTCCTAAGTGCCTCATAGATTACACTCCTCACCTCCAGTCATTCCCCTAGGGGGGCTTATCAGTGGAGTTCTTCAGAACTGTCTTTGATAACTGTTTCTTGGACTTTGCATCTTCTCACACGACCTCTTTTTCACAACTTAAGCCTGTTAATCCCAATTTTCTCCCTATGTATGCTGCGGCGGTCAGAAGGGATTTAACAAAGCATCCAGGTTTCTCCAAACAACCCCCTGACCGGCCTTCTCAACCTACTGAGATCCAGCGGGTCCCTATAGCTTGGGAAAGTCCGGAAGACATGGAGGCAGGAGTGGAAGAAGGATCCCTCATCCTCCCAGGTCAGGAATCACCAGCTATTGCTTCCCCTATTCAGGTCAACACTTCTCCAGCCTCTACAGTTTCCCTTCTAGAAAGAACTCTTTCAGAAATGTTTGCTTCACCGATTGGAGCCCAGGCCCCTGACCCTGAAGTTCCAAGCCTCCCGGAACCTCCATCCCCATTTCCACATCCTGAATTGAGATTCATGATGGAAACTTTTTCTAAAATGCTAGCTAAAGGCTTGGCTCAAACTGCGTCCCAAATAACCTCAACTATCCAGTCAGACCTCCAGAACTTGGGGTCCAGAATTGATGTAGACCAAACCATTGCAAGAGCTAACCAAAACACTTCCCGCATCCAGGACTTGCAGGATCAGTTAGAGACTGCCCTTTCTAAGATCGACGACCTTGAAAACGGTCCCGCAGATATAATTTTCGCTTACGGGGAGTGCCGGAAACCATCACAGATGTTCACGAGGCAGTCTGCTCCTTCATAAAGGAACTTATCCTGAATATTCCAGAGCACAGATTGGAGCTCGATAGGGCCCACAGGGCCCTCCAAGCCCCTCGTTCGGATGGTCTCCCTCGAGACATTGTAGTGAAACCTCATTTTTATACGGTGAAGGAGGAAATAATAAAGATTACCAGAAAACTACCAAAAATATCCTTTCAGGGACATTCTATGCAGGTGTTCGCAGACATTTCTCCAGCCACTGTTCAAAAGAGGAGAACCATGAAACCCCTTCTTGAAGTGTTGCTACAGAAATCCATCAAGTACTGGTGGTCTTTTCCCTTACGCCTTTCCTTCTCCTTTAAGGGCAAAACCTATGGCTTTTCTTCATTCAACAAGGGTGAACACCTGCTAGTTAAATTAAACCTCATCACACTGGAACCGGGTTCCTCCCTCCAAGCCAAATCTGCTGGATCTACGAAGCGCCCTTCCCCTCAAAGTCCAATCCCACCTGTTTGGAGGAAACAGCACACCAAGAGACCCAAGGACTCTCACCCCCCCTGATCTCTCCTGTTCCCTAACAGGGGTTTCACTCTAAAGTGTTTGGGGCTTATCCTTTACTCTTTGGCCCAGTTCTGTCACTTCCAATTACTTTGGTTACACATACGTTAGCCCCCTAGGGGGCAGTACATTGATTTTACTGTTTCTAATGTTAGTTTCCCCTTAGGTTGTAACCCACCTGATGTGAGCTGGCTAGATCCTCTTGGGTTCCCCCCTCCCAGCTTGCTCTAGGTTGGTCCCAGCCCCCCCTGATCCCATAATTTAGGAGGGTCCAGGGGAATGGAAGGGGTTTTGACCTGGGGTGTCCTGGTGTCCACCTTTACATGGGACCCAGAGGGTCTCCCCTTGTCAGCAGTTCTATTTGCTATGTTGCTATATGTTGATATAATTTTGTTCTACCTTTAAATTTTTCATGCACGGTCCCCCTTTCAGGGTCCTTCCCGGTAGTTTCTCTTATTGTTGGGCCGTACCGGGTACGGAGCAGTAGGCATGCTCCTCCCTCTGCCTCTGGGCTTTACCACTGGGTTCTGCGCAGAGGCAGACGTGTAGCTGCCAGTTTAGGCAGTGGTGTTTATTCCTGTTTCGGGATATGAGAGTCGGTTTTCTGGCTCTCATCCTCCAAAGGCTGAGGGGACTGATTGTATTCGACCAGTCGCCCTCATCTTCTCACCTCTTCCTTATTGTTCTGACGTTCTTCTTTTTTTCTGTTTTCTTCTCTCTCTTATACTCCTCTTCTCAGGCACCGGGGTGGCTCTCCCCCGAGGGGTTAGGGACAAACAAGCTCCCGCAAATTAGCAGATGCTTAACAGCTCTCTCAAGGCATTCGGGGATTGGTAAGTTGCTTTATTTTTCATTGAGTGTTTACTTTTACTTGTCATCATGTTAGCTTCCATTGCCCAGTCCGGATTGTTGAAATTGGCCTCTCATAACGCACAGGGCCTAAATTCTCCTTTAAAACTAAGAAAGTACTTCCAAGCAGCCCACTCGCAGCACTTGGAGGTCCTTTTTGTTCAAGAAACCCACTTCCCTACACAGTTCTCCCCGAGTTTTCTTCACGCAGGCCATCCTCAATTCTTCCTGGCCAATGCGCCGGACAAGACCAGAGGTGTTGGAATATTCTTTGCAAAAGGGGTGGGGTTCCACTCTCGACAGGTATTGAGGGATCCACAGGGAAGGTACATCCTCTTGGTGGGGGACATCGGAGGTCACTCTTTTTCTTTGGTCTCCTACTATACCCCTAACATGGGCCAATTACAATTTTTTCCGCTCCATGATAGATTCCCTGTCTTCTCACTTGGAGGGGACGGTGATCCTGGGTGGGGACTCTAATACCGCCCTGGATCACATGTTGGACAAATCTAGACCAACTCGCTCTCACCTCCTACAGCCTCCTAAAAGGAGTCTCAAGCTTGCCAAACTCATTAACTCACTGGGCTTAGTCGACATTTGGAGGGAATGTAATCCCAACAGGAGAGACTTTACCCATTACTCAGCTCCTCATAAATCCCTGGCCAGAATAGACCATATTTTCTTAGGAGCCTCATCCATTCCCCTGGTTTCCAAAGCATTCATTAGGGATTCCCCGCTCTCAGATCATTCTTTGGTAATTTTACCTCAGATACTCAGGAATTTCGGGGATCAGGCCCCAATGAAGACTAAGGGAAAACGTACTGAATAACCCGGTCCATTGCACCTTACTTCAGAAGGACCTTGAGGAATATTTTAGGTTTAACTCAGGCCCAGAGGTTTCCCCTGTGACGCTCTGGGCTGCTCATAAAGCCGTCATAAGGGGTAAGATAATTCAACTGTTGGCTAAACTTAAAAAAGAGAAGAGGATCCACTTGGCTAAGCTAGAGCAAGACTTTCAGAAACTAGCTAAGGAGCACAAGGTAAACCCCTCCCCCCAATCTCGCACGAAGCTTGAGGCAGGTAGGGCATCCCTTAACCTGGCACTCACCACTCAAGCTGAGAAACAGGCCCAATGGGTGAATGCCCACTTTTACTTACGCAAGGACCAGATAGGACCAAAGTTAGCCTCTAAATTATCCCCAAAAGTCAGATCTTTCACTTTTCCCAAGGTTAAAGATCTCTCGGGCTCCCTCACCCAAAACCCTCATAAAATTATGTCCACTTTTCAAAACTTTTACATCAAACTTTACAAATCAGAGTTTTCGACCTCCTCAAACCTAACTTCTGCTTTCCTTGGCAGCATTCCCGTCCCGACTCTGTCCGAGGATCACAGGCTTTCACTCGAGACTCCTTGCACGGAATCGGAGATTCTCAACATTATTAAATGCCTTAAGAAAAGTTCAGCCCCGGGCCCTGATTGTCTGTCAACAGGTTATTATAAGCAGTTTGGTTCAACATTGGCCCCGTACCTAGCTAACGTTTTCAATTCACTCCAAAAGGGCAAGACTCTCAATGATGATCTTAACTCGGCCAGTTTATCGGTCATCCCGAAACCGGGAAAGGATCAGTCTGAAGTTAGTAACTACAGGCCTATTTCCTTGATCAATAATGATCTAAAAATTTTAACTAAAATACTGGCCAACAGAATTTCAACCTTTATTGGGGATTATATACATAAAGATCAAGTAGGCTTCGGTGTTGAAAATCCTTTCTCAGCTTTCATCAAAGAAACTTGCATGAACGACATCATTAGAAAATCTTTTTGGTTTATTCTTCATCACATAACATAACATCAGACAAACTTACGTAGCAACATAATATGAAGTCTACATGATGAGATATGGTATGGCTTCAGATGTCAGTCAGGAGGAGGAAGAGTTCTGACAGGTGTTCATGTCACATCTCCCAGAATGCAGGCTTTCATACCTTCATCATCTGTCTCCCCTTCCTAGCTAACATCACAAAGTCACAAATTCTTATACTGTTTGAAAACCTTAGGTCAGCTCTTTTCAAAGTAACCTTCGCTACCTATATGCCTTTAGTCTATAGAAAGACCACTCATGTCTCCTCCTAACATTACTTCACATGAGGTTTGAAATAGAATTGCACATACAACATTTTGTTTCTCTGTCAAAAACACATTGAAATAACATTTACAAATATAACATATTACATTATATTTCATACATTTCATATAGTTCATATATTTCATATATTTTAGAGCCCAATATTATTCAAAATAATATTATAAATTCATAATTTCCAACAATTCCCCCTCAATGCACTATAACTATCAACACAAGTGCATTCATTTTAAATAATACTTTTCTCTGAAATATTTACAATAAACAACAATTTAGTATGTCAGATATTGTACAAAAGCATTTTCCTAATACTCTGAAATATTTTCTTGTGAAAAATTTAACTATTTCATTTCATCAAGAAACTATAAATTAATATATTTATTCATTTTAATTAATTTCCCATCTAATTATAACATAATATCATTAAAGAATTCTTCCTTCTACTTCATAAATTTATTTAACTTTTTGTAAAACTCGTATAACTTTAACTATATAATATAACTATGTTAAATATAAGGAAGAAATAAATAATATCTTTGATATATCAAAAAATTATATTAATCCATAATCTAAATGATTAATTAATAAAAATTATTCTATTCCAGGAAATTTCAATAACCAAATAATTCTATAATATATGCTTTTATACATTATCATTGACACTGTACATATAATAAATAACCCATTCATCTGTTGATACATAAAAATATAACTTTCTATAATTAATTTATCATATTCATTTATATATCTATGTATATATCCATTCATGTATCTATCTATCCATGTATCTATCTATCTATCTATCTATCTATCTATCTATCTATCTATCTATCTATCCATGTATCCATGAACAGCAAGCAATCTATTTCCCCCTTTCTTATTATGTATTATTTAATTCAACTATAACTTGAAACACGTATCAAATTCTTATAAAAAAAAATTATATATGTTTTCTTAAGTAATTCTCATTAATCAATATAAACCATTCTAGATTTATAATCCTTTCAATGTTTACCCATTTTATTTTTACCCAAATCTTTGAACTCTAATTACCTCAAGAATAACGATATAACTTTCCCTAGATGGTATTTGACATTCCTGATACCTTGGCTTTAACTACTGATCATACTCATTAGAAATATCATTCAAGACATTATTTCTATTTAAAAAATTTAGCGAAGGCCTAGCCTGTTTTGTAACCATACTTCCAAATTCCTATGATCACCTTCAATCTTTACCTTTTTCTTGAATCATCTTACCCTATTTAGACTTAATAATATATTAAAGATGATAAGAAACATAACATCTTTTACTAAATGCCTAAAATTGCACATATGTCCTTATTATTAAAACTATTGTCTGATTCCATGGTTTGACATCCAACCCCAATGGAATATGACATAAGTTCATGACAATTTTAATTTTGGTAAAACAATATTATCTATTACTAGAATTCTCAATTAATTTATATGAATAAATTAACTAAAAAAACATACTTGTATCCACCTTTAGCTGGTAAAAAAACTCATATAGCCAATCTATATAGATTGCCAAATTCATTAGTAATATATTTTTATAATATATTATATATTCACTTATTTATTTTCTTATGAATTATAAACAAATGAAACAAAATTCAGAAGTTTGATGACAAAAGTGCTCTAAAATGAGTATTTCAGAATTTCTTACATTAGCTTAAAAACATCAATCTGGTATCTGGATATGCAAAAACAATATCTACATTTAAAAATAACTCTATTCATTATTTTGTTTACAATATTATTATTTTTATCTTCTTAATCCCCCTCTTTACCCTGTGACTACATTAAATCTTATACAATAATTTAATCAAATTCTTGTGTTTTTTTTTCTTATATTCTTATTTCTAAAAGAAATTTGATCATGTTGAAATAAGATTATTTTTAAAACTAACATCTCTCATGCAGTGTGAGTGATTGTCACCCTGTCAACCAAATACTCAAATTCAGTTTGCAGTGTAAACACGTTTAATAATTTTATAAATTCCACTGTGCCGATATATGGCACCTTATATACAAGCACAGGAATCCTTTCCAACAAGTGTACACTTAAAATTTGGAAAATATCTAATTACTCAAATGTGACCCTGTCTCTCACACTGTATTAGTTTAACCAAAAAATATTTAGTCCCTACTTAAACTGACAAACCTTTTTTTTAACATTCAATTGTCACTTTTGGCCAAGCTTGTGAATTAACACCTGTTTTCCCTTTAAAAACACCCTCCGTGTAACATAAGATGTCTTAAAAACAAACGGTGTAAAACTTCACAGCAATGGACAATACACTATAACATTTGTAACAACACTAGCTTTTATAAAGTTTCCTTGTCTCTTACTTACATTTGCATGTAAAATATTTGAGAGAGAGAGAGAGAGATCTTTATATTAGTCAGAAATACCAAATTTATAAAGACTTTCTTTTAGATATTTAAATGATTGTTTACAATGCCTCTCATTTCATTAAATATATTTGACCTTTATCCTCTATAAGCTTTAGTAATTCATTAAAATTTTCAACGACAGATGCTTGCCTGAAAAATATTAATGAATTCTCTAGAAAATGTATAAAGACCCATAAAATATTCTTAAAACAATTACATTAGTAAATAATAATTTAAATATATATTTGTATCTCTTGGGACTCTTTTCCACATCTCTGAAAGCTAACACAAAAAATGTGTTGTACTGTACTCCAAACTATTTTAAGATGAGTAGCTAAGTAGTATGTAACTGGATCTAGGCTTCTTCTTACAAGATGGTAGTACTGTCACAAAGAATGATCTGTTACAGTTGGTCTGTTCATTGTAAGACT
>BLSH010171519.1:467903-481116 GCA_018402905.1 Glandirana rugosa
CGTAATTTTTTTTTTCTTCTGCTTGCTAAAACATACAAGCTATTGACAGGTGAGAAAACAGACATAAAAACTCACTTTTTGTAGCAAGATTGTAAACAGGCGTCAAGATTAGACAATCTATGTGCGTGTCCGCATTCTTCCACCATGATGTTGAAAATCCTTTCTCAGCTTTCATCGAAGAAACTTGCATGAACAGCATCATTAGAAAATCTTTTTGGTTTATTCTTCATCACATAACATAACATCAGACAAACTTACGCATGTCCGCATTCTTCCACCATGATGTTGAAAATCCTTTCTCAGCTTTCATCGAAGAAACTTACATGAACAGCATCATTAGAAAATCTTTTTGGTTTATTCTTCATCACATAACATAACATCAGACAAACTTACGTAGCAACATAATATGAAGTCTACATGATGAGATATGATATGGCTTCAGATGTCAGTCAGGAGGAGGAAGAGTTCTGACAAGTGTTCACGTCCCGTCTCCCAGAATGTAGGCTTTCATACCTTCATCATCTGTCTCCCCTTCCTAGCTAACATTACAAAGTCACAAATTCTTATACTGTGAAAACCTTAGGTCAGCTCTTTTCAAAGTAACCTTCGCTACCTATATGGCTTTAGTCTATAGAAAGACCACTCATGACTCCTCCTAACATTACTTCACATGAGGTTTGAAATAGAATTGCACATACAACATTTTGTTTCTCTGTCAAAAACACATTGAAATAACATTTACAAATATAACATATTACATTATATTTCATACATTTCATATATTTCAGAGCCCAATATTATTCAAAATAATATTATAAATTCATAATTTCCAACACCCGGTAGACAGGGACCAGATCAGATCCGTAGGGCCATTGACATTATTTCGATTCTTGGTTCAGGTTGGGATGGGGGTCCATCACAGGAAGGCTTTGTTCTATCGGTCGATCTCCAAAAGGCCTTCGACACTGTCGAATGGCCATATCTTTTTGAGGTCTTGGGTAGATGGGGTTTCGGTCCGAGATTCATACAAACCCTTAAAGCTCTTTACTCCAACCCCTCTGCCTCTATAAAGCTGCAAAATTTTCTTTCTAAACAGTTCACTATCCATAGGGGCACTAGGCAAGGTTGCCCACTTTCCCCTCTGATATTTGCGATGGCTATTGAACCCTTGGCAATCACTGTAAGGGAACACGCTAATATTAAGGGAGTAAAATGTGGCTCCCAAACCCATAAACGCGCCCTCTTTGCCGACGATCTGCTTTTGTTCATATCTTCTCCCCTCATCTCGGTCCCACATTTAATTAAGCTCCTAGAGACCTTTGGGTCTGCATCTGGTCTAAGGGTCAACATGTCTAAATCAGTAGCCCTTAATATAAATATCCCTGAGACTGTGATGCTTCAGATCAGGGACCAGTTCCCATTCCAGTGGGCGCCTCTCCATATTCCATATCTGGGGATGCAGTTGGCGGCTAGATTTGATCGACTTTACTCCCTCAATTATCCCCCGCTGTTTAGACAAATTGGGACAGAGTTAAACAACTGGGGGAATTTGGGGCTTTCCTGGATAGGTAGGATCAATACAGTTAAGATGACCCTCTTCCCAAGAATGCTCTATTATTTTAGGACGCTACCCATCCCGGTTATGAAGTCTCAGATTCTTAAAATCCAGGATCTGGTCACAAAATTTATTTGGGGAAAGAAGGGCTACAGATGTCCAGCTGAGATCCTCTGGAGACGACGGTCTCAGGGAGGCCTTGGCCTCCCAAATCTTTGGCGCTATTATCAAGCTGCGCGACTAGCTCAATTTTCAATTATATATGCCAGGTCCAACAGTCCCGACTGGGTGGATATAGAAAGACAGGCAGTCCCCCTCAATACATTAGACTATCTGGTTTGGACTCCCCCCCCAAGAACAGACCCGCTATTTTATCCCCCACTCTTTCCAACTCCCTGGCCCTTTGCGATCACCTATTTAATACCACTAAGCTGGCCTCAGCTGTCCGGCCTCTACAACATATCTTTAATAATCCCCGTTTCCCTCAGGGTCAGGATATCCATGTCTTCCGCTGGTGGACGAACAAAGGCCTCTTCAGAAAAGGGCATTTTCTCACCGCAGTGGGACCCATCTCCATTGAGTACTGCCAGAGAAAATTGTATATGCCCCCTCTGAGAGTTTTATATTCAACCAGATCCATCACTTCTTAGCCCACTCCTGTAAGGCCAACCCTTCCGCCAGTGGGGCTTCCCCTTACGAGATTTGGTGCTCCGATGTCTCTTCCCCAAGAGGAGGTATGTCGATTATATGTGCCTCTTTGATAGATCTTCCTGGGTTGCCCTCCTATGCTAGGAGATGGGAGGGGTATCTGGACCAGGGTTGGGATGCCGAGATGTGGTTCTCCCACTTTGTAAGGGCATTCAAGGGAATAGTTAATTTAGCCCTTGTGGAGGCTAGTGTTAAGGTGATTACTCGCTGGTATCTGGTACCCACTCGTCTCTCCTCCATGTTCCCGAACTCCTCCCCTCTCTGTTTTAGAGGGTGTCATATCCTGGGGTCTTTCTACCATACGTGGTGGGAGTGCCCTAGGATCAGGGGGTTCTGGAATAAAATCTTCTCTATGAAGGATTTTGGGACAACTCATCCCGCAGACCCTCAAAGTAACCTTACTTAATCATAAACCTGAAGGCCTCTCTAAAGCCGCATATAAGCTATCCCACTTTATACTGCTGGGAGCGAAAATCACCATAGCGAAAGCATGGAAAAAAACATCCGTTTCATTCAAAGGAGCTAAAAAAAAGATTACATGGATTATGACACAAGAGAAATTTGCCAATATTCTTCTGGACACCTCCTCTAAATTTGAAGCGGTGTGGGAGCCTTGGATAAGGTTCCTCAACGTGTCCTTCTGACGTTAAAATTGGTATGACTTCGGTGGTATCTCCCCGGTGCCTTTCTTTATCTCTTTACTTTTCCTTCCCATTGTCCCTTTTATCTCCCCTTCCCTGTCTTCCCTTTTCTTATTCTTTTGCTGCTTTCTTCTAGTATTTTCTTGTAATATTGGTATTTTGTTTTACTAAACTCTTCCACTCGGAGGTCTCGAAGGCCATTCTGGTTCCATAAATATCCTTAACGAGCTGGTCAATGAAGCTGTCACGTAATTTAGGAAGGGGAGACTCTTTTCCCTGGGGGATCTTGGCCCTTGACCTGGCACAGTTTGCTCCCATTAGGGGTGCTGGGTGGTGGTGCGAGACCCGTCTAGGCCCCCTTCTCTGTCATTGAAGCTGTATTGTTATTAGACTGACTTCTACTTGCTCGATGCTATACTTTGTATGTTTTTTTTTTTTTATTGGGGTGCCTTCCCTTCTCCACTGTGGTTGTTTTTCTCTGTAATTGTGAAAACCCAATAAAAACTTTTTTCAAAAAAAAAAAAGTGACACTCAAGGTTCTCTTGGATCCTGGCTTATTCTCAGTATTGATCTACCCATGTATATCTCAAATGGTTTTACAATATCAACTTGCTTGCAAAAAATGTGCCCCCTTGAAGTCTATTATGCAGGAGCTTGCTACGATTTTCACCTCTGATTTTGCTAACCTTCTGTTTAGAGAGAGTATATGTACAATATAGGGCAGTTTCCATTTATACAGATACAGGGGAATGACAAGGAGGTTTTCCAGTGTGGTAAAAACATTATTGGGCAGTAATAACTATCAACACTTATGAGAAATCCACCACCATGCAAGGTTGAAACACTCCTATTAACTTGAATAAACAAAAAAAGTCTGGATTAAAAAACAACATCCTATCTATAGGGTGGAACTTGATTGCTTTGGTGATTTATGAACAACAAAATACATGATTTAAACTTTCTGTTTTCTATGGTTATTTTACTAACAGTATAAAAGAAAAAAAATATTGTAATTGAGTGTGAAATAGCCCATTCAGTGTAAATATAATTGGCCCAGTGGTGGATTAAGTGCCTCTGCAGACGTTCCCTGGCTGACAATTTAGAATGGATTTTCCCAGATGTTTGCTGTTGTCAGAGATATACCATAGGTTAGTATTCAGTTTCTTTGGTGGTGTGTAAGTGAAGTGAAATGTGTAAGGCATGATTTTACCTTTCTCTTTCTGTGGTTATCTTGCTGAAAAAGAATATTTTAAATTAATATGAATTGTTTCATTCAATGTTCATGTATCCCAGTAATAGCTTGAAGCGATACTAAACGTTTGCTTTTTTTTCCTTATAACAAACATGTTATACTTACCTCCTCTGTACAAGGGTTTTGCATGGAGTGACCCCGATCCTCTTTTTCTGGGGTCCCTCTGCGGCACTCCTGGCTCCTCCTCTTCTCAAGTGACCCGTCAGGGAAGCGCTTTCCCTGGGATCACTTGTGTGGGCGCACTCCCGTATCCTGTTGCTGTGTCTATTGACAACAGGACTCAGCCCTGCCCCTTGGCTCCCACATCACTGGACTTGATTGACAGCAGCGGGAGCCAATGGCTCCCCTGCTTTCAATCTATCTAATGAGGACCGTGGGCTCTGGAGCTGTTAGGCTCATTCCTGGCGGGGAATGCTCGGGCTCAGGGGGGTATGGGGGCAACTGCAACAAAAAAAGGTTTTTCAACTTAATGCATACAATGCATTAAGGTGAAAAAATGGGAGGGTTTACAACCCCTTTGAGTACACATTGGTCCCAGGGCTATCTGCAGTTTTGGCTCTCCCAGTCTGGGAGTCCTACTTGTTGAGTTCAATGAATTCTAAAGAAGCAAGTGAGAGGGCTATTGAAGAATCCATTCAGACTGAAACCAAAAGCAACTCTGGCTCCCTGTTCTGTGAAAGCACATGTGTCATATGTCTGATCTTGGTAACTTTGTTTTTGTAGGATTATATAGTAATAAAGGATTTTTTTTATTTCTTTTACTGTAAAAGTTTGAAAAACAAAAAGAATGAAAATGAAAATGTTTACATACAAATGATAAGAAAAGAAGTAATAATAATAAAAGCGAAGCAAGGAATTTATTATGTAATTATAAAAGCTATGGGTTAATAATGGGTTAAATAGTCTTGAGACGATATACTGTGGAGATTGTGATGCGTGAACATTTCTGATACATGCTGGAGGTTTAATATGGGAAGCCCTGGTGATTACTGTCCTGAATGCACTGTTTGACCACTCAAGTCTTTGAGGGTCAATGCCATATGGTAAGCACTTTGGCTAACTCACTATTGGTGCCGTGTGGAAAATTCTTTGCACAGTGGATACTTCTGGGACTCTTTTTTACTTTTAAGTTTTTTTTTTTTCATTTTTGCATTTGCTATTGGGACTATTTGAATGGACATATTCTTTTTTTTTGTTTAATTATTTTTTATTGAGTTTATGAAAGGCATACAGTAAGCATAGAGGGCATACATACAGTAAGCAAAGCATTGGGGGGGGGGAGTACATCATAGATAATACATTGATCGCATAACAATAAAGATAAAATCAAAATCACTTTGGCTCGTCAATGGGATAAAGGGTGGACCAGGCCGCCCATTTAGTGTCAAATTGTGATCTTTTCAGATCGTTGACTGCGAGCATTCGTTCGAATATGTAGTTCTGCTTGGTTAAGTGTAACACTTCAGCAATTGGAGGAGAGTGTGGTGACTTCCATAGCCTGACAATAGCCGTTCTAGCCGCCAACAGTAAATGGGTGACCGTAGGTCTAAAGAGAGTTGATATAGTGTCTATGCCTTGATTCAGGATGGCTAGGCCAGCTTCAGTGGGTATAGTTAGCGAGGTGACCTTGGAAATAACCCTAAAAACTTCTATCCAGAAGTTGCTCAGTATGGGGCAGTCCCAAAAGATGTGTATGAGGTTTCCCACTTTGCCGCAGTTATGCCAGCACAAGGGGGAGCTGTCTAGGGCAAAGGCAGATATTCCGGCCGGAGTGTAGTACCAGCGCATGGATATTTTTAACATTAGTTCCCAGTGGGCCGTGCAATGGGAGAACCTTTGGATAGAGAGGATGGCACTTTGCCAGTCTCTTGGTGAGTAAGTTTTGTTTAGGTCTTTTTCCCACTTCAGTGTATGGGTTTCTTTTGTAAAGTTGAGTTTATCTTGAAACAGGTTGTAGAAGAGGGATATGCCAGATTTGTTGGAGTTGGGAGAGTTAAAGAATTCCCATGCTGTATGGGGAACTTGAAGGGGAGGGATAGGGTGTTTTAAGAGGAAATGCTGGATGCGCATGAGGTCAAACCTGGTGCTAGAGTGAAAGTCATACTCCTTCTGAAGGGCATCCCACGTCTTGAGCGAGGGGCCGTTGAAAAATTTCTGTATGTTGTCGAGACCCTTGGATTCAAAGTGGCATGTGTGTAGATAGGTAATGGCAGATTTGAGCACTTGCATGCCCATGGGCGGAGTTAGTATTTGGCTAGTGTCCCTTTGGGATTTGAGCAGGTGCCTCCATGCTTTAATGGAGTCTGCTATGGTATAGGGGAGTTTAGATAGGTTCCAAGGTAGTTTGAGGATTGCAGATCTCCCAGTCCAGGAAAGGTCACAGTTTTGTAGGTGTTGGAGTTGAGGTTTTATCCTTTCTATGAGGGCTTTAAGTTGATGTTATGCCCAGGTATGGGATGGAAGAATTTGTCCATTTGTAGGGTAGTACATTCTGCAGTTTGAGTTTTAGGAGAGGGGGTATGTGCATTTCTAAGACGTGCGGGAGAAGTCTAAAATTTGGTGTACTCTTGGGAGAGAGGACTGGGGGTCAGTGAGGAATAAAATGATATCATCCGCAAATAAATTAATGGAGTGTTTTGTGGGGCCAGCTGTGAGTCCAGCAACAAGGGGGTTTGATCGGATTTTACTGCTAGTGGCTCAATAAGAAGGTCAAAGATAGTGGGTGAAAGAGGGCATCCCTGACGGGTACCATTGGATATTGGGAAATGTTTTGAGAGGAAGCCTGAGGCAAACACTTGGGCGGAAGGCTTGGAGTATAGAGCCAAGATTGCTTGTAAAATGGGGCCCTGAAGCCCATACTTCGTGAGCACCTGTATCATGTATTTCCAATGAACTCTGTCAAATGCCTTCTCTGCGTCTATGGATAAGAGGAGAGAAGGCGTTCGATCAGAGCTGAGTCGGTGAATGACATTGAGGACGCGTCTGGTAGCGTCTGAGGGTTGCCTACCCCTTACGAATCCCATCTGGTCTCTGCTGATCATTTCGGGAAGAATGTTAGCTAGTCTGTGTGCTAGAAGCTTGGCGAAGATTTTTATGTCGGTATTGAGGAGAGATATGGGCCTAAAGTTTGCTGGGGTCGTGGGGTCTTTACCTGGTTTAGGAATGGTAACAACATAGGCTTTAAGCATCTCCTGAGGAAATTCAGACAGTGAGGTTGCCTGATTAAAGGTTTGGAGGAGATAAGGGGATAAAATTTCACTGAAGATTTTGTAATAATCATTGGTCAGTCCATCCGGACCAGGGGATTTGCCAGTAGGAAGAGAAGCCACAACTCTATTTATCTCTTGGATGTTATAGGGGGAGTTCAGGGTTTCTAGTTGGTGTCTGGATAGAGAAGGTAGGTCGATACCTTCCAGGAAGGAGAGGATATCCGAGGCAGTGGGTTGCGGAGTGTTTTTGTCGTCTCTAAGATTATAAAGGGAACAATAGAAATCTGCAAATTGATCCGCTATTTCTTGGGGGTTTAGAATTTTTTGCTTTGAAATGGGGTGTAGCAGGTGAGAATTTTTTGTTTTGGAGCGGGCAGCTTTAACTCTGCGTGCAAGAATTTTTCCAGCTCTGTTAGCCGATGAATAAAAGGACAATTTTAGGCGCCTAAGGTAGCCTTCATATTGGTGGGAGAGAAGATTTCTCAATTCCTCCCTGAGTTCTCTTATGTTTTCGGCTGTCTTGGGGTTTGTCTGTTGTTTGTTACTTTGTTCTAGGTTGTGGATATCTGTTGTTAGTTGTTTCAATCTAGAGTTGTGACTTCTCTTAACCCTAGCACCCTGTTGAATTAGAACCCCTCTGATGACAGCTTTATGGGCTTGCCATAATGTGAAAGGGTCGTCTACTGAGCCTGCATTGGAGTCAAAGAAGGAGGACAATTGTTGGGCTATAATTGGCGATATTTGGGGATTTTGGAGGAGAGATGTGTTGCATCGCCAGATGGGAGTCGGAAGGGGGGGGGCACCCTCTGCAATGGTTAGAGATACCGATGCGTGGTCCGACCACAATATATTATGCATTGTAGAGCTAAGTATTTTCTGAAGTAACCACTGGTCCGTAAGGAACATATCTATCCTTGAATAAGTGTGGTTTCTGGGAGAGAAATAGGAGTAGTCCCTTTCGTTCGAGTGTTGACATCTCCAGACGTCGTATAATTGTTTGTTGCTGAGTAGAGAGGATATTTGGGGTTTGTGAGCTAGGGTAGTGGAGGTAGTGTCCAAGTGGGGTTCAGAAGTGGCATTGAAGTCCCCACAGATGAGGAGGTTGCCGTATTTCAGAGGTGAGATTTTTTTCATAACTTGCTTTAAGAAGGGAATCTGCTTCCTGTTCGGGCTGTAAATTGTAGCCACGATATAGGGGTGCAAGTTTATATCGCACACCAGAATGATGAAGCGCCCATCCGGATCAATGAGGGAGTCTTTGAGTTGGAAGGTCACAGAGTCGCGGATGGCAATCATTACTCCTCTCTGTTTTTGGTGGACACAGGAGAGAAAGATTTGTGGGTTGTTTCTGTTGGAGAGCTTGGGAGTATGGTCAGATTTAAAGTGAGTCTCTTGAATGCAGAGGACGTCCGCTTGGAGTGCTAGGGCCTGTTTCCACATGGAGTGGCATTTTGCTGGTTGGTTTAGTCCCTTGACATTAAGAGAGAGGAACTTAAGATAAGAGGTGTATTTGGTGAATGGTATGCAGATCAGGGTTGAGGAAGTACTTACTTCAGGAGCATCTGTCGGGAAGGCTGCGCAGGCCATGCAGGAGAGATGTTGGAAGTGATCCTCCGGGTTGAGAGAGATGAGCAGGAGTTGATGAGAGTTTTCGAGACCGGTTGATGGAGAAGATGTACCATAAGGGAAGGAAGGGAAAGACATAAGGGGAAGCAGCATAACAAACACGCAAACAACTGAGCTCAGACTAGAGCAATGTAGGGCAAGGTGGTCACATCGCATCGTGCAATATTTTTGGAGGGGAGGGATAATCATGACCATGGTTATCCGTTGCCAGGAGAAGTTGGTGAGTTATGTTGAGAGTCAGTGGGACCTTTGAGTGGAGCCTTGGAATTCTTGGGTGGTTTCTTGCGGGATACCAGATGCCAATCCTGGGAAGTGGAAATAGAGGCAGGTTGTGGTGGGTTGGTGTGAGGGGTGTGCGGAAGTATACCCCATTGACGAAGTAGTGCAAGCCCCACTTCCAGCGAGGTAATTGTGTTGGTTGTACCGTTGTGCGAGATAACTAGATGTGCTGGGTGTTTCCACTTATGGATGATTTGGTGGTTGCGTAAGGCTTTAGTTATGGTAGCCAGGTTACGCCTCCGTTGTAGGGTATGCCTGGAGAGGTCTGGTAGTATGAGTATTTGGGCGAATTGGGGTGGAAGGTTGCCCGGTTTGTGGGAGGCAGCAAGAATTAGTTCTTTGGCTTTATAGAAGTGCAGTCTGAGAACCACATCTCTGGGAGCTTCATCTGGTATAAAGGAGGGTTTGGGGACCCTGTGGATCCTATCAATGGTGATCTCCAGTGAGGTCAAGGAGGGAACCAGGGCCGAGAAGAGGTTTTGTGCGTGTTGGAGGAGTTGGGAGGGTTGTACCACCTCTGGGATACCTCTTAGCTTCAGGTTGTTCCTCCTGGCCCTGTCCTCTAAATCTGCCAATTTGTTCTTGATCCAGGCAATGTCGTCAGCTTGGGCGTTATAGGCGTCTACCAGTGTGTTGTGGGCCGCTGCTTGGTCTCCCATGTAGGTTTCCACATAGTCTACTCTATCTCCCAGGTCGTTGATGTCGGCCTGACACTTGTGTAGGGAGGATAGGATGTCTCTTTGAATGGAGGACTTGAGAGAGGTCAACATGTCTTTTAGGAGGACATCTGACACGGGCTGCCCTGAGGTGGGGTAGTTAGTGAAGGGATCTGGTGAGGTGCTGCGTGATTCCCTTTGCTGCGGCCTAGCAGCGCTCACCTCCATGTGGTAGGCCTCGGTTCGTTCCTCTGGAGAGATCGTTTGTTGCTTCGATTTCGCCAGGCTCCGGGTGGTTGGGGTAGAGGCAGCTGAAGAGCGGTTGCTATTCAGGAGCGGAGCGGCTAACGCTAGTCTTCGTTGCTGTGCCTCCGACATTATTCCCGCACCGCTCGTTCGTTGCAAGTTCGTGGGCTCCGGCTGAGCGACATCTTGAGTGAGCTGTCGGGTCTGAGGGGGAAAGAAGTTTTTCAGCCTGCTCGGCTGGGACGCTGGTTCCTTTCTTCTTCTTCCCATTTTCCAGGGGTGTTTGAAAGTCTTTTCACCCTAAGAGAGCTGGAGGGTAATTAGTGGAGGTCCTACTGTTCTTGAATTCTCCTGGCTGTGCGGCGGAGCTCCGATATTAAGCAGCCATCTCGGAGTCCGCTGGCCACGCCCCCCGACATATTCTTTATTATATAAATGGATATATAAGAGAGGGGGTGGTACTGGGCAAAGGGAGGTGCTTAAATGTTAAATAATATTTTGCAAAATTGATGAGTTTTATATTACAAAATATTTACAAAAAATTGGAGTATACTAAATATAGCTGCTACCCCCACACATGTGTCCGTGAGTGCGGGAACAAGAAAAAATAAAGTGCAAGTTTGTGTGGCTCTGGCGCTGCTATTTGATCATACAAAAAGTCATGAAAAAATGCAATAATTCTAAGGTGCAAATTCATTCAAGCAATAAAACATGACTAAAAATATATCTTTGTGCAAAAAATATAAATTTTCAAAAATCTGGTTATGTGAAAAAACGCTAAATCAATCAAACAAATCTCAATATCTGCAAAAAAATTAATTCATACAAAATCCTAAATATGTGCAAATACGCTTAAAATAACAAAATATACAATGTGCAAATACGTCTAAAATTATGAATGTTTGGTCACACAATAGATGTGGGGATTAATCTCTTGTTCCCTCAATGTAAGGACAATGTTCCTTGCAAGTAGTTCGCACCAGAACACCATGAACAGGCAATACGTTTTTGCCAATACGCAAACCCTATTAAAATCGATGGCACTCGAACGTGGAAAATCAAAAGTGCTCTTTTTTTTTTTTTTTTTTGAATCGAGATTGCGATTTTATTTTCAATAGTTTTTATTGAATATTCATAGAGAGACAGAAAACAATGATACAATTTGTAATATAAAATGACCAGTAGCATATAGTAAAGAACCATACATGAGTACAGTGGATAACAAGAATCACAAGTGCATCTGAACCTACAGTCCAAATCCCACCTTATGAGAAGACGAAAATGTTACCTCCAACCCCTTAACATGCCATCGAGGAACACACTGTGTCAGGGGGCTGAGGACAGCATAATATATCCTAATGTTTAAACAGTAGCTTACAGAGATTTTAACTCTTACTGTTCGAAAAGTATGAGTATAAAAAACCCCAATAACCTAAAAAAAGCTTGAAATGGCATAGTGAGAGAAGACAAAACTTGTATGGGCATATAGCCCATTCCGCTAGTATAATTGCGGAAAGAACAGTAATATCACAGATTTAATCTATACTTAAGCAAACAAATAGCAGGACCGGATACTGTAACATTCCAAACTAGCAAGCCACTCGCTCCTTCTCATCAACACATGTACAAATATCCCCAGGTGGGGCTACTGGAGGAATCCGACTCTCCCCCCATGGGAACACGCTGCGAGTCTGGGACCCCCAGCCGCCCACCTGCAGCATTCGAGGAAAGAAGTTCTTCCTCCTTGGATGAGCCACAGCAAGTGACTAATACACTGCACGGAATGTCACTGCCCGGAGTATAGCCCCATACCCGGACAGGCAAATGTGAATAACAAGTTCCCACCAGGTAAGTACACTAGAGAAAATAGAGAAAGAGACGACAGGATAGTGCAGATCAGAGGAAGTGAAAGAAAAGAAAAGAAAAGATAAGAAAGGGTTGTTAGGGAAGGTTATGAGGAAGGAAGGTGTTTCCGGGTCATCTGGGGGTATCAGTACTCGAAACTGAAGCCCCTGGAAATAATGGGACATGAGTGAACTCCATCCATGGTTCCCAGATTAGCTCAAAGGGTCAAACTTTTTCTAGTAGGATGCTTACCACTTTCTCCTGAGCCATTATCCAATTGATTTTGCGCTTTACCACCATCCAAGGGGCAGAAGGTTTTTTCCAGTACTTGGCTATTGTGATTTTGGTGGCTGTAAGTATATAGAGGGTAAGTCGTTAAGGATGTTTGCCTAATTTTTCTATTCTGTGGTTAAGTAGCGCAGTTTATGGAGTTTGTGGAATTGGGACCCCCGTCATTTTGCGTAAGATTGCAAAAATTTTGTTCCAGAGGCTCCGTAGACGTGGACAGGACCACCAAATATGAAACATCGTACCTATATGGGAGCAGCCTCTGAAACATAGCGGGGAAGTGTTTGGAAATATTTTGGCAAGCGCGCAAGGAACTCTATACCATCCTAAAAGTACTTTAATATTGGCCTCAATAAGCGAGATATTGACAAGCCCCTTTAATGACCCACGTGAACGGATGTTCCAAATGTCAGGATTAGAGTTGAGCGAACTTCTAGAAGTCCGGGTTCTGCTGGTTCAGCTGAACTTCGGGACAAAGTCCGGGTTCGGGTCCGGACAGAACCCGAACTTTGTCCCGGACCCCGAACTCCATTGAAATCAATGGAGACCCGGACTTTTAGGTACAAAAAGTGCTGTAAAATAGTCCTGGAAGGTCCTAGAGGTCTGCAAAAGGAAGGAAATGTGGGTAAGGGTGGGACAAGTGACCCACAAAGAAATGGGGACAGGGAAATAACTTTAAATATTTTTAAAAAAATAAAAACATAAAAAATGCAAAAATGGAGATCATCTTCAAAATGGGTCTGAAAAGTATTAATTAACATTAGAGGCCATAGAACTGTTCTAAAATCATCTTCAAACTGTGTCAAAAAAGTATAAATAAGCCGGGAGTACCCATATCACTGTTCTGCAAAATGTGTGTGTCACTTTAAAGCAAACTGGAAATCATTACACATCTTTTATTCACACTT
>BLSH010171519.1:519593-532093 GCA_018402905.1 Glandirana rugosa
GTTATATGACGTAAGTTTTTCCACTGAAAGGTACACGCAGGAGATTGTGCCTTTTACCACTGAAGTGACCATCACAACTCGCTTGGGCCTGACATTGCAAGCCCAGGCATGGCTTGAAAACCCACAGGCACCGTGCCTGGGCCTGGGCCTGTAAAGTTTTTAGCAAGCCCAAGCCAGGCCCCAAGACGATAAAATGAGGTGCACAACTCTTCGACGTCCCGTCGGTTAGTTGTTCACAAAGTGACCAAACGGGAATCTTCGGTAGTGTCGGTACGGATGATTACCGTACCGACACTAACCGGCCACGTAGTACACTGGGTCGGAGAAATATTCGACCTCAGTGTCACGACGAACCCGAACGATTTTTGAAATGTCCGGGTCCGGGTCCGTGCCACGGACACCCAAAAGTTCGGTACGGACCCGAACGTTACAGTCCGGGTTCGCTCAACACTACCAGTGAAGTCACCATTTTCCGTGTTAGAGGACGCACATGGAAAGTCACCTTTTTGAATGCAGTATATTGGTTTAAGGATACATCTGTAATCAATCTCTTCCCTAACTGACCTATACACATCCTAAAGACCCCTAAAGGAGGTCATACGCCAGTGTTGGCAGTTTGCAAAACCTCGAGTTTAGTTTGCGAAGGACCCCATCTTTTACGAATTTTTACGGACACCATTTTTTACGGACTTTTACGGACAGTTTTCCACAAATGTTGATTTTACCTCACATTTGCATACTTATGATTACTAATATATAGAGACACTTCCACTGATTTGAACATAATCACTATTTTCCTGAAGGAGAGCCTATTGTGTGCATACATAGGTTTTTACAGACTTTTACGGACACTTGGATTTTCATGTCATTTATATTTGACTTTATTCATTTATCTTAAGAATCCTACGTATTTTCACCCACACCTACACATAAAGTTGATGGTGTATAACACACACAAAAAGTTTCATACAGTTTTAAAAAAGCCAACTTAATTTTGGTGACAGCGCCATCTCCTGACATACTGGTTTCAATTTAATTTCCTCCTCTGAGGTAAATATCTGGAGGGCAGCAGTCTATTTATTGGTCTAATTTTAATTTTCTCCTAGCGCGAGATTTTTACTCTATTTTTGATTTGCAGAGAGGCAGACTCCAGGTTATGTTGCAGAAAGACCTCTAGCCGGCCCGGAATAGGGTCTGGCTCAGGAAATAGGGACAGCCAAAAAGGGTTTAACTTCCATTGTGTGCATTTAGTGATGGCCAGTATTGATACTTCCACCCAAAAGGGTGAGTGGTCAGAGATATTTCTACTTTCATAGTTAGAAGATGCTAGTAGTGCTATCAGGGCTTCATTGCCTAGTCCTAGATAAATCCTGGATAATCCACCATGCGTGGCTGAGTAACATGAGAACTGTCTAATACCATTGTGTTGTATACTCCAGAAATTTGCCAATCCGAGCTCCTCAATCAGATGAGCAAAGGGGGTTGGACCTCCATGCACCGGTCGGCCAAGTGGGGTTGCTGTAAATTTATCCCAGTTTGGGTCTAGTATATTGTTAAAGTCCCCGACTGCAAAAAAAGGTAAGGATAGGAAACCGGGCCATGAAATTTGCTAAGGCTTTGAGGACCTCGGATAAGAACAGAGGTGGGATATAGATACTCGCAATAATGCATGACAGATCGCATATATTACACAACAAGAAAACATATCGTCCTGCTGGATCAATGAGGGATACAGAGCAGGAAAACTGGACACCTTGGAGTGAGTAGAATGATACTGGTGGTGACCAAATATTCTAGTAGAAAACGTGAATGCCTGACTGGGGGAGAGGTGGTTACCCTAGAGACATACTACCATTGGTTTCAGTTGTTTGACCGTCCTCATAACTGCTAAACATTTCATTTAGCCCCCTTACATTCCATGACAGAGTTCTTATAGGGGTAGCCATTGTGGTCGCGGTGTCATATGTGTGCTTGTGTCCCCTATGGTTCTGACGGACCCTCCAGTAGTGGATAACCAATTATACCATACGTGCAGTATGTGTTTTGTCAGGGTAAGGACAAGCTCTAAGTGGGAGATATGTATAGAAATGACAATGGGGTCAGAGGAAGTCGCCCCAAATAGCCATAGCAGATTGATTGAGTCACAGTTTCTTAACGATGACAGGAATAGTAGAAAGTAAAAACAATAAGAGTACCATGAGTCAACAGGGCTCCGAAACGTTGGTAAAATAAGTTGCGTCAACACAATGGGTACTCCATTCAGGGGGGTACAGTGGAAACCCAAAATGATGTTAGGTGGTTTCACATTAACCGGCATTGTGATTCAGTAGATGTAGATCTTGTGTTGTAGGGTATTCCCATATCCACCATTTCAGCAGGTAAACTGGGGTCAAAAGGATACAATCAGCATGGCATGAGGGTGACACAGGAATATTTTCATCATCAGGAGGCCTCCTGAGGGCGTGCAGCATCTGCTCTGAGAGATCTTTCTTCTCTGTCAAGCCATTGGGTGACTATTGCAGGATGGTCGGAAAAGTGGACTACTCCCAACGCCACCACCTTTAAATGTGCCGGGTACAGCATGGCATATTGTAGGTCCAGGTAATTGAGCCTCTTTTTCACCTCCATGAATTTAGCATGATGCTTCTGCAGGTTAGCGGAACAATCCGGGTACATAGATATTTTAGAATTATCCTTGGTCAACGCACTACCCTTCGTCCATTCCTTGGCGAGCATGGTATCTCTATCTTTATAGTTCAGCAATTGAAAAAGAACGGACGAGTTGGGTTACCGGGTGGCAGCGGGCACGCCAAAGCTCTGTGTGGCCTGTCTACCGTGAACATACAGGAGAAGGGGTCTTTTCCAAAAACTGTCGTTAGCCAATTCTCTATAAACTGTACTGCGTTTTTACCTTCAGCACATTCTGGGATGCAAATTGCCCTCACATTGTTGCGACGCATTCTGTTCTCCAAATTGTCAAGTCTAGCAGCATGCTGTGCAGAAAGCTGCGCATGATACTTTACATCCCTTTGTAATGGCGCCATGTCATCTTCTATGGAGCTGACCCTGCCCTCCAAAGCTGAGGTGCACTCCCTAATTTTCTGCATATCATGACGCACATATGAGATTTTGGCCTTGACTCCCTTGATTTTATGAATATATCATGGAGTGTGGGCTCAGGAGGCACAGTTTCCATAACTGCTGCTGGAGGCCTAGTTAGGGAACCCACAGGGGTACTCACTGTGCTCTATTGCAGGGAAGGCCCAGGGACCTCTTCCAGGGGAACCATGTTGTCAGCCTCCTACTGATCCCCCAGCAATTCATCCAGGTGATTGTCCATGAACGAGTGATCTTTAGAGAGGGACCTGGCAAAAAGTTTTTTTAGCTGCCTCCTTGTAGCGGCCCCGTGAAGAGCGCTGTGGCAAGGCACCATCTTGGTCTATGGCTGTGGCCAGGATTGGACCTCCTTCGCCCGCATGGACATTTGTGCACCATCTGCGGAGCTCCTGTACTGTGTCCCAATATGCAGGGATCTGTTAGGGTCATTTCGGTGTGTTTGCACCCTAAATAGCAGGCACCCACAGAATTTTTTACACAATGAACAATGGAGAGCTCTTAGAACACGTCTCCTCGCATGAGCCGCTCAGCCATGCCCCAATTATATCGGCATGCCCCTGTTAAACAGGTGCAGAAAAATTGGGCTTTGGGTGTTAGTGGTGCCCTAAACCAAAAATATTGTTGGAAGCTAGCATCATTAGGATTCAGGATGAATAGGATAGGCAGCATAAGCAGTCTTCAAGGGATCTCAGATCCCTAGCAAATCCAATCAGTTGCATCAGCATCATGGGGCTTGATAGCTGCTGATCCAGGACATATTATTTTTTATAAATGTGAGCCTATCAATGGAGTCTGTGAACAGGTGCGCTCTTTGATCTGTTATGAACCCTCCAGCAGCACTGAATGTCCATTCAGAAAGCATGCTGGATGCAAGACAGGCCAGTAGCTCGATTGCATATCGAGCAAGTTCCAGCCAGTGGTCCATCCTCAAGACCCAGTAACTCAGTGGATGCTCAGCTGGAAAGGCCTCCAAGTCTGCTCTTGCCCCTAGATATTCCAGCACCATATAATGGAGATGCTGAGGATGGTTGCTTGAACCTATCAGCCCTGGGCGCTGAGGACTGAAAAATTGTTTAAAGGCATCGGTCAGCCGACCACCTTCTTCACTGCTCTTCCTCTGACTGAAGGAAACCTCAGAAACACTTTGTCCAGCAGCATGAAATAGTAACCTCCCACAATCTGGAAAGGTGTTGCACAAACATTTCTTCCATCTATCCTGAAGATGTTTCATCCTCTGCAAAGGCAAGATGAGCTTTGCAACTTTACCCTTGTAAAGTGGATCAAGAAGGGTTGCCAGCCATGATCCCTCTGCTTGATACCACACACCCTGGGGTCTTTTAGCAGGCTTTGCAGAATCAGGGAGGCCATGCAGCGTAAGTTTGAGCAGACATGAAAGTCTGGGAAACAACATCAGAGCCTTCAAATTGCTGCGCATCCTCCATCAGCATGTAACTGACACTATGGTTGAACAATTTTGGTGACTCCTCTGTGCATGTTAGTGGGGCTACAGAAGGAGTAACTGTGGACAAGGAGCTAGTGGAATAAGCTGCTTTGGCAACTGCGTTGGAAGACAAACTAGTATGAGCGACAGAGGATGAAGAGGATGAGGACAGCTTACTTATCCACTCCACCAACTCTTTGGCAGGTTGTGGCTCAATAACATAGCCAACAGCAGAAAATAAGGACAAGCGGGACCCACCTGCAGAGGATGCACCATGTCCGCCACCACCACTTTTCACTGTAGACACAGAGGCTGCTTTGCCCTCTTTTAGTGGCCTGGGAGCGTCTGCCTCTCCTTGGTGGCCTTCCGGACATGATGAGGATTTTTTTCAGCAACGCACTATATACGGTACACCGCCGAATGCACTGTATATATATTCTAATTTGAATGCAGTGTATGTATATGCAGTATCTCACAAAAATGAGTACACCCCTCACATTTTTGTAAATATTTTATTCTATCTTTTCATTTGACAACACTGAAGAAATTACACTTTGCTACAATGTAAAGTAGTGAATGTACTGCTTGTATAACAGTGTAAATTTGCTGTCCCCTCAAAATAACTCAACACACAGCCATTAATGTCTAGACCGCTGGCAACAAAAGTGAGTACACCCTTAAGTAAAAATGTCCAGATTAAGCCCAATTAGCCATTTTCCCTCCCCGGTGTCATGTGACTTGTTCATGTTACAAGGTCTCAGATGTAAATGGGGAGCAGATGTGTTAAATTTGGTGTTATCGCTCTCACTCTCTCATACTGGTCACTAGAAGTTCAACATGGCACCTCATGGCAAAGAACTCTCTGAGGATATGAAAAAAAGAATTGTTGCTCTAAATAAAGATGGCCTGGGCTATAAGAAGATTGCCAAGACCCTAAAACTGAGCTGCAGCATGGTGGCCAAGACCATACAGTGGTTTAACAGGACAGGTTCCACTCAGAACAGACCTTGCCATGGTTGACCAAAGAAGTTAAGTGCACGTGCTCAGCATCATATCCAGAGGTTGTCTTTGGGAAATAGATGTATGAGTGCTGCCAGCATTGCTGCAGAGGTTGAAGGGGTGGGGGTCAGCTTTTCAGTGCTCAGACCATACACCACTCACTGCATCAAATTGGTCAGCATGGCTGTCATCCCAAATGGAAGCCTCTTCTAAAGACGATGCACAAGAAAGCCCATAAACAGTTTGCTGAGGACAAGCAGACTAAGGACATGGATTACTGGAACCATCTCCTGTGGTCTGATGAGACCAAGATAAGCTTATTTGGTTCAGATAGTGCCAAGCATGTGTGGCGACAACCAGGTGAGGGGTACAAAGACAAGTGTGTCTTTTTTTTTTTTTTAATCAGATTTTATTAAGTATTTCAACAAATAATACAGGAGATTGTTATAGACATTGAACATTGATGTTCGGTGGGAGATTAACTCCGAATTACAACGATACAGAATAAGAGATTTTTCAATTAAGGTGAAATAGTAGAAGTGATCAAATGAAAAAACACTTGACCCGCGGCATCTCTGTAGTAAGAAAACCTGTTATAGGAAGAGCTAGAGGTTTCCTGAGGTTGGGTGAAATTTAAGAAGTTGCTCCATCTTTTATTAAAGTGGTGTGTCGCAGTGGGGTGGTTAAAGTCTGTGAGAGTTTTCTCATTTTTTAGTTGTGTTGTCAGTTCCTGTTTCACCTTTGTGACAGTCGGAGGAGAGGACGAGGTCCAATTTTGCAGGATTGCCTTTCTGGCAGTGTAGAGGCACATTAGGATCCAATCCATGTGTTGATGGCTCTGTTTAAGTGATTCCTCCCCTGGCTGTTTGTTCCAAAAACCAAAGATCATTTGCAGGGGGTCTTTAGGTATCAGGAGATGTGTGATGGTGTAGATGAAGGAGAAAATCTTGTCCCAGAAAGTTGTGATGTAAGGGCACGTCCAGAAACGGTGAGAGAGGGTGGGTCTGGGAAGGTTGCAGAGAGGGCATGTCATTGAGGAGGCGTTCTGGTTGTCTACGCAGAAGGGTCTGTAAGCCCGGTGGAGAATCTTTAGTTGCGTTTCTCTCCATTGTTCGTTAGGAGATAATCTAATGGTTTTATTGTATCCTGAAAGGATTTTGTCCATGAGGTCAGGGATTGCAAAGTCCTTTTCCCAGTTTTTGGCTGAAGCAGTATTCAGAGGAGTTTTCTCTTTGGCAAGTAGGAGTTTGTATATTGCGGAAATGGAGTAGGACCCAGAGTCTATCATAGCGTCAATGGTAGAGGATTGGAATCTCTTCAATTTGTCTCTGCATGAGGATCGAATAAAGTGGGCACATTGCCAAAAATTGAAGAGATGTGACTTTGGTAGCCAGTGCTTTTGGGCTATTTCTTTAAAAGAGAGGAGGTCACCAGTAACGATGTTGCAGAGCGAGGAGAAGAGTGTTAATCCATGTTGGTCCCATAGTGTAAAGGCCTGGTGTTGCAAGCCTGGAGGGAAGTTGGGGTTCCCCTGGAATGGTAGATGTTTGGAGATGCTTAGGGGAATTTTAAGGATTTTTCGAGCCTCATAGCCCCCAGGCTATGATTGTGTCCCGCAACAGAAGGTTGTATTTGATGGTAGGTGGTAGCGATGACCATGGCAAAAGGAGAAGGGCTTTTAGTTGAAATGGGTGCATCATTTCTGATTCTAGGGAGGTATTCGCATATCTGGAAGCATTTCTGGTCCAGTCCATTCCCATTCGTAGGAGGCAAGCCAAGTTGTATAGTCTGATATTAGGTAGGCAGGCGCCACCTTCGCGTCCGGGGAGGTATAATTTCGATAGTGCTATTCGTGGTCGTTTGCGTTGCCAAATAAATTTGGAGATGTTTTTGTTCAGGATCTGAATATCCTTATGTTTGAGCAGGAGGGGAATTGTTTGTAAGGGGTATAAAAGGCGTGCAAAGCTGACCATTTTAACCACTCCAGGTCCGCGCTATAGCCGAAGTACGGCTCCAGCGCGGACCTGAAATGCCCGGAGGACGTCCATGGACGTCCTCCACTGCGCATGCTCCAGGCACGCTCCCTGCGCGAGCGTGCCCGTGGGTCGGGCGGACTCAATGTCCGCCCGAGACCCGCCGATCACCTTTGGGAGCCTCAGAACGGGGAACCGCCGTTGTAAACACGGCGGTTCCCCGTTCTGTGACAGGGGACATGACAGATCTACTGATCCCTGTCACTGGGATCAGTTAGATCTGTTATGTCCCGACCAGCCCTGCCCCCCCACAGTTAGAACACACACAGGGAACATATTTAACCCCTTCACTGCCCCCTGCAGGTTAACCCCTTCACTGCCAATGACATTTACACAGTAATCAGTGGACATTTAAATTTCTGATCGCTGAATAAATGTCATTGGTCCCAAAAATGTGTAAAAAATGTCCAACATGTCCGCCCCAATATCGCAGTCCCGATAAAAATCGCAGATCGCCGCCATTACTAGTAAAAAAAATAATAATAATAAAAACGCCCAAAATCAATTCCCAGTTTGTAGACGCGATAACTTTTGCGCAAACCAATCAATATACGCCGATTGCGGGGTTTTTTTAACCAAAAATATGTAGAAGAATATATATCGGCCAAAACTGATGAATAATTTTTTTAATGGATTTGTACTTTAGCAAAAAGTAAAAAATATTGTTCTTTTTTGCAAAATTGTCGCTCATTTTTTGTTTATAGCGGCGATCAGAAATGACGCAGAGGGGATCAAATACCACCAAAAGAAAGCTCTATTTGTGGGAAAAAAAGGACGCAAATTTTATTTGGGTACAACGTCGCACGACCGCGCAATTGTCATTCAAAATGCGACAGCGCTGAAAGCCAAAAAATGGTCTGGGCAGGAGGGGGGTTTAAGTGCCCGGTAAGGAAGGGGTTAAATAAATGGCACCTCCCCAGGAGCGAAAGCGGCAGATCCATCCAGTGTTCTAGCTCAAGGTTGATTTTTTGCAGCAAAGGTGGGAAATTCAAGGTGTATAGAGATAATGGCAGATTGCCAATTCTTATCCCTAGATAGGTGATGTGAGATTTGGCTATCATGAAGGGTGAGTGGGATATCCAGGTGCGATGTGGGAAGTGGCCTATGGGGATTATTTCGCTCTTGCTGTAGTTTATACGCAAGCCTGCATATTGTTTGAAGTCATTAAAGATTTGAATAATGGTGGGCATGTCTTTAGAAGGATTTGCAGTGAATATGAGGACGTCGTCAGCGAAGAACGCGGAACGCAGTTCATTATGTCCTATTTGGATTCCATTGAGGGGGTCTATTGTGATTAGGTATCTGGAGAGGGGTTCAATCGCCAGGTTGAAAAGGAGCGGGGACAGGGGGCAGCCCTGCCTCATTCCCTTGAAGAGTCTGAATTCTTCGGAAAGGACGCCTGCCACCACCAGCCTGGCCGCGGGAGACAAATACATAGATCGGATTAGTTGTGCAAACTGGCCGGAGAAATTCATCCGTCTAAGTACAAGGAAAAGCCAGTCAAAGTTGACATTGTCAAAAGCTTTCTCCGCGTCCAGGGTGATGATGGCACAGTCCCCCTCCTTATGGTTATTGGCATGGTCTAGAGCTGCTAGTACTTTCCTAATATTGAGTGAGGCTGTTCTACCCTTAACAAAGCCCGATTGCACCGGGTGTATTAAAAGTGGAAGAATGTCTGCTAATCTGGATGCTATTATTTTGGAAAGAATTTTTATGTCTAGATTTAGGAGTGAAATGGGACGATATGAACCAGGTTCCAGGGGGTCCTTGTCCTTTTTGTGTATTCGTTTTATGGTCGCTTGGTTACCAGAAGGTAAGTAGGGGCCTCCTTTCCAAATCCCATTGTAGACTTGTAAAAGGGTGGGTTCTATCGACATGTGTAAGATCTTGAGGAGTTCCCCTGTGAACCCGTCTGGACCTGGGGCCTTGTTCGGTGCTAAGTGTTTTATGGCTGATGAGATTTCTGCATTGGTGATGGGGGCATTTAGTAACTCCAGATCTTCTGAAGAAATTTGGAGGAGGGTTAGGCTATCAAGGAAGCTTTCCGCTAATGTGGTATTGGTGTTGTCCGGGGCGTATAGGTTTGTGTAGAAATTTGTCATAAGTTTGTTGATTTCCTTGGGGATGGTGGTGACGGTTCCCTGGGGGCTTCTGAGGGAGGTGACGTGTGGGTGTGTAAGGTCCCCTGGCTAGCCTGGCCAAGAGTTTCCCTGATTTATTTCCAAATTGATAGAACTGTACTTCTAAGTGTGAGCGTTTGGTTAGTTCCAGCTTTTCCGCCCATGAGTCAAAGTCAGATTTGGCATCCTTCCATTCTGTTCTGTTTTGTGGGGAGTTATCATCTGACAGGTTTCTTTGGGCTAGTTTCAGGCGGTTGCTGGCCGCTTTGAATTTGGACTGTGAATGTCTTTTAAAGGAGGAGGCGTAAGAAATAATTTTCCCTCTGAGAAAAGCCTTGCCTGCATCCCAGAATAGGTATTCTGACCAGGCTAGTTGGATATATTGCTGGAAATCAGCGTTTTTCGAGAGGTAGTGGGGGAAGCGCCATATATGGGGAAAGGGTTGGGATAGCGAGTCAAGGAAAGAGATGAATATTGGGGAGTGGTCTGAAATTGCAATTTCGTGGATCTCTGCGTCTCTAACCATAGGTAGTAGTGAGTCTGTGCAGCATAGGTAAACAATTCTAGTGAAGAGGTTATGGGGGTGGGAGTAGAAAGTGTATTCCCTCTCCAGAGGGTGTAAGTGTCGCCATACGTCGGTCATGTGAAGGGATTCCAGGGTAGTAGCAAGAGGGGTGGTTGTAAGAGTGTTAGGGGTGGTGTGTGACTTTTTTGGGCATGATCTGTCGTCTGTTAAGTGTGAGATCGAATTAAAATCTCCACCTAAAATATGGGGAGAGCGTGGTGATTTCAGTATGTTTAGGGTCAGGTCCTGGTAAAAGGGGGGGCCTGGTGAGTTTGGGGAGTAAATATTGGTGATCAGAATGTCTTTGCCTGCTAGGCGTATTTGGACCGTGAGAATTCGGCCCTGCATCGTTGAAGACGAGGATAGTACTTCGCAAGGGAGGGATTTATGTATCAGGATGGCTACTCCGGCTTTCCGTCCCATAGCGTCTGAGCCTATTACTGTTCCTACCCAGAGTTTTTTAAGACGGTGTAGGTCGGATTGTGTTAGATGTGTTTCCTGAAGGAGTGCTATGTCTGTGCCTAATCTTTTCAGATGTCTTAGGACTTTCATCCGTTTGATGGGGGATCTAAGGCCCTTTACATTCCAGGAGGTAACTTTTATGAAAGTGGCAAGTAGTGGGAGTTTGAGGCAAGATATGTAGGTGTATAGGTGAAGTTCAGGATTGGTGGGAGAGAGGTGTGCCAATGGGGGTAAGTTTTGTGTTTTCCAAGCAAGTGTGTGAGTTTCCTGAGGTGCAGATAGGAGGGTGTAGGGGGGTAGGGGGGAGAGAGGGGGAAGCCAGGGGTGAAAGTCATGACAGCAAGGGTTAACCAATAAAATATCCAAAACACAATGTGTCTATGCCTCGCTTTTTTCCGCATGGACTCGCAGACTGAAGTTGCTCCCTACCGCCGGCCAGAAAGCAGTTTTGATCTGAGGACCCAGGGGGGGACTTCATTACTGCCGGATATAATTGGTCAGGTGGCTAGGTGTATGTGGCGGGCATATTTGTCTATGGTGGAGCACATGCGGAGGTACAAAAGCAAGGCATGAAGGAGAGACATAACAAGTTATAACAGGCAACTGTCAGTATAAGCAAACTCAGAAAACATACCAAGTTCTGGTTCTGGTGAGTGACCAGAGTGTGGAAGGTGGCTTTGGAGAGGGGGCTGTAATGCAGGTGACGGTGCTAAAGTCTTTCGCATAACTGACCTGCAATGCCCAGTAGAGAGTATAGCATAGCCATAGGGGAGTTGGATAACTCAACGGGGTTCCTCCGCTTGATGGGCTTCAGAGGGTTTTAGGCGTTTTGGTGAGTCTTTTCTCGGACTACGCTGGTTTAGGGATCTGGGTATTGCTGAAGCTTTCTGTGGTTTCCTCGGTTGTTGCTCTGCATCAGAGGTGAAGGAGCGTAGGAATTTTTCTGCTTCTTGTGGCTCGTGGAAAGTAAGCTGTTCTCCATTGCTGGACCTGAGACGCAGGACTGCTGGGAATGCCAGGGAGAATTTCATCTGGCGTGGATGTAAAGCAGTGCATATATTCTGAAATGCTTTGCGCTTCTTTGACACTTCAAGGGAATAGTCAGCGAAGATTAGAATTTTTACTCCATCTATCAGCAGGGGGTTTGCTTGTCTATATTTCATCAAGATATCCGCCTTGTCAGCATAATTTAAATATTTGGCTATGATTGTCCGATTGGTCTTGCGGTCGGATTGCAGGGCCCCTATGCGGTGAGCGCGCTCCACTGTGCAAGGCCTAGGTAGGCCTAGAGACTCCGGGATGCGCTTGGCGCAGAAGTCCATGAGGGCTGGAGGGACTCTGGTACTCCTACAAACCGTAGGTTACTCCTCCTCGACCTGTTCTATGTTTTGGCTATGATTGTCCGATTGGTCTTGCGGTCGGATTGCAGGGCCCCTATGCGGTGGGCGCGCTCCACTGTGCAAGGCCTAGGTAGGCCTAGAGCCTCCGGGATGCGCTTGGCGCAGAAGTCCATGAGGGCTGGAGGGACTCTGGTACTCCTACAAACCGTAGGTTACTCCTCCTCGACCTGTTCTCGAGGTCGTCGAGCTTGTCCAGTATGAACTGGTTGGTTTTGGTTTGTGCCTGCTCCGTCATGTGGCATTGATAAAGTTCATCTTCTATATTAGCAATTCTATGTTCCGCCTCTGATATGCATGTTTTATGTTCTCCCAGTTCTTTCTTGAGCTGTGTCATGGCCTCGCTGAAAGCTTTCTCTACCGTGT
>BLSH010171519.1:542800-553738 GCA_018402905.1 Glandirana rugosa
AAGAAACAGAAAAGAGAAGGAGAGACAGGAAACACAGTATCTCTGTATCGCAGCCGCCGTCGTATGACGGCGTTTTGCGTTACAGAGCCACTTTGCCGCCGTCAATCTCCGATCGGCGGTCGGCAAGTGGTTAATAGATGTAGTACTATATTATACAAGCCCCCTATGTGATAAGGTAGTAATCGAGAGACTAAAAAATAGAACATACTTCAACCTGCCAAAATTATGTCAAATTAAATAAGAGTATCTGCAAGACTGAGGGAACCATAATCTTATACTTTCAGATCTTATCGTGATACCTTATTGGAAGAGATTGTTGATCTATGATGGGTTAGCATACCCATATGAGGCTTATAACAAATTCCTTACAATAACGTTAGACATAGGCACTGTAAGAAAAGGACAGAGAGGAAGAGAAAAGACAAAGAAAAGAGAGGATAGAACAGCAGCCCCATAGCGCAAAAGTTAATCAAGTTGTAAAGTGACCTGGAAATAGGGAAATACCAACATACGATGCCCAAGGTTCCCAGATCAGTTCAAACTTATTTGTTTTGTCTAGTAGTTTAGCTACCATGCATTCTTGGGACATGAAATCTTTCTTTTGGCTGCACGTATGGAGACTGTAGGGCTTTTCCATGCTTTGGCTATTGTAATTTTTGCTCCTAAGAATAGAAAGTTTATTAATGAGTTCATATGTTTAGGGATCCCCAGAACTCTATTGAGAAGTAAAGCTATAGTAGGATCTTGCGGTATAAATTGATCAACCACTTTTCTTATCATTCTGTGGAATTTTCCCCAAAAGGACCTCAGCCGTGGGCATGACCACCAAATATGGAACATACCTCCAGTGAGGTGACAACCCCTGAAACAGAGAGGGATGTATTAGGGAACATTTGAGCCAACCAAGCTGGGGTGTAGTACCATCTTGTTAGGACTTTAAAGTTTGCTTCTATGAGGGCGATATTCAGAATCCCTTTTTGAGCATGATTAAAGGCTGAAAACCATACTTCCATATCCAAGCTCTTATCTAAATCTAGTTCCCAAGACTTAATGTATGATGGTTTGTCTGACCTATTCATCAGTAGGGCGTATATAATGGAGATACGTCCCCTTTGATTTGACGTTTCCATGCACCATTCCTTTTACCGTGTGGGTCTAGGTGGGACTGACTTATTTGTTCAAGCCCCCTTAAGGAAATCTGAAATTTGCAGAAATCTGAAGCTTTCGGATTGGGGCATGTTCAGTTTAGATATGCAATAGGATTTTGTGATAGGTCCTAGGCGAGTAAAAAAGTGTCCGATTCTAAAAAGGCCTTTATTTAGCCACCATCTGAAGGCTAGGATATTCATTCCTGGTGGAAATGATAGGTTACTAAATAAGTGAAATAATGGCTTAACTTCTGATATTAAGGATCCTAATTTATATAATTTGTCTGATAGTGCTATGGAAAGTGATAGGGTTGGGGCCAAGATAGGGGGTCTTGAGTTGGGAGAACACCACATTATATAGTCAATGGTATTGTGGGGGGCAGCTTGTCTTTCCATAGAAAGCCAGTCTTGTTTAGAATTTTTGGAGTATATAGTGGAGATGTAAGCTAGTTGTGCAGCTTGGTAGTAGGACCAAAGGCAGGGTAGCCCTATGCCCCCTTGAGACTTTAAGCGGAATAGGACCTCTTTACTATATCTATGCCCATTTTCCCCCCAGATATAAGAAACAATTTTCAATTGAAGTTTCTTCAAATGCAGTTTAACTATCAGGATCATTATTAATGAGTGATATCGGACGATAGTTGCTTATTTCGCCAGGGTCCTTGCCCGGTTTGGGCATGACCAATATAAATGCTGTTTTAAGATCTCGTGCTAGAGGGGTGTCATCCCGGAGAGAGTTGAAAAATTGTGCTAGGGAGGGGCCAAATTTTTTATAGTAGGCAATAGAGAATCCATCTGGGCCTGGAGCAGAGCTAGCTTTAGACGTTTTTATGGCTTCCAAGATTTCCAAAACTGTTATGGGTTTGTCTAGTGATTCACTGTGATCTGCTGTTAGCCTAGGAAGATCCAGATTTTGTAAAAAGTACTCAAGTTTATTAGGCTGTATCGGAGGCTTATGCTTGTATAGAGCTTCATAAAAGTGGGAGAATTCAGTCATGATTTTTTCAGGGTTCTGGGTTAGCTCTCATGATCTAGTCCGTATTTTGGGGAAACATATTGAGCGATATTTGTGGGATAATTTGTGGGCTAATTTTGACCCAATTCTATCTTTCTGCATATAGAATTTTGCTCCAGACCATCTCAGATGTTTCTCTGCCGCCGTAGTTAGAGCAAGGTTTAATTTCCCCTTTATAATATATAGCTGTTCCAGAGTGCTGGGTGTTGGGTTTTTTAGTGGGTCTTGCTAGCTGTTTTGAAGTCTTTAGTTAAAATTTGAATATCTATATTACGTTCCCTTTTGAGCTGTAAGGCCAATTGAATCAGGTGACCTCTAATTACCACTTTTTGTGCAGCCCAAACCGATCCCGGGGACACAATGCCATCATCATTGGAAGAAAAATATTCTTTCATAAGTTTATTTAACTTCTCACAGTGAGTGGGATTGGACAGGAGGGATTCATTAAGCCTCCACTTGTAGGGGCCTGAAGGCATGCGTGGACATTTAATTAGTATGGAGACTATAGAGCAGTGTTTCTCAACCTTTTTACTGCGGAGCAACCCTTGGCAAAGTGTTTGAGATCTTGGGGAACCCCTAAAAAAAAAAATGTCAGATCTACAGCTCACGGAACACTGGGTCTGATCAGCGAGCTGTAGATATAACCACAATTATTATAGAAACAGCTTTTTTTTTTTTTTTAAACATATTTTATTGACATTTTGGTAAAGTACAGAGTGAAACAGCTTTAAATAATGGAATACATATTAGAGCTCTTAGAGCTCATCTGACACCAACATTATAATGTGAACAGGGCACATAGAAATCAATAGTTTTCTTTATGTCCTTGCAGAGACCTACGTTAGAACTATGTGCCCTGCTTACACCACAATGTTGATGTCATGTGAGTATTTTTCTCTGCAGAAAAATGCATACATGTTGCATATTTCTGTGCAGAAAAAATATGCACATGATACCGATGTTGTTTTCAATGTACACTGACAGTGAGTACTGTCAATGTGCATTGATACCTGGTGCCTTCTCTATAGTTCCAGCTCCTCTGAACCTCTGAGGGTAGTGCCAGGAGGAGTGTGAACAGTGGGAGCACATGGCTGAATGTTGCAGGACCCTGTGTATGGTAGCGACTGTATGCAGACTGCAGAGGGGGGAGCAGAGATAAGAAGCACATAGCTGGATTGGAATGTGAATTCCTGTATGCAGAAGAGGTAAATGCAAACTGGGAGTGGAGGGAAAGCAGAGAATAGGAGGTGACATCCTGTGTATATAACGGCACTGAACGCAGACTGCAGAGCTCAGGAGCACACAGCTGGGTCAGGCTGCAAGTAGCAGGAGGTGAGATTATAATAGCATTATGTACAATTATGGCATAACTGTAACATAAAGCTATTATAATCTCACCTCCTGCTACTTTCAGCCTGACCCAGCTGTGTGCTCCTGAGCTCTGCAGTCTGCATTCAGTGCCGTTATATAGACAGGATATCACCTCCTATTCTCTGCTTCCTCCACTCCCAGTTTGCATTTACCTCTTCTGCATACGGGAATTCACATTCCAATCCAGCTATGTGTTTCTTATCTCTGCCCCCCCTCCACAGTGTGTAGCACCGCTACTGTTCAGACAGCATCTCACCTTCTGATCCAGTGCTCCCCCGCCTCTATTCTCGGCTCTGTTTCACAGGTCCCTCTCGGTGCGCCCTGCCTCCTCAGTCTTCTTTCTCAGCTGCCACTCTGTGCTCTTGCCTCCATGGATTTTAATCTTGGCTCCCTTCATTGCTCCCGCTTCTACACAGTCTCCATTCACGTCTTACAGTCCCTGAATTCAGAACTCCCGCTCTCTGCATTCCTGTCTCCGCCCTCTAAGTTCTCTGAGGAGGGACTGCAGAGAAGGCATCGGATATCAATGCAAGTACTCACTGTCAGTGCGCATTGGGAACACTAGAAACAACATAGGGCAGATATACATCCGCCACAATGTTGAATTGCGGCGGAACCCCTGGGGACTTCTCGCGGAACCCTAGGGTTCCGCGGAACCCCGGTTGAGAAACTCTACTATAGAGTGATCTAACGTAGGTAGGTCCTGTAATTTAGAAGAAATTACATTTTTGATATCTTTCAGTTGAAGAAATATATGATCTATCCTGGAATAAATTTGATAAGAAATAGAAAAATAGGTGTAAGTGGGGAATGGAAATGTGGGGGTTGAGTTCCCTCCATGTGTCTATAAATCCGAGCGAGTTCAATATATTTGCTAATTGTAGACTCTGTTTGGGGGTATGTTTAGGTTAGTTTTATCTAAAGATAGATCAAAAGGGAGATTAGTGTCCCCTCCCAGTACAACCATTCCCTTAAGGTGGTGCTTTAAACGTGTTAACATTGCTTCAAAGAACTTTACTTGTGCTTTGTTAGGCACATAGTATACAATGAAAGTATATATTTGGCCATCAATAGAACCAGACACCAAGAGATATCTGCCTTCCTCATCTTTAATTAATGAGGAGGGGGAGAAGTTAACATTCTTGGAAAAGCAAATAGCTACTCCTTTAGTTTTGTTGAGAGCGTTTGACATGAAAAATTGGGGGAAAGCTTTGTGAATGAATTTTGGATTATACGAGGAGGGGAAGTGTGTTTCCTGAAGCATTACAATATCTGCTTTAAGTTTGTGGTATGATTGGAGCATTTTACTTCACTTAATAAGGGAGTTAAGCCCTTGTGTATTATGTGATAAGATTTTCAGTTTTGAGGTACGGAGTTAGCCATGAGTTGGTGTGGGGGTATCGGAGACAGAGATATGAAACTCACCCAAGCCCGCGGCTTGCATTCGAGAGTTCCATAGTTGAGGTCACTTGAGGGGAGTGCATACTGCGGTCTGTGTGATCGAGGTGCCCGGAAGTCCACAGAGAAAAAGAAAGGGAAAGAAAGAGAGCAAGAGAGAAAGAATATTGATGTGCCTGAGAAGAGGAGGATGAAATAAAAGTAACATTTGTTAGATACATTAGCTAACATTCATGTAAGGTAGGTAATACTCCAAGCCCACGAGGAAGGGGAGCAGCCACCTTCCACGTCTGGTATGGAGTAAAATGAAAACCTCTTGTAAAAAAGAGGGACAGTCTGGCCACGAGAGGGAAAAAATTTGGCTCCCGACAGCAGATGAGGGTACATGTGTACTACCGCAAGCCTCAGCCCGCGTCAAACAAATACAACAAGATAGTATTAAACGGATAAAGCTGGACCCAGCTGTAATATAAAAAAAGGAGAAAAAAAAGGAGGTGAGGGAGACACACTACAGGTTCATAGATCACATTATTCAAGGTTATTTAAAACCTACAAGATTGTGTGTAACCATGCGATCTATACAGTCGCTAGTATGAAAATCACCCCTTCACCCTTACCCATCAAAAATGGGGGCAGTTCGGTGGAGGGGAGCTCTATTCACCAACCGGTCTCATTTGTTACCATATGTGCAGTCTCATCAGTGCGCATATGTGCAGTCTTATCTGTGCCCATATATGTGCAGTTTCATCAGTGCCCATATCTGCAGTCTCAACAATTCCCCTAATTGCAGTCTCATCAGTGCCCATATGTGCAGCAGGGATCGTTAGGAGATGACAGCCAAATGACAGAGCGGGGATCAGATCTTGTATGCGAAATAGTGGTTGCTGTAAAGTCCCGCCTCCTGGATCGGAATTGGGCCAGTGTGCTGTCTATCACAAAGCCAGTCCAGGAAGCAGGACTTTAAGGCGATCGGCATTTCACATGAATTCTATTGTTTTGATTATTCCAATAGACTGTTTTTATACATTTTCATTGATGTGCTCATCTGTTTTAGGAGCATCTCATCATTACGGTTTTTAGTGGTATACCAAAAAAATATAATTTTTATACAATTTTCTCTTTGGTTTGGTCTCGTGTGTGCCCATAAAGTCCACTTTTTCCCTTTCATGTGAGGTCCCCACATATGAAAGGGTTTTTTCCATAAATTAATACATAAGGACGCTGGCACGCTATGGAAGGCAACTTTTTGCGGTCTCTGTGATATGTAACGCCACATATAATACACATCAAAGTGAAAATAAGACATAAAAAATGACTGCAAAGTTTTCAGGGGTGGTGGAAACCTCTCCAACAGATATTTGGCAGTGGATGGTGTCAGTAATGGAGTGGATGGTGTCCACTGCTTATCAGTGCAGTCTCATCAGTGACCATAAGTGCAGCCTTATCAGTGCCGCCTCAGTGCTTATCAGTGCAGCTTATATGTGCCCATATGTGCAGCTCATCTCTGCCCATCAGTGCAGCTTATTAGTGCCCATAAGTGCAGTCTCATCTGTGCCCATTAGTGCAGCCTATCTGTGCCCACCAGTGCCCATAAGTGCAGTCTCATTAGTGCCCATATGTGCAGTCTCATATGTGCCCATTAGTACAACCTCATCTGTGCCCATCAGTACCCATAAGTGCAGTCTCATTGATGCCCATATGCGCAGTCTCATCTGTGCCCATAAGTGCAGTTTCATCAGTGGCCATCAGTGCAGCCTATCTGTGTCCATCAGCGCCCATAAGTGCAATCTCACCAATGCCCATATGTGCAGTCTCATCAGTGTCCATAAGTGCAGACTATCTGTGACTATAAGTGCAGCCTATCTGTGCCCATCAGTGCCCGTAAGTGCAGTCTCATCTGTGCCCATCAGTGCCCATAAGTGCAGTCTCATTAGTGCCCATATGTGCTGTCTCATCAGTGCCCATATGTGTAGTCTTATCGGTGCCCATAAGTGCAGTCTCATCTGTGCTCATATGTGCAGTTTCATCAGGGCCCATATCTGCAGTCTCAACAATGCCCATAAGTGCAGTCTCATCAGTGCCCATATGTGCAGTCTCATCGGTGCCCATATGCACGGTCTCATTTGTGCCCATATGTGCAGTCTCATCAGTGCGCATATGTGCAATCTTATCTGTGCCCATATATGTGCAGTTTCATCAGTGCTCATATCTGCAGTCTCAACAATTCCCCTAATTGCAGTCTTATCAGTGCCCATATGTGCAGCAGGGATCGTTAGGAAATGACAGCCAAATGACAGAGCGGGGATCTTCCACTGTGACAGATCTTGTATGCAAAATGCTGGTTGCCGTAAAGTCCCGCCTCCTGGATTGGAATTGGGCCAGTGTGCTGTCTATCACAAAGCCAGTCTAGGAAGCAGGACTTTAAGGTGACCGGAATTTCACATACAAGATGGGGGGAGATCCCCACTCCTAATGACCCCTGCTGCACTGACAGATGACTGATGGGGGGTGGCAGGGGGTGTTGGGGTGTTGACTTAGGTCCTGGCAGGGAGCAGAGGAGAAGGGAGGAAGAAGACACCAACTCCATGGGCAGTACAGACTGGAGATCTCTGAGACCCCTCCACCCACTACGGTAAGTAGGGACAGAAGTAAAAGACCCTGCTGGCTGGAGAGAACTACAAATGGGCTGTCCCAAGACTGGTGACTGGGAGTACAAGAGAAATAGCTGCCACCGGCCTTACAAACAGGAAATCACAGGGCAGTAACGGTTTTAATTCAAAATCATCAGGCTATTAGAGTCAAACTTCTGAGCTCAGAAGTAGATGGATGGCTTAGTCGGTGAAGGTAGGAGATCAGCAACAAGGTCATGAAAAAAAGTTTTTGGCCGGAGTTCTCCTTTGATTAAAAAAAAATGTCAATCAACTCGTCCAGCAATGAATCCTCAGCCCATATTTCCACAGTGCCCGATGACGTTTCCTCCCCTCCATGAGGACCAGGTGATCTTGCCCTGGCCATCTTCTGCTTATAAATCCTGCTTTCCTGGGGTCCTTGGTGATGTCATTGAACAAATATGGTCAAGACAATATTTGGTCAGTGATGTCACCGAGTATTCTGGTCTGGTTTGTTTGCAAACAGAAGCCAGACATTTTTCTGTCCTTTAGCGGTATTGCTAATGTCACTTTTAAATTACTACATTGTATTGCTGCTTAACTTCACATTCATCTTTAAGGAATTGTATTTGAATGATTTGTGTATTTTAGTTGTTGCCTTTTATGCCACATTAAAAGACCTTCTTCATACAGAAGAGCATAGTTTATATATATATTTTTTTGCATTGGTATATGTCGCTCATGGCAGTGCCCAGTCAACCCTGCCATTTTTGTAATAAAAGCTTGTAAATTAACCTTGAAAAGGCCAGAAATAAATAACAAGATTCGGGTTGCAAAGACAGTGGATTTCAGCACTATGTTTGGGGTTCACCAACTTCCCACCAGGTTCATCCCGCATTCAGTGAACTGAACTTTGCTTATCCCTAGTGGAGGAATGTGAATTAAGGTAATTTATAACCTCTCTTATTCCATTCCCTTGACAAAACAAGCACTTGATCCTTCATCCACTGAAAAGAGGGATGGTTCTTCCTATATGGAATTAGGTTTTAGGTCTATAGAGTTAAGTCATTTATTGTTCAAAAAACATAAATCAAATGATTTATTGGAAATGTTCACTTTAAGTACAGCTTACTGTATAGACCTGCCTGTGTTCTATGAAGCCAGTGCAGCAGATCATTGAATACTATGTTGCATTTAATGTGGTATGAATTATAATGATGCACTTGGTTTCTTTTTGTATTGGCATAAAAACAAATGGTACAAGTGATGGGAAATGTATTTGCTTAACGCCAGCTTACTAACCTTTGTCTACAATGCAGAAATAGAAATGAGGTTGCTGACTGAAAACTTTAGTTGGACAAACACTATCACTTGTTATACACTCTGGTGCCCATAGTTATTTTATTTCAGGCAAACAGATGGTGAAAGAGAAAAATAAAGCTGTGTAAGCTCCATTGAGACTGAATATCTCTTTCATTTTTTATTCTGTTTTCTTCTTGCAAAGTACACAGGGGAGGGCTCTACCTTACATTTTATAGGCCAGGTGCTCTATTAAACAAGAGCATGTAAAGACAAAAACACCTTGATTTGTTGGAAAAACACGCAGTCTACCAATGAACTATTTTAGAATTTTAAATAACATTTTCCGATCTACTAGCAGCTTTTATAAAGACATGGCAATGAAAAGACATTCTTTATTGGAAAGGTACTAATTTCATTATTTTTTTAAGAAAAAAGATTTCTGTGAAATTAATTCTGATAATTATGCAGACTGACTTTTTAAAAAAAAAAAATAATGTTTTAGCTGCTGAGTTTTTTTTAACAATAACTGTAGATAAGAGCATGGAGTATTATTTCATCGCACATGAAGCAAACTGTAATATATCATACTATACAAACTTCAGTGTCATATGCTAGTTTAAAAGGCTGAATCCACTCAATAGAGACATGCCAACATTGGATGAAAGCCAGCATGTGAAAGAAAATCATAAATTTGCCAACATTCTGCCGACATGGGGTATAATACCAACGGGTCATCACTTTAATGGCCGTTTCTCTGACCGTCAAAGAATACGTGCACTTACGCATGTTCTGCCAGCGCTTGTCCCACTTCGAGACGTCCCAGACCTCATCCACCTCCTCCTCCCAGCTCAACATATATTTCAATTTAGTATCTGCCTCCTGAGCGGTGAGCATTTTATATCTGAGGGGGGTAACCCATAGTGAGTTAGAAAGAAGTGTCTGATTTGTAGGTAATGATAGAATTCAGCATTTGGGAGGTCATATTGGGCCTGTAACTGGGAAAAGGTGGAGAAGCCGGCATTGCATTGAAAGTGTCTCAGAGCTGTCAGGTTTTTAGATACCCATCTTCCAAAAACTTCAGGATTGTGCACGGCGGTTGGAAACCTATGGCTCCCCAGGAATGATGCCCCCAGTGGGACTTTGGAGATCAGATTAAACTTGTGATTATATTTCCTCCAAAGCTTCAAGGATTGTTGCACAATTAGGATGTTACCCAGAAGTTCTGGGGAAGGGGTGCCAGAGGACCACATCAGACCTGGGAGAAAAAGGGTTCGATTGAGATTCTGTCAAGTCTGACCCAGGGAACCCGCGAGTCTGTAATGTTCCACTGCACCAACTGCGAGAATCTGCTAGCTAAATAGTAAAGCCAGACCTGGGGGACCCCCAGACCCCCGGCCCTGCTGGAACTGTAAAGAACTGATCTACGGAATCTTGGGGGCTTCTGTTGCCAAATAAATGTATTAAATAGTGCTTGGATGTGTGATATGTATGTTTTAGAAAGAGGTGTTGGAAGGGCTCGAAAAAGATAGAGGAATTTCGGAAGCAGTGTCATTTTGACTGCAGTTGCTCTCCCTAGGAAGGCAATGTGGTATGAGGACCAGGTATTTAGAAGCTTCTTTATCTTGGCTATCATAGGGGGATAGTTAGCTGAAAAAAAAGATTTATACTCATTTGTAGTGTTGAGCGAACCCGGACTGTAACGTTCGGGTCCGTACCGAACTTTCGGGTGTCCGTGGCACGGACCCGGACCCGGACATTTCAAAAATCGTTCGGGTTCGGTCCGGGGTTCTGCTATTTTACTCCACGTGTTGAGAAGCTGCAGGGCAGCCAATCAACAAGCGTTTCACTGGTTTGCCCTTAGAAGCCATCACAGCCATGCCTACTAATGGCATGGCTGTGATTGGCCAGTGCATCATGTGACCCAGCCTCTTTATAAGCTGGAGTCACAGTGCTGCAGTCACATGCTCCTTGGGTTAGTGTAGGGAAAGGTAGCTGACGGCGTGAGAGACAGATTTCAGCCATTTTAAGACCTGATCCTGCATCCTGAGATAGATTACTTTACTACTGCTGTCTGTGCTGTTGCTCTGAGGACAGA
>BLSH010171519.1:590223-604027 GCA_018402905.1 Glandirana rugosa
CCTGTCCAAGGCCATCACGAGACTCCCTCTCAAATAGCAAGATTCTCCCTTAGATCACCAACAGGAACCTGGCCCTATTGCAGTAGTAGTTGTATTTAGAACGATAATCTCTCCCTCAAAGCACCAACAGGAACCTGGACCTAATGCAGTAGTAGATGGTTTTAGAATGATAAACTCTCCCTCAGAGCACTACCGGAACCTGTCCCTAAAGCTTTAGTAGATGGTTTTAGAACAATAAACTCTCCCTCAGAGCACCAACAGGAACCTATCCCTAATGCAGTAGTAGATGGTTTTAGAACGATAAACTCTCCCTCAGAGCACTACCGGAACCTGTCCCTAAAGCTTTAGTAGATGGTTTTAGAACGATAATCTCTCCCTCAGAGCACAAACAGGAACCTCTCCCTAATGCAGTAAGAGGGGGCTTTATAACGATAAACTCTCCCTTAGATCACCAACAGGAACCTGGCCCTATTGCAGTAGTAGTTGTATTTAGAACGATAATCTCTCCCTCAAAGCACCAACAGGAACCTGGACCTAATGCAGTAGTAGATGGTTTTAGAATGATAAACTCTCCCTCAGAGCACTACCGGAACCTGTCCCTAAAGCTTTAGTAGATGGTTTTAGAACAATAAACTCTCCCTCAGAGCACCAACAGGAACCTATCCCTAATGCAGTAGTAGATGGTTTTAGAACGATAAACTCTCCCTCAGAGCACAAACAGGAACCTCTCCCTAACGCAGTAGGAGATGGCTTTATAACAATAAACTCTCCCTCAGAGCGCCAACAAGAACCTGGCCCTATTGCAGTAGTAGTTGTTTTTAGAATGATAATCTCTCCCTCAGAGCACCAACAGGAACCTGGCCCTAATGCAGTAGTAGTTGTTTTTAGTACAATAAACTCTCCCTCAAAGCACCAACAGGAACTTGGCCCTAATGCAGTTGTAGTTGTTTTTAGAACGATAAACTGTCCCTCAGAGCACCAACAGGAAACTGGCCCTAATGCAGTAGTACTTGTTTTTAGAACAATAATCTCTCCCTCAGAGCACAAACAGGAACCTCTCCCTAATGCAGTAGGAGATGGCTTTATAACGATACACTCTCCCTCAGAGCACCAACAGGAACCTGGCCCTAATGCAGTAGTAGTTGTTTTTAGAACGATAATCTCTCCCTCAAAGCACCAACAGGAACCTGGCCCTAATGCAGTAGTAGTTGTTATTAGAGCAATAAACTCTCCCTCAAAGCACCAACAGGAACCTGGCCTTAATGCAGTTGTAGTTGTTTTTAGGACGATAAACTGTCCCTCAGAGCACAAACAGGAACTTGGCCCTAATGCAGTTGTAGTTGTTTTTAGAACGATAAACTCTCCCTCAAAGCACCAACAGGAACTTGGCCCTAATGCAGTTGTAGTTGTTTTTAGAATGATAAACTGTCACTCAGAGCACCAACAGGAACCTGGCCCTAATGCAGTAGTACTTGTTTTTAGAACAATGATCTCTCCCTCAGAGCACAAACAGGAACCTCTCCCTAATGCAGTAGGAGATGGCTTTATAATGATACACTCTCCCTCAGAGCACCAACAGGAACCTGGCCCTAATGCAGTAGTAGTTGTTTTTAGAACGATAATCTCTCCCTCAGAGCACAAACAGGAACTTGGCCCTAATGCAGTTGTAGTTGTTTTTAGAACGTTAAACTGTCCCTCAGAGCACCAACATGAACCTGGCCCTAATGCAGTAGTATTTGTTTTTAGAACGATAATCTCTCCCTCAGAGCACAAACAGTAATCTCTCCCTAATGCAGTAAGAGATGGCTTTATAACGATAAATTCTCCCTTAGAGCACCAACAGGAACCTGGCCCTAATGCAGTAGTAGTTGTTTTTAGAATGATAATCTCTCCCTCAGAGCACAAACAGGAACCTCTCCCTAATGCAGTAGGAGATGGCTTTATAACGATAAACTCTCCCTCAGAGCACCAACAGGAACCTGGCCCTAATGCAGTAGTATTTGTTTATAGAAAGATAATCTCTCCCTCAGAGCACAAACAGTAACCTCTCCCTAATGCAGTAAGAGGGGGCTTTATAACGATAAACTCTCCCTTAGATCACCAACAGGAACCTGGCCCTATTGCAGTAGTAGTTGTATTTAGAACGATAATCTCTCCCTCAAAGCACCAACAGGAACCTGGACCTAATGCAGTAGTAGTTGTTTTTAGAACGATAAACTCTCCCTCAAAGCACCAACAGAACCTGGCCCTAATGCAGTTGTAGTTGTTTTTACTACGATAAACTGTCCCTCAAAGCACCAACAGGAACCTGGCCCTAATGCAGTATTAGTTGTTTTTAGATCGATAAACTCTCCCTCAAAGCACCAACAGGAACCTGGCCCTAATGCAGTTGTAGTTGTTTTTAGAATGATAATCTCTCCCTCAGAGCACAAACTGGAACCTCTCCGTAACGCAGTGGGAGATGGCTTTATAACAATACACTCTCCCTCAGAGCACCAACAGGAACCTGGCCCTATTGCAGTAGTAGTTGTTTTTAGAACGATAATCTCTCCCTCAAAGCACCAACAGGAACCTGGCCCTAATGCAGTAGTAGTTGTTTTTAGAGCAATAAACTCTCCCTCAAAGCACCAACAGGAACCTGGCCCTAATGCAGTTGTAGTTGTTTTTAGAATGATAAACTGTCCCTCAGAGCACAAACAGGAACTTGGCCCTAATGCAGTTGTAGTTGTTTTTAGAACGATAAACTGTCCCTCAGAGCACCAACAGGAACCTGGCCCTAATGCAGTTGTAGTTATTTTTAGAACGATAAACTGTCCCTCAGAGCACCAACAGGAATCTGGCCCTAATGCAGTTGTAGTTGTTTTTAGAACAATAAACTCTCCTTCAAAGCACCAACAGGAACCTGGCCCTAATGCAGTTGTAGTTGTTTTTAGAACGATAAACTGTCCCTCAGAGCACCAACAGGAACCTCGCCCTAATGCAGTTGTAGTTGTTTTTAGAACGATAAACTGCCCCTCAGAGCACAAACAGGAACGTTTCCCTAATGCAGTAGTAGATGGTTTTAGAATGAGAATCTCTCCCTCAGAGCAACAACAGGAGCCTGGCCCTAATGCAGTAGTAGTTGTTTTTAGAACGATAATCTCTCCCTCAGAGCATAAACAGGAACCTCTCACTAATGCATTAGGAGATGGCTTTATAACGATAAACTCTCCCTCAGAGCACCAACAGGAACCTGGCCCTATTGCAGTAGTAGTTGTTTTTAGAATGATAATCTCTCCTTCAAAGCACCAACAGGAACATGGCCCTAATGCAGTTGTAGTTGTTTTTAGAACAATAAACTCTCCCTCAAAGCACCAACAGGAACTTGGCCCTAATGCAGTTGTAGTTGTATTTAGAACAACAAACTGTCCCTCAGAGCACCAACAGGAACCTGGTCCTAATGCAGTAGTAGTTGTTTTTAGAACGATAATCTCTCCCCCAGTGCACAAACAGGAATCTGTCCCTAATGCAGTTGTAGTTGTTTTTAGAATGATAAACTCTCCCTCAAAGCACCAACAGGAACCTGGCCCTAATGCAGTTGTAGTAGTTTTTAGAACGATAAACTCTCCCTCAGAGCACCAACAGGAACCTGGCCCTAATGCAGTTGTAGTTATTTTTAGAAAGATAAACTCTCCCTCAGAGCACCAACAGGAACCTGGCCCTAATGCAGTTGTAGTTATTTTTAGAACGATAAACTGTCCCTCAGAGCACCAACAGGAATCTTGCCCTAATGCAGTTGTAGTTGTTTTTAGAACAATAAACTCTCCTTCAAAGCACCAACAGGAACCTGGCCCTAATGCAGTTGTAGTTGTTTTTAGAACGATAAACTGTCCCTCAGAGCACCAACAGGAACCTCGCCCTAATGCAGTTGTAGTTGTTTTTAGAACGATAAACTGCCCCTCAGAGCACAAACAGGAACGTTTCCCTAATGCAGTAGTAGATGGTTTTAGAATGAGAATCTCTCCCTCAGAGCAACAACAGGAGCGTTTCCCTAGTGCACTATAAGATGGTTCTGAACTCTAATGTGTCCCTCACAGGACCGCAATAAAAGTCTCCCTAATGCAGTCTGAGATGGTTGTGAACGCTAATCTTTCCCTCACAGCAGCGGCATGAAGCTCTCCCTATTCTAGTCTGAGACGATCTGACACACTGCTCTACGTGACTTCAGCCCCATATAGAGGCTGGGTCACATGATGCACTGGCCAATCACAGCCATGCCATTAGTAGGCATGGCTGTGATGGCTTCTAAGGGCAAGCTAGTGAAAAGCTTGTTGATTGGCTGCCCAGCAGCTATAGAAATGGCGCCAAAAATACCCGAATACCGAATCCGATCCCGGACTTTTTTTTTAATGTCCCGGATCGAGTTTGGGGCACGTACACCCCAAAGTCCGGTACGGACCCGAATTTTACAGTCCGGATTCGCTCAACTCTAGTTATTGGTAATTTTACTGTCTGTTACTGTGTTCTGTTTCTGTACATTATTGTGATTTTGTTGTGTTTTCATTGAATGTAACTGTCAATAATATTCCTGTGGGATTAATATAGTTTTCTGAATCTGAATTAAACTAAATCACCAGTGAAACAGAAGTCATTGGAATAGGAGCCTGGGAACAAATACTCAGAAAAGTGTTTGCTCAGGCAACTCCCAAGTGTGCTGAGCAGGTTTAAATAGATTTTACAGATATGACCCCAGAGTAAGTGTACAGCAGCACTTCTTACTAGGAAACCAGATCAGGGAACGTGAGAAAATCTAAGCACGTGGAATTGAAAATACCTAATGCAGTTTTCTGGATATTTATAAAGCTGTGGCATAGATGAACAGAGATCAAACATGGGACCTATGGGTTCTATGGCTGGGTGTGAAACTGCAGACTAATCCTGCAAAGATTGCAAAGTGCAACACCTATGCACAGTTACACAAACTGGTTTTGAAGATGGTAAACTGTGAAAAAAACATTACAGAGAACATACAGCCAATACATCAGTATCAGTGTCTGAATGACTTACAAAATAATATTTAAATAATGACCAAACCCTCTGAAGGGGGTTTGAATCCAATTAACCTACAAATAAGTGTTTGAGTTTTGAAAGGACCAGTTTGGAGGGAGTTCGGGTCCGTACCGAACTTCCAGGTGTCCGTGTACCGAACCCGAACGTTTGAAAAAAACGTTCGGGTTTGGGTTCTGGTATTTTATCACGCATGTTGAATAGCTGCAGGGCAGCCAATCAACAAGCATTTCACTGGTTTTCCCTAGAAGCCATCACAGCCATGCCTACTAATGGCATGACTGTGATTGGCCAGTGCATCATGTGACCCAGCCTCTATATGAGGCTGGAGTCAAAGTGCTGCATGTCACATGCTCTCAGGTTAGTGTAGGGAGAGGATGCTGCCGGCGCTGTGAGGGACAGATTGTGAGGGACAGATTGCAGATCTAATAACTAGGTAGAGATTAATACTACTGCTGTGAGGGACAGATTGCAATGATAATAACTAGGTAGCGTTTACTACTACTGCTTTGAGGGACAGATTGTAGATATATAACATCTCATCCTGCATTACAGAACAATCTGATTACAGAACGATCTCTCATCCTGCATTACAGAACGATCTTATTACAGAACGATCTCTCATCCTGCATTACAGAACGATCTGATTACAGAACGATCTAATACTGGACTAGGTAGAGATTACTACTGCTTTGAGGGACAGATTGCAGATCTAATAACATCTCACATTTTTCTTTCTTTTGCAGCCCTCTAGCACTTTCCAGTACTTTTTTACAGTCATTTTTGTGCCGAAAACTTTGGGTCCCCATTGACTTCAATGGGGTTCGGGGTCCGGGGTAAAGTTTGGATAACGTTTGGTACCGTACCCAAACATCCAGGTATTCGCTCAACTCTATGAAGTACCTTTAAGGAATAGAACACAGGTTATCAATGTTGCAAGGCCACCAACTAGTAAAAATGGGAACATCGGATAACAGAATACCAAAGATGAGAGACAGAGAAGCAGATGATTTTTACAGAACATAGCATAAATTCACACACACACACACACACACACACACACACACACACACACACACACACACACACACACACACTATGAACTGGATGGATCAGTGTCTTTATGCAATCTTACTGACGATGTAACTATGTAACATGATATTTACAATCCAAAGATTATTATAAAATATACAAACAATTTCTGCAATATTGCTTGTCAATAAATGGTTTTCCCTTTTTGACTTCTGCATAGAGTTGAGCGAACCTGAACTGTAAAGTTCAGGTTCGTACCGGACTTTAGGGTGTCTGTGTCCTGAACCCGAACCCGGACATTTGAGAAAAAGTCCAGGTTCGGGTATTTTTTTGTGCCTTTTGAATAGCTGCAGGGCAGCCAATCAACAAGTGTTTCACTTGTTTGCCCTTAGAAGCCATCACAGCCATGCCTACTAATGGCATGGCTGTGATTGGCCAGTGCATCATGTGACCCAGCCTCGATATTAGCTGGAGTCACGTAGCGCTGCATGTCACATGCTCTCAGGCTAGTGTAGGGAGAGGATGCTGCCGCCGCTGTGAGGGACAGATTACTGTTATAAAATCATCTCATACTGGTATAAGGAGAGGTTCCTGCCGCCGCTGTGAGGGATAGATTAGCGTTATAAAATCATCACATACTGGTATAGGGAGAGGTTCCTGCCGCCGGTGTGAGGGATAGATTAGCATTATAAAATCATCTCATACTGGTATAGTGAGAGGTTCCTGCCGCTGGTGTGAGGGACAGATTACGTTATAAAACCATCTCATACTAGTATAGGGAGAGGTTATAAAATCATCTCAAACTGGTATAGGGAGAGGTTCCTGCTGCTGGTGTGAGGGACAGATTACCATTATAAAATCATCTCATACTAGTATAGGGAGAGGTTCCTGCTGCTGATGTGAGGGTTAGATTAGCGTCATAAAATCATCTCATACTGGTATAGGGAGAGGTTCCTTCTGCTGGTGTGAGGGACAGATTAGCGTTATAAAATCATCTCATACTGGTATAGGGAGAGGTTCCTGCCGCTGGTGTGAGGGATAGATCAGCATTATAAGATCATCTCATACTAGTATAGGGAGAGGTTATAAAATCATCTAATACTGGTATAGGGAGAGGTTCCTGCTGCTGGTGTGAGGGACAGATCACCGTTATAAAATCATCTCATACTGGTATAGGGAGAGGTTCATGCTGCTGGTGTGAGGGACAGATTAACGTTATAAAATCATCTCATATTGGTGTAGGGAGAGGTTCCTGCCGCTGGTGTGAGCGACAGATTAGCGTTATAAAATCATCTCATACTCGCCACTGAGGATTGCAGGGCATTTCTCTCTGCCTCCTGTTGCCTCCTCCTCCCACTGCGCTTCCTCTACCTCTACCACCTCCTCATCTGGTCAGCGTAACACCTTCACCACCAACTTCAGCACATCCAGGGGGAAACAACAGCAGGCTGTTTTAAAACTGATATGTTTGGGGGATAAACCCCACACTGTGCAGGAGCTGTGAATGGGCATTGAACAACAGACCGATGAGTGGTTGTTGCCACTGAGCCTCAAGCCCGGCCTGGTGGTGTGCGATAATGGGCAAAATCTTGTAGCAGCTCTGGGCCTAGAGAGTTTGGCGCACATCCCTTGCCTGGCGCATGTGCTGAATTTGGTGGTGCAGACATTTCCAAAAAACTACCTAGATATGTCAGAGCTGCTGCAGAAAAAGCAGGCCGTCTGTGCGCGCTTTCGGGGTTCTCACCCTGCTGCTGCTCGCCTGTCTGTGCTGCAGCGGAACTTCGGCCTTCCCGCTCCCTGCCTCCTTTGTGACATGCCCACAAGGTGGAACTCCACCTTGCACATGCTGGAGATACTGTGCGAGCAGCAGCAGGCAATAGCGGAGTTTCAGCTGCAGCATGCATGGGTCAGTCGCTCTGCGGAACAGCAGCACTTCACCACCAACGAGTGGGCCTCCATGCGAGACCTGTGTACCATATTGCGGTGTTTCGAGTACTCCATCAACTTGGCTAGTTCCAATGACGCTGTTCTCAGCGTTACTATCCCACTTCTATGTCTCCTTGAAAAAACACTTCGGGCGATGATGGAAGAGGATGTGGCATAGGAGGAGGAGGAAGAGGGGTAATTTCCATGGTTATCAGGGCAGTCATTCACAAGTGGCTTGGAGGGTGGGTTCTTGCACCACCATAGACCAGATAAAAAATTTTCAAGCCAGGGCACAGTCCTGGAGGATGAGGAGGATGAGGATGATGATGAGGAGGAGGAGGAACCGTGTTCATAGCAGGGTGGCACCCAACGCAGCTCGTGGGCATCACTAGAGCGTGGCTGGGGGGATACGGAGGACACACATGATACACCTCCCACAGAGGACAGCTTTTCTTTGCCTCTGGGCAGCCTGACTACATGCTGCAGTGCCTGCACAACTGACAGCCGAGTTGCCCACATTGTAACTTGTACAGATTACTGGGTGGCCACCCTGCTGGATCACCGTTATAAGGACAACATGCCATCCTTAATTCTATCACTGGAGCGTGATCGGAAGATACGTGACTGCCAGCGCACGCTGGTAGACGTACTGCTGAGGGCACTCCCAAATGACACCGGGGGCTCAGTGGAAGCACAAGGCAAAGGCAGAGGAGGAGGAAGAGGTCGCCAACACAGCTGTGGCACCGCCAGCACCTCAGAAGGCAGGGTTAGCATGGCCGAAATGTGGAAAAGCTTTGTCAGCAGCATGCCACAACAAACAGCACCACTAGCTGATAGGCAATTAGAGTTGAGCGAACTCGAACTGTAAAGTGCATCATGTGACCCAGCCTCTATATGAGGCTGGAGTCACAGTGCTGCATGTCACATGCTCTCGGGTTAGTGTAGGGAGAGGATGCTGCCGGCGCTGTGAGGGACAGATTGTGAGGGACAGATTGCAGATCTAATAACTAGGTAGAGATTACTACTACTGCTGTGAGGGACAGATTGCAGTGATAATAACTAGGTAGAGATTACTACTACTGCTTTAAGGGACAGATTGTAGATCTATAACATCTCATCCTGCATTACAGAATGATCTGATTACAGAACGATCTGACTCTGGACTAGGTAGAGATTACTACTGCTTTGAGGGACAGATTGCAGATCTAATAACATCTCTCATTTTTCTTCCTTTTGCTGCCCTCTAGCACTTTCCAGTACTTTTTTACAATCATTTTTGTGCCGAAAAGTTTGTGTCCCCATTGACTTAAATGGGTTTGGGGTCCAGGGGGAAAAGTTCTGATAACGTTCAGTACCGAACCCGAACGTTTCCGCGAAGTTCGGACGAATCCGCCGAACCCGAACATCCAGGTGTTCACTGAACTCTATAGGCAATGTCTTAGCAGGATTCAGCATTTCAGCAACATGGTGGAACAGTATGTGCACACACGCCTACATGTACTGACTGATGGGTCTGCCCCATTCAACTTCTGGGTCTCCAAATTGGGCACATGGCCTGAGCTTGCCCTTTATGCCTTGGAGGTGCTGGCCTGCCCTGCAGCCAGTGTATTGTCTGAATGTGTGTTTAGCATGGCAGGGGGCGTTATCACAGACAAGCACAGCCGCCTGTCTGCAGCCAACGTAGACAAGCTAACCCTTATTAAAATGAACCAGGCATGGATCCCACAAGACTTGTCTGTACCTTGTGCAGAATAGCCATTTATACCGGCCTCACACAGGCATTGGTATACTAAGTAAGTGAACGTATCCTTTTTTGTTAATATATCTCAATATTTTGGGGGCTACCCCAATTAGAAAAAAAAACAAACAAACAAAAAACAGTGTTGGCTATCTCCTCCTCCTCCACCGCTACTTCCACCACCTACTCCCACGGTCACGGCCTCCTTAACCCCCTACTCCACATCCACCTCCTCCTCCATTTTTAATTTTTTTATGTGATTTTAAGTTATTTCCCTATCCACATTTGTTTGCAGTGCACTTGTCCTACTCTTACCCCCATTTTGCTTCTTTTTGCAGCCCTCTAGCTCTTTCCAGGACTTTTTTAGAGCCATTTTTGTGCCCAAATGTTCGGGTCACCATTGACTTGAATGGGGTTCGGGGTCCAGTTCAAGTCAAGTTCAGGGCCGAACTCGAACTTTTTCACGAAGTTTGGCCAAACCCGAACATCCAGGTGTCCGATCAACTCTACTTCTGCACAAATGTATTTCTCTGTTACAATTTAATTTCTTGTATAGAACTTTGCTAGATATATAACACGTTGGAAAGAAACAGGTGATGAACCATACTTTGACAAGGACTTTTTATCTTTTGCCATTGGTTGATGTATTTTGTTACTCATGAGGGTGATTAATGATGTTAGTAATTGATTTTTAGTAATTAAAGTGGATATAAACTTGAAAAAAAATGAATTAATAATTCTGCCTGGTAGAGTATAGCATGTCATGTCATCTGTGCCCAGTCTTGCCACAAAGAGTTAATTCAACTGTGAGTAATGGCCTTATTTTTTTTCAGAAAAGAGAAAGTCAGACTAAAAGGGAAATACACAGACATATCAGCCCCATGCTCTGTGAGTGACAAGCAATTTCCTTATCTCCTTCATTAGCAAATTCTGATCAATTGGGTCATCCTGGACCCTATATGCCTCGCATCCCAAGAATATTAAGTAAGTAGAGAAAACCTCCCCATTAAGATATATTGGGATTTTCAGGGCATAGATAATCGATGGCAATGGTATACGTATAAAAAACATACATGTTTTATTGTGATAATACAATTAAATTAACAAAATACGACAAAAGATATATCAAAACCAACATATCAAAAATCATAAATCAGAAGACAATATAAAAGCAACCGTATGGTACTTATATTCAATGGAAGTGAATATGTTCACCCCGGTATAGGATTCTTGCCTAGTCGCCCGACATGTTTCAGGATAAACCAATCCCTTCTTCAGGTACATTTAGACAGACAAGATCGGACATTCACTGCAAAATGCATACATGCAGTTTTGCAGTGAATGTCCGATCTTGTCTGTCTAAATGCCCCTGAAGAAGGGATTGGTTTATCCTGAAACATGTCGGGCGACTAGGCAAGAATCCTATATCGGGGTGAACATATTCACTTCCATTGAATATAAGTACCATACGGTTGCTTTTATATTGTCTTCTGATTTATGATTTTTGATATGTTGGTTTTGATATATCTTTTGTCGTATTTTGTTCATTTAATTGTATTATCACAATAAAACATGTATGTTTTTTATACGTATACCATTGCCATCGATTATCTATGCCCTGAAAATCCCAATATATCTTAATGGGGAGGTTTTCTCTACTTACTTATCTCCTTCATTGAGCAGAGAAAGTTTTATACTCCCCTCTCCCTCCCTCCTCAATCTCTCAGTATAGAGGTGGGTGGGGAGGCTTGTGACATCACAACGTCACCCACCAAGCTCCAGCAAACAGAGCCACTCACGAATTTAATTGTTTTACACAGCTGCAAGTGCTTACAGAAAGGACATTTACAAGGTAGGTATACATGCAAGAGGCCTGCATGTATATACACATTAATATTGTGCCATTAGTTTATACTGGGTGAGTGGTGGGTTTACATCAACTTTAACTTATTTTTTATAACTTATCACCAAATGAAAACCCAATTTGTCCTGAAAAAAAACCAAGGTATAATCCACCTGGATGCACAAAGTAGTTGTGATGATTTGTACGGTTTTACTAACACATGTCAAAGTTACAAAATTGTGCTTAGGCATTAAGATTTGTTTTACCCTTGGGGTAAATTTTAATATGTATTTTTATTATTTATGTGGTGGCTCTGTAGACATCAGTGGTCAAACAAGGTAGGAGGAGAGGTAGGAGAGCTCCTATAGAAAGGCTAGCAATTTCAATAATAGTAGTTTACACAGGAATACTGAAAATAGTAACTTAGATTTAGTGAGGTTTCAACAACCCTAGTGGGTGATATGTGCAACCCTCAGAGAGAAAGTGGAGAACACTCCTGTCTCAACACAGGATTGATTTGGTCACTCTCACTGCTTAGGGGGTCCTGGTCCTAGGTCCTTGATTGGGCCATCAGCAGGATAATATGCTTGTTATTTAAGAACAAGTAAAAACCTGTCATGTGGAGTGTCCACATAGACACAATCTAGTGAAGCAAAGGCAATATAAAACATCTTTGTATAACCTTTAACCAGTTCCTTACCAAGTCATTGTGAAATGACGTCGGCAGGAACCTCTTGTCGATCCGGGCCCACGTCATATGACGTCAGTCGCTTCTCGCCGCTACTGCGGACCCCTGGGGGCCCGCAGAGCGGCGATCACGGATCAATCGTCTGCTGGGGGGTCATGTCCCCCCTGATTGGGGTAAAGAGCCAATAAAATTGGCTCTTTACCATGTAACTGGCTGTGTCCAATCACAGCCGGTCACTACTGATCTTCCCGTGCAAGCCGCTCGTGGATGCCCCTGGGGGTGCGCAGCGCGGCCATCGGGACTGAGGCTTGTCCCTCGAGCAAAGCCCAGCTCTGATCAGTGTAAAGAGCCAATAGGATTGTCTCTTTACCACGTGACCGGCTGTGTCAATCACAGCCGGTCATGTGATGTAAACAAACTGCGGTAACGAGCTGTTACTGCGGTTCTCCCTGTCACACACCGGTTGTGTGTGACAGGGAGATTGCGGTAACAGCTCGTTACCACCTACTGTACACAAAGCACACTGATCACCCCCCAATAAAGAGGACCTGTCACCAGCCCATCAAAGTACCTGTCACAGCCCATCAGAGTACCTGTCACCTGTCCATCAAAGTACCCGAGTACCTGTCACCTACCTATCCATCATAGTACCCGAGTACCTGTCACCTGTCCATCAGAGTACCCGAGTACCTGTCACCTGTCCATCAAAGTACCCGAGTACCTGTCACATGTTCATCAAAGTACCCGAGTAACTGTCACCTGTCCATCAGAGTACCGGAGTACCTGTCACCTGCCCATCTGAGTACCCGAGTACCTGTCTCCTGTCCATCAGAGTACCCCAGTACCTGTCACCTGTCCATCAAAGTACCCGAATACCTGTCACCTGTCCATCAAAGTACCCGAGTACCTGTCACCTGTCCATCAAAGTACCCCAGTACCTGTCACCTGTCCATCAGAGTACCCGAGTATCTGTCACCTGCCCATCTGAGTACCCGAGTACCTGTCACCTGTCCATCAGAGTACCCGAAAACCTGTCACCAACCCATCAAAGTACCCGAGTACCTGTCACCAACCCATCAGAGTACCCGAATACCTGTCACCAACACATCCAAGTACCCGAGTACTTGTCACCACACCATCAGAGTACCCGAGTACCTGTAACAAGACCAACAGAGTACCTGAGTACCTGTCACCAGACCATCAGAGTACCCGAGTACCTGTCACCTGCCCATCAGAGTACCTGTCACCTGCCCATCAGAGTATCCGAGTACCTCTAACCAGCCCATCAGAGTACCTGAGTACCTGTCACCTGCCCATCAGAGTATCCGAGTACCTGTCACCAGCCCATCAGAGTACCTGAGTACCTGTCACCTGCCCATCAGAGTACCCGAGTACCTGTCACCTGCCCATCAGCGTACCTGAGTACCTGTCACCTGCCCATCAGAGTACCTGTCACCAGCCAATCAGCGTACCAAAGTACCTGTCACCAGCCCATCTGAGTACCCAAGTACCTGTAACCAGCCCATCAGAG
>BLSH010171519.1:625675-636620 GCA_018402905.1 Glandirana rugosa
ATCTCTTTTGGGCTTCTCTTTTAGATGAAGTTATGTTTCTCTTTTTTTTTGTTAATGGAACATGGAAATCATTGGTGTATGTTAGGTCGTGATCTTCCCTATGTTTACGTTCATACTAGTTTCTAAATGTTGGTTGATTTGGTTGCACAGTTTGCAGTGTTTTTTATTGTAAGGTATGATTTAATTATTTGTGACTTCATAATCATAATGATATTTCCAGCTGATTAGTTTATGTCTGAGGTTATGTGGTTGTCTGAATGCCAGTATTGGGGGCTGTTGGAATATTTCTTTCAGAGTTTCATCCTCTGTTATTATGGGTTGTAAATCTTTGATCATACTTGCATTTGTATCCCTTCTAGTGCTGGATTGTATGTGGTTACTAAAGGTACAAGGTAATTGTTTTTTTTTCTCTTTGTATTGAAGTAGATTTTCTCTTCGGGTTTTCTCTAAGGCCATGTTTATGCTAGTGTTGATGGTTTTGTCTTTGTGACCTTTCTTATGGAAGGAGTCTGCTAGTGTTCTGAGATGTTTATTATTATTATTATTATATAGGATTTATATAGCGCCGACAGTTTGCACAGCGATTTACAACATTAGGGCAGACTGTACAATTACAATACAATTCAATACAGGAGGAATCAGAGGGCCCTACTTGTTAGAGCTCACAATCTAAGATTACATCTGTCTTCTGGGTCTAAGCATATTCGGTGGCATCTGATGGCCTGGTTTTGCATGATGGCCCATTTAGTGTGTTGGGGGTGAAAAGTGGAACTATGGAGATAGTTGCATCGGTCAGTAGGTTTCCTGTATATCGAAGTGTGTAACTTGTCATCCCTGATGTATACTGTGGTGTCTAGGAAGTTGACATATGTGTTTGAATAATTCATTTTTACATTGCCAGAATATCCTAAAACATGCACAGTACCAACATCATCTGTAAACATGCAGTGTGCATTTAATAGATCTGTGAATGCTCTTATCTAAATTAAAAAGAATTGAGGTTTTCTTATTCCTCAAGACTAATTGCATTTTTTTAATAGTTTTGGATAGAGCAGTGGCTACAGTGGGGGAGATTTTCCATCACTCATTATCTCTGTGACACCAGTACAAGAATTGAGTGTGCAGTTGTCATTGAAACAAAAGTAAGACACAGATAACCTAAAAAAAAAAAAAAATCCCTGTTAGAAAATCAGCCTGTTTTCCACTCTATCATATGCAATATAGTTAACTAATATTTTATGCAAAAACATAGCTAGTTTCCTCTGGCTCCACATATTTAGTTCAAGTGGTTGTAAAGGCAGGACGTTTTATATCTTAATGCATTCTATGCATTAAGATAAAAAGCCTTCAGTGTGCAGCTCCCCCTTAGCCCCTCTAATACTTACCTGAGCCCCCTCTCGATCCAGCGATGTCCATGAGTCACTCGGCCATTCAGGACTCTCCCTCCTGATTGGTTGAGGCACAGTAGTGGCACCATTAGCTCCCGCTGCTGACAATCAAAGTCAGTTAGCCAAAGAGGAGAGAGAAGAGGCGGGTACCCCCATAGCAAGCTGCTTGCTGTAGGGGCACTCAACATGAAGGAGGGGCCAGGAAAGCCAAAGAGGGACCCGAGAAGAGGAGGATCTGGGCTGCTGTGTGCAAAATCACTTCACAGGGCAGGTAAGTATAACATGTTTGTTATTTTTATAGAAAAAAAAACTCACTTTACAATCACTTTAAGGTTCTGAATAAAGCAATAGCATACAATTTTCTATAAAAATAGTGAATAGTCTCAGATATCCATTTAACTAAATGTTCTCTCAGTTCACAATCCACAATCCTCAAGTACTATTGAGTAAAGGTGCATTTTCTCTTTTTTTAAACGTTATGCTTTGAACATCTAGGTAGCATTCAGGAATAAAGAGACAAAGAAAGAGAGCAATTTACATTGCATACTATACAGTATATTAATAGTACTGCGCTGCTAAAAAAAGTAAGTCTTCATATGAAATGAAAAGATATTTAAGTATTTACTGAAACAAATTGTGTTGGTTAGGGCTCAACATATGACATATTTTCTCTGGGCCCACCAGTCTTGGCCCTAGATGTGCTGAACCAGTTTTGTATATAGAGAAATTATTGTATTATTAATTTTGAAACTATAGAGGTAAATGGTGCTGCCCTTTTAAAATTACCAACGTGCATAAACCATAAACCATGAAAAATTTTATATCTCTGAAAAGTACAAATTGCTATAAATATAGATCTGATAGATTGTCCAGCCAGTCAGTGGAGAAGAAGAGGGAGGTGTGTGACCGGGGACACCGACAGCAGGGACAGGTGATGTAGTTGTCAACATCTGTGGATAGGTGCTGCTCTTGTCTGGACACCTTCTTCCTAGCAGAAGTGCAAAGTTCTTTCCATCAATGCGATTGGCTGATTTCCTCCAGGCCTCCATGAGTTAATGTGGAGGGAGGCTGGATTTGGAGAGAGGAAGTACAGACACTGTGCACAGAAGAGACCGGCAAGCAGAAATCAAGCCCTTTTTGGAGGGACTTGTCTCAGAGAAGACCACAGCCAACCTGTTACTACTCACACACACAGAGGCTTGCCCACCAGACATCAGGATTAAAGGCAGACCTGCTTATATGCGATTTACCCCTGCAGGGTGTCGCTATCTGGTGAGTGTGGAAACAAGAGGGGAGCATGTGTGGATTCACTTTATTGCACAAGAATACACTGCTTTTTTTGCACAAGTTACTTTGAAAAATCAAAGTACAAGACTTTTTATGTTTTTTGTTTTTGTTGGTTTAATTTTTAATTTTTTTATATATTTTTTCTTGATATTATATGGACTATTAGGTTGATCCTAATGGATATATGAACTGCTGATCACGTCATATTTGTTGAACAATTTAGCACTTCACACTTTTTAGAGATAACATTTCTTAATGACTATGGATTTATGAATCATTGATGATTACGTCACATCTATAATTGTAGCACTTTGCACTTTTTTAGAGATAAAAAGATTTTTAAAAGGCAGCACAATTACCCCTTTATAGTTTCAAATCCACAACTACTCCACCTAGTGGAGTCTGCAGGATAGGCAGCAGGTTTATATAAATACCACTCTTTATCTAAGCGCAGAAATCATACGATTTTAATTGTATTATTCATGTCTGCTCATTTAACCCTTTGTAACCATATTACTTAGTACATAACAGGAAAAAGGTTTTTCAGGCTACTATGTTATTTATATATACACTGTATAAGTTACTGCAAATATATATATATATATATATATATATATATATATACAGTATCTCACAAAAGTGAGTACACCCCTCACATTTTTGTAAATATTTTATTATATCTTTTCATGTGACAACACTGAAGAAATGACACTTTGCTACAATGTAAAGTAGTGAGTGTACAGCTTGTATAACAGTGTAAATTTGCTGTCCCCTCAAAATAACTCAACACACAGCCATTAATGTGTAAACCATTGGCAACAAAAGTGAGTACACCCCTAAGTGAAAATGCCCAAATTGGGCCCAGTTAGCCATTTCCCTTCCCAGGTGTCATGTGACTCATTAGTGTTACAAGGTCTCGGGTGTGAATGGGGAGCAGGTGTGTTAAATTTGGTGTCATCACTCTCACTCTGTCATACTGGTCACTGGAAGTTCAACATGGTACCCCATGGCAATGAACTCTCTGAGGATCTGAAAAAAAGAATTCTTGCTCTACATAAAGATGGCCTAGGCTATAAGAAGATTGCCAAGACCCTGAAACTGAGCTGTAGCATGGTGGCCAAGACCATACAGCAGTTTAACAGGACAGGTTCCTCTCAGAACGGGCTTCGCCATGGTCGACCAAAGAATTTGAGTGCATGTGTTCAGTTTCATATCCAGATGACGTCAGTGGGAAATAGATGTATGAGTGCTGCCAGCATTGCTGCAGAGGCTGAAGGGGTGGGGGGTCGACCTGTCAGAGCTCAGACCATACGCCGGACACTGCATCAAATTGGTCTGCATGGCTGTAGTCCCAGAAGGAAACCTCTTCTAAGGATGATGTGCAAGAAAGCCCTCAAACAGACAAGCAGCCTAAGGACATGAATTACTGGAACCATGTCCTGTGGTCTAATAAGTCCAACATAAACTTATTTGGTTCAGATGGTGTCAAGCATGTGTTGCAGCAACCAGGTGAGGAGCACAAGGACAAATGTGTCTTGTCTACAGTCAAGCATGGTGGTGGGAATGTCATGGTAAGGGGCTGCATGAGTCCTGCCAGCACTGGGGAGCTACAGTTCATTGAGGGAACCATGAATGCCAACATGTACTGTGACATACTGAATAAAATATTTACAAACATGTTAGGGGTGTACTCACTTTTGTGAGATACTGTATATATGTATATATATATATACACACCGTATATATATAAAATTACAGTATGTCACAGAGAAGAGTATTGATGCTTTGATTTAACCCTAATTCCTGTTTCATTAGATTATGCACTGACACTGCATTTTCAACATGAAAACTATATTTTTTCATAGCATTTTCTTTTTCTATCAGCTTATCCATCTATCTAGATACAAGTTTTATTTTAAGTAATTTTGTTGGCAGATGGGTTCACTCCAGATCACCAAACACTATGTTTTAAATTAATCAAGTGTCTGTAATTAAATTCCTTTCTCTGTAGGCTTTGAAGCTTCTACTTTTTTAATTAAAGAGAAATTGCTTACCAAGCATAATTCTCCCTTGTAGCTATTGTAGTATCTTGTGATGAGTCTTATATAGCAAAAAAAAAAACTTAGATTTTCTCATTAACTCTAGTATCATTTGTGACATGTCAATCTAAAACATAACTCATAAATAAAGTGCCCCCTGTGAGTTAATGATACAGAGCCATCAGGTTTCTTCTTTTTGAGTTCACCTATCCATTTACTGGGGATTTCTGAAATTCTTTGAAGCAGACTGCTGTCTTCTCCAACCTGTCTTTTGCTATGACAGCAGACATGTTTGCTTAACAATTATTTTTTGTGCTGTTTTCATCATTTTGAATATTTTTCCTGTGAAAATGAAGACCCATCATCATTTTCTCAGATCTTAAAAGAAATGGAAGGTTTAAGGTTTTACTAGCTTTGATTTCATATAGCATAATCACATCTTATTTTCCAGTGTACTATCATGCTACCTAATTGCATTCACCCCTCAATTAGTTTTCTAAATAGAGATTTAGGCTTGTGCAATAAGTTGACAAATCCATTTTGAAATGGTGAACTTAGTAGCTGCCTGGCCTTTCCTAGAGCCTTCTGGAAGAACAAGCAGTGAATCCAACTGCCTAATTGCCACATACATTTTAAAATACATCTTGGTAGCCCAAACCAAATCTTATGTGTCCAAGGCTTTTTCTCCTGTTGACTGAGGACTGGGAAAAATGAAGGCAAGACAACGTTTTCGGAATGAAACTTCCTAGCTTAAAACAAGGCCACAAAATTTCCTAGAATAAGGCTTTCTAGCTTTCAATAATGTTAGAATACAGTTATGCTCATAAGTTTACATACCTTGGCAGAATTTCAGCCTAGCTAGCAGCAGCCAAGGAAAAAAGTGAAAGGGGACACACATGGCAAAAAAAAATGTGAAGTGGTTATAACCCTCCACTCTATCCAAAATGAAAAAAAAGTTTTGCCTATAGTTCTACTTTAAGGTTATAGTCATTATGATCAAGATAATAAATTGGAACAGCACCACCCGGGGGCCTGGCCAGAGTATTAAAACATCATCTATATAACAACGCCAAGTGATGATGCACTCAAGATAATTGGTAATGTCTTCATGTGCAAATAATTCCTGCTCCCATCCCCCCAGGTACAGGTTAGCATAGGATGGGGCACATTATGTCCCCATCGCAACTCCCTGCACTTGGAGCTAGTGGGAGGGTCCAAACATGAAGTCATTCTATATCAGCATGATCCTAAGTAGATCTAAAACAAATCTGTTGTATTGGTGGGCAAACTAGCCAAATTCCTGCAAGTGGTTGGCTATAACCGTGAGTCCCTTGTTTTGGAGAATAGCGTTGTATAAACTCTCTACATCTCTTAATTAACCACTTGCCGACCGCTGATCGGCATTTGACGGTGACAAGGTGGCTCTATTGCGTGGATCGCCCTCATATGACGGCGGCCGCGAGATCGAGCCCAGTGAACGCGCTCGCGCCTCCGGAGGCACGCCCGCACGCTCACTGTGTCCGGGGAGGGCCAGGGAGCGGGTGCGGCGGATTCGATCTCCGCCGGCCACCCGCGATGCCCCCCCAGAGTGAGAGAACGGAGGTCCATGTAAGTAAACACGGACCTCCGTTCTGTGAGAAGGGGAAGGGCTGTGATCACAGCCTTCCTTTACATGGAAGCTGTGATCACTTCCCTTCCCCAGCTAGGGCAGTCCCCCCACAGTGAGAACACACCCAATGAACACAGTTAACCCTTAGAGCGCCCCCTGCAGGTTAACGCCTTCACTGCCAATGGCATTTACACAGTAATCAGTGCATTTTTATAGCACTGATCGCTGTATAAATGCCAATGGTCCCAAAAAAGTGTCAAAATGTTCCGACATGTCCGCTGAAATATCGCAGTACCGCTAAAAATCGCAGATCACTGCCATTACTAGTAAAAATAAATAAATAAATAAAAACCCCAGAAATGAATTCTCATCATCCGTAAACGCGACCACTTTTGCGCAAACCAATCAATAAACGCTGATTGCGATTTTTTTTATCACAAATATAAGAAAGAATATAAATCGGCCAAACCCGATGAAAAAAATGTTTTTTTATATTTTTTTTTTATTTGTATTTTAGCAAAAAGTAAGAAATTTGGGTTTTTTTGCAAAATTGTTGCTCTTCTTTTGTTTATAGCGATGATCAGAAATGACGCAGCAGTGATCAAATACCACCAAAAGAAAGCTCTATTTGTGGGAAAAAAAGGACGCAAATTTCGTTTGGGTACAACATCGCACGACCGCGCAATTGTCAGTTAAAGTGATGCAGTGCCGAACCGCAAAAAGGGCTCTGGTCAGGAAGGGGGCAAATCCTTACGGTCCTTAAGTGGTTAACTTAAGAAGGTCAATGGTGTCTTTACCATATGAAAGGCATTTCTGCATAGAAACCAACCAGGTTCTGACCTCAGCTTGGTCAGTTAAGCTTTGACAACACAACCTGGTTTCTATGCAAAGTGAGACTGATTTTGCACTCTCCAGCTTTAGACCCCTTTCACACTTGTGCGAGTTGTTCTGCGATTTGGGACTGCAAAGTCTCATGACAAGTTGTTCCCCATTATTTCCAATGAGTACCATTCATATCTGTATGGCTTTCAAGTCGTGCCAACTCCAAAGTAGTCCCTGCATTACTTTGGTCCAACTTTGATGCAACTTGAGGTCCATAGACTTAAATGTTAAACCCTCAAAGTCTCATGCAATTCACACCTGAATAATATAGATGCGATTTCTGTACTACTTCTGTACGACTTTGTAATATGTTTTCGTTGAGCCAAAGTTGCAACAAAGTTGTACCAAATTCTTACTGATCCCAAATCGTGTAAAAATTGCTGCAAAATCATGGCAAAAATTGCAATAAAATCGGGTCGCACAAGTGTGAAAGGGGCCTTAGTAAATAATAGTTATGTGCAGAATGAAAACATTTGTTTAGATTAGTTTTGATTCGTTATTAACATAAATTTGTTTAGTTAAATTTGTTTAACCAATTGAATTTGTTTTCAAAATTTGTTTTGTTTATTTGTGTTTGAATTTATTAGAATTTTCATAATACGAGTCGATTTGAATAGTTTTTGAATCAATTTCAAATAATTTTCAAATTTGATTCGTTTTCAAATTTGAATATGAAAAGTTTTCAAATTTGAAAAGTTTTCAAATTCAAATAGTTTTTTTTAATTCAAATAGTTTTCTAATAGTTTTCAAATTTGAATAGTTTTCCAATTTCCAAAGATAATAAAATAAAATAGAATAGAAAATAAAGGAAAGGGATAGAAAAAGTAGAATAGAAAATAATATAACAGACAATAAAGAATAGAATATAATAGAGTAAAACAGAACAAAATAGAATAATAAATAAAACAAAAGAATGGAATAGAATAGAACTGAAGTGAATAGAATAGAATAAAAAAAAAGAGTACAATAACATAGAAAGAATATAACCATCTTCTGAAATTAAAATAGAAAGAATAGAATAGAAAATAGAATTCAAAAACAATAGAATAGAATAGAAATTTGAATTTAAATAGAATAAAAAAAGAATAGAGTAAAATCGAATAGAAAATAACAGAATAGTATGGAATAGAATAGAAAGAATATAACAATCTTCCTATTCTATCCTATTCTTTTCTATTCTAGTCAAATTCAAATTAATTCTATTTGAATTTTGGTAAATGGTTATATTCTTTCTATTGTTTTTTTAATTATATTGTTTTTCCACGTGTTTATTCTATGTTATTATTTTCTATTCTATCATTTTCTATTCTATTCTTTGCTATTCAAATTCAAAGTTATTCTATTCAAAATTTGAATTTCGGAAGATGGTTATATTCTATTATATTCTGTTCTGTTTTTTTCTATATGATTCTGTTATTTTCTATTCTATTCTAATCTATTATCTTCTATTCTATTGAAATTTGAATTGATTCTACTTGAATTTTGGGAAATGGCTATAGTTTTTCTATTCTATTCTATTTTTTTTTAATTCTATTATTTCCCATTCTATTATAATCTATTCTATGATATTCATTTTTTATCTATTCTATTCTTTTTTTCTTCTTCTCCTTTCTTATGTATTCAAGTTCAAATTTATTCTATTTGAAATTCGAATTTCAGAAGATTGTTATATTCTTTTCATTTAATTCAATTATTTTATTCTATTCTATTTATTTAAATTATATTCTATTCTGTTATTTTATTTTCTATTTTACTCTCTTATTTGAGATGGGCTGAACATCCACCGGTTCGGTTCGCACCAGAACATGCGAACAGGCAAAAAATTTGTGCGAACATACGAACACCGTTAAAGTCTATGGGACCAGAACATGAAAATCAAAAGTGCTCATTTTGAAGGCTAATATGCAAGTAATTGCCCTAAAACATGTATGGGGACCCGAGTCCTGCCCTAGGAGACATGTATCAATGCAAAAAAACGGTTTAAATTGATTGTTTTTTCAGGAGCAGTGATTTTTATTAATGCTTAAAGTGAAACAATAAAAATGAAATATTCCTTTAAATATCGTGCATGGGGGGTCCCTTAGTCTGCCTTTAAAAGGGCGCACCTCTGTGATGTTTAGAACATAGCTGGAGCAAAATGACATTTGTGAAGGAAAAATTGTCATTCATTATCGCGGCTGTAATATATTGCCAGATCCCGGCAATATACAGAAAAATCACTGAAAATATTTGTGCGGGGTCCCCCCCAATCCAAACCAGGCCCTTCGGGTCTGGTTTGGATTTTAAGTGGAGCCCTGCACCAAAATTAAAAAAAAAAAAAAAAAAGGACTTCCGGTACCGACGCCGCATGTAGGGGACGAGGACGCCATAGCTCCACAAAGCTTGCAGGCAAAAAAACGGCATAAAAAGCCCAGGGTCTGCTCCTACAGCGCCTGAAGACTTTCTCCCCCATCTCTGCACACTGCTGCATGGAGCAGTACCTTACACAGCCGCTCAGGCTCCCATTCGAGGTGTTCTTCACCTTCTCCCTCTCCTGCAGAAGCCAACATGGCTGCTGCAGCACGTCCCTCATCCCCTATGAGGGCAGAGCGCCAGCACCTCCAGCCCAGCAACACAGGCAGAGGTGAGGCAGGTGAGCACACAGACATCAGGGGGATGGAGGTCACTGAGCAGCAGGGCTCCTATGAGAAAATTGCCCAGGCCATCGCAGCTATATTATCCCCCACCATTGCAGGGGTCACCCAGCTCAGACACAAACTAGAGGAACACACTCAGAGGCTTAATGAGGCTGAACAACGGATCTCCTCTCTTGAGGACGATCAATACCAGATGCATGCTGCCTTGGAAAAATACTCCCAGGCCCAACAACACCTCCACGACAAAATGGAAGAATTAAAGAACAGGTCCAGGAGGAACAAATTACGAATAATTGTCCTTCCAGAGTCATACAAGCCTAATACGCTGATGGACATATGCGCTAACACTCTTCCAGAAGTCCTGTGCATCTGCCACAAATGCATAGCAGAAAGGGCTCACCGTGTAGGAACACCAACAAACTATTGCAAACAACCCCAGTAATAGTAAAATATCTCAACTACACTGACCAACAAGATATCCTCCAGAGCAGCCAAATACTGGAAAAAAACCTATAGTACCTTTGGCCGCAGTAAAGTGCAAAATTACTTGGATAATGACGCAGGAGAAGATTGTGAGCATCTTATTAGACAGAGCGCGATCCTTTGAACTAATCTGGGAACAGTGGATGAAGCTCTCCCACATTCCGCTATTCCGAGGTACCTCAGCCCCTTGATGCTATTACCCCCGGATGACCCTGGGAACCCCCCCCCCCCCTGTCTAATCAAGTTTCCTAGCGCGAGACAGATTATTCTACGAGTGTTAGAAGAGGACGCAGTAATAGGTTCATTAAAACGTGAAATGACGCCGGTTTCCATGATATCCAAAAAAAGGTCATAAACCGACGAGACCTCCTATAGAACAACCAGTCACATCAACTCTATAAAATGATAATGACCCCAACAAACGTTATCAAACAACCACAAGGATGTGCCACTCGGGAAAGACGATACGTAAACACCGTCTACGTGTCCTGAAGACCTTCTCACAATCGCGTATACAGGTAGTCGCATAATCCGAACATACTGAGACCTTCCTGTTAATAAGCATTAAACAAGGAGGACCTGGACAAGAAATTAAGAAGGTAAAACAGCACCTCCACAACA
>BLSH010171519.1:660539-690848 GCA_018402905.1 Glandirana rugosa
CTTCCTCCTCCTCATCCTCCTGTGCCACATCCTCTTCCATCATGGCCCGAAGTGTTTTTTCAAGGAGACATAGAAGTGGTATAGTAACGCTGAGAACAGCATCATCGGCACTGGCCATGTTGGTGGAGTACTCAAAACACCGCAATACGCTACACAGGTCTCGCATGGAGGCCCACTCGTTGGTGGTGAAGTGGTGCTGTTCCGCAGAGCGACTGACCCGTGCGTGCTGCAGCTGAAACTCCACTATTGCCTGCTGCTGCTCGCACAGTCTCTCCAGCATGTGCAAGGTGGAGTTCCACCTTGTGGGCACATCGCATATGAGGCGGTGAGTGGGAAGGCCGAAGTTCCGCTGCAGCGCAGACAGGCGAGCAGCAGCAGGGTGAGAATGCCGAAAGTGTGCACAGACGGCCCACACTTTATGTAGCAGCTCTGACATATCCGGGTAGTTTTTTAGAAAATTCTGTACCACCAAATTCAGCACATACGCCAGGCAAGGGATGTGCATCAAACGGGCTTGCCACAGAGCCGCTACGAGATTTCGGCCATTGTCGCACACCACCAGGCCGGGCTTGAGGCTCAGTGGCAACAACCACTCATTGGTCTGTTGTTCAATGCCTGTCCACAGCTCCTGCGCAGTGTGGGGTTTATCCCCCAAACATATCAGTTTTAAAACAGCCTGCTGTCGTTTCCCCCTGGATGTGCTGATGTTGGTGGTGAAGGTGTTACGCTGAGTGGATGAGTGTGTGGTCGAGGAGGAGGAAGAGCAGTAGGAGGAGGAGGCAACAGGAGGCAAAGAGAAATGCCCTGCAATCCTCGGTGGTGGAAGGACATGCGCCAAATGGCTAGTTGGCTCAGGCCCACCCGCCACTACATTTGCCCAGTGTGCAGTAAGCGAGATATAGCGTCCCTGCCCATACTTACTGGTCCATGTATCAGTGGTTATGTGGACCTTGCCACTGATGGCGTTGCGCAGTGCACACTTGATCTTGTCCCCGACTTGTTTGTGCAGGGAAGGGATGGCTCGTCTGGAAAAGTAGTGGCGGCTGGGTACCATGTACTGTGGGACAGCCGCCGCCATAAGCTTTTTGAAACTGTCCGTGTGCACCAGACGGAATGACAGCATTTCAAAGGCCAGGAATTTTGAAATGCTGGCATTCAGGGCCAGGGATCGCGGGTGGGTAGGGGGGTACTTCCTCTTTCTCTCCAGGGTTTGGGAGATGGACAGCTGTAAGCTTCCATGGGACCATGTGGAAATGCTTGGGGACAGTGGCGGACATGGTGGCGCTGCTGTCATATCGTCTGTTTGCTGGGTGGCAGGTGACGCTGTCACTGTAGAGGTGGAGGAAGAGGCCGAGGCAGCAGCAGAAGAGGAAGCAGGAGGAGGCCGAGACCTTGCCTGGATTTTGAGGTAATTATTTCAATGCAGCTTATGCCTTGAATTTAGGTGCCTGGTCATGGGGGTTGTGCTCAGGTTGAGAACATTTATGCCCCGGCTCAGGCTATCATTATACAGCTTGCAAACCACTTGTGTCTTGTCGTCAGCACATTGTCTGAAGAACTGCCACGAGCTGCCTTTGGTGTGCTAGGTCCCTGGGTGCGGTGGATAGTAGCAGTCCTACTGTCTAGTGGACGCTCACTCCGCTTTTGCAACCTGCTTCCTCTTTTGCTGTGCTGGTGCCTCTGTGCGACCACCACCTCTTCCTCCAAACTCCAAACGTCACTCACATGACCCTCATTCCATGTGGGGTCTAGGACCTCATCATCCTCCTCCACATCATCTTCCACCCACCCTTCACCACTGCCCTCCTTGTCAGTCTGCACACTGAGGCATGATTGCAGCAGTTGGCACCTGTGTTTCGTCATCATCAGAAATGTGCTGCGTTGGTGTTTCCATGTCCTCATCCTGCAACAGAAGTGGTTGGGCATTGGTGCACTCAATGTACTTCTGGGGCAGCGCTATGTGGATGGCCCACGGAAAGCACACCAGGAGAGTCATCAAAAAGCATAAGAGTCTCTTGCAGGACTTGGGGCTCAGACTGCATGGCTAATTTACAAGGGGCTGAGGTGAAAGACAGATGGCCATGGGGTTCAGGTGCCAACTCTGAGCTTTCATCAAGGGACCGGGAGGGATACAATGTGAAGGAACTGGAGGCATTGTCAGCCACCCAATCTACTATTGCCTGTACTTGTTCTGGCCTCACCAATCATTGAGGGGCATTCTGGCCTACCATATACCGGTGAAGGTTCTGTTGGCTACCTGAGGAAGGTGTTTCCCTTTTGCGTGTAGCTGGCACACCTCAACCACGTCCTCTCCTTCCATCAGGAGGTTCACCAACACCACCAACACCAGCAGCACCAGCATCAGCACCATGACCACGTCCCTTATTTGCTCTCCTCATTATGCCCGCAAATGTATTATGTAGCCCTATGTAAGTATTTATTAATACCGATTAATACCTTTTTTTTTTTAAAACACCAACGTAGCTGGACTTTTTATTTTGGTGCAAGAAATGCACTGCTCACACCAACAGCTAGGAGATGATTTTTGAACAATAATGTGTCACTTACAGCAACAGCTGGCCCTATAGGAGTAGGCAATGGTTTTTGAACAAGAATCTGTCCCTCTAAGCAACACCTGGAAACTCTCCCTTTAGAACTAGGAGATGATTTTTGAACAATAATGTGTCACTTACAGCAACAGCTGGCCCTGTAGGAGTAGGCAATGGTTTTTGAACAAGAATCTGTCCCTCTAAACAACACCTGGAGACTCTCCCTTTAGAACTAGGAGATGAAGATGATTTTTCAACAATAATGTGTCACTTACAGCAACAGCTGGCCCTATAGGAGTAGGCAATGGTTTTGGAACAAGAATCTGTCCCTCTAAGCAGAAGCCTCTACCTAGTGCAGTCAGATCGCTCAAAGCAGCAGTATGTGAAATCTCAGATTACTCCCACAATCTGATCGTTGTGTACGGTCCCACAATCTGATCGTTGTGTACGAACGTAACGATCATTGCGTTAGACAGAGTTTAATCTGCAATCTCCAACTCTAAGCAGCAGTATTTGAAATCTCAAATTCCTCCAACAATCTGATCGTTGAGCACGATCGTAGCGATCGTTGTTTTATGCAGAGTTTGATCTGCAGCTCAAAGCAGCGGTATGTGAAATCTCTAATTTCTGCTATCTGTCCTCAGAGCAACAGCACAGCAGTAGTAAAGTAATCTATCTCAGGATGCATGATCAGATGTTGTTAAAATGTCTCTAATCTCTCCCTGACACCGTCAGCTACCTTTCCCTACAGCTAACCCAAGAGCATGTGACTGCAGCATCAAGTGACTCCAGCTTATATAGAGGCTAGGTCACATGATGCACTGGCCAATCACAGCCATGCCATTAGTAGGCATGGCTGTGATAGCTTCTAAGGGCAAACCAGTGAAACGCTTGTTGATTGGCTGCCCTGCAGCTTCTCAACACGTGGAGTAAAATAGCAGAACCCCGGACCGAACCCGAATGTTTTTTGAAATGTCCGTGTTCGGGTCCGGGTCCCGGACACCCAAAAGTTCGGTACGGACCCGAACGTTACAGTCCGGGTTCGCTCAACACTAATCAATACCCATAATCTGATAGATACAGGAATTCCAATCCATATATTCAGAACAGCAGGGGGCAGGGGATCCAAAGAGAGGATCAGTAAACAGGGGCTATAGCCGTAAATCCTTTGGGTACAGAGTAGGAAAAGTCAGATGCCTGAATGTAGCGTATGAATGTTATAGATGCCTGATGCCCGGGTAGTTTTTAATTTACTGACATCTGTGCAGTGAGAGTGTCTTTGGCTCTGGGAACCCCATCCACAATGTGGCTGAGTCTGTATTGCAATCTAATTTTGGATTTTTCAGTGATGGTTTTTCCTGTTTCCCCTATTCTTAAGTCATTTTATTTTTGTATGAAGACTTAGAAAGTCTGCCTGCCAATTTTCCACACCTGGGAAGTATTGCTGAAAGGGTTGGAATATGATGTTCTGCCTATGAGAGAATGCTATCCACCTCCCTCTGGCCAGCTTGACTCCTGGTGCTTCCTTGATAATTGATATATGCCACTGCAGCTGCCTTTCTCAGTAAAAAAGAGTTAGGCAGACTACTCACAGCTCCAGAATATTGATGTGGTAAAACCCTTTCCTGAGGAGACCACGTCCCCTGAACTGAAAGGGACCCTTTAACAGCTCCCCCCCTGTAACAGCTCCCCATCCTGTCAAACTGACATCTGTAATTACCACCTTCCAGGCAGCTGACAGAAACAACTTTCCCGCCTCCAACTACCGAGGATGCATCCACCAGTTCAATGCCCGAAGCATACTGGAACCTAGGGACATCCAACAGTCCAGCGACTGAACCATCCTGTTCCATTCTAACAGGATTTTCTCTGCACCTGCCTGAAATGGAACTGCATATACGGGACTGCCTCAAACGGGGCAATACAGAGAGGAATCAAGAGAGACTTGTGACTTCTTAGTATGGCTGCTTGATTTCTCAGAGAAAGGCCTTTTTGCAGGGGCAAAAACAATTTTGCCTGAACAGTGTCCAAGAGTGTGTCTAGGTACTGCAGACTGGGCATCAGTTTCAGTGCTGATTTTTGCACATTGAGAACCCAGCCCAGACCTTCCAGAGTATGAATCATGAAGGACACATTTTGCCTTAACCAATGCACAGCAGGTCATCCAGAATCCCCAGAATACCCCAGATTGTATACTCCCTGAAGGCTCCAGCACTGGCGCTAATACTATTGTGAACACCCAAGAAGTTTTGGTAGGGCCATAAACTGAATGTGACAGTCCTCTACCATAAAATTGAAACATGGAGATATGCATCCCTTATGTCCACTGACGCAATAAAAAAAGTCTCCCTGCTGGAACAAGGCTACCACTGAACTAACTAACTCCTGCAAAATGTCCTGACCTTAAAAAACTTTTTGTGACTTTTGAGGTCAAAAATCAGCAGCACATTCCTTTTGACTTTGGGACTGTGAAAAGATTGAAGTAAAATCACTGGGAGCAATCTGATTACTCCCTGGGCCAACAGATGATCAAGCGCCTGAAAGAACAATGCCCTCTTCCACTGATCTACCGGTACATTTGCCTCATAAATTGTGGAGAAGGGAAGGTCCGAAACTCCAACCTATACCTGTGAGGTACTATGGATATTGCCTCAAATCACTTTTTTCCAGTCTTTCAAAAAAGCCAGCAGCCTCCCCACCACCTGAATGAGTGGGGATACTCCTTCATGGTGAAGAGAACTTGCACTCAGCCATCTGGGAGCACTGAAAGATCAGAAAAATTCAGGTGCATAGAGATTATGTGGGCAGAGTGATAATAGCCTAGTGCATGCAGAGCCCAGACTAAGATCGTTTATAAGTCCATAGTGCACTGTATGTCAATAAGTATCAATAGTCCATAATATTCCTATTGTAATGTTCAATAAACACCAGCAGCTGCTGTTCTCAGAGTATAGCCAGCTCTGTTTGGGCAAGACAAGACAGAAGGGGGAGGGGGCACCAAAATATATAAACACTCAGGATACAGGCTTTAAAATTGCTCATCATGGGAATGGTAATCACCACTCATCTCCATCCTGCAGGCACTGCATTGGATCAAAATCACTGGACTTACAGAGGATGGATGGAACATCCCATAGCCACTAGGAATTCCACGCCATATGACATCACCAGAAGAGGAGAGAGGGCCAGGATAGCAGGCTATGCTTTTGGAGCTGCCAGCTCCTTCTGAATGCCTCTGTGAATGTTTATATCTGTTGTGAATAAAATGAATTACAGTAATACTGCCCATAGGTGGCACTTCCCCCCTTCTTTCTTGGGAACACTGAAAGGACTGCCTAGATGTAGTGGAACCTCCTGAAGTCAGAGAGGCAGGACGCCATATGCTGGGATCTTGCCCCTTTTCTTAACCTCTTTACGACCGCCCAATAGCAGATTTATTGCTACAGGATAGCCGCGCTGTGCAGAATTATAAATATATATACATACGTGATTCTGCACTCCCGGGGACCCATTGATCATTCGGTATTCTGACAGAGGGACAATCTGCCCATGTAAACAAGGCAGACTGTCATTCCGTGAGTACAGAATACATGGATCCTGTGTTTCTGTGAAGCAGGAACTCCAATCTATAACTTCAAGTAGTAAAAGCACCTTCCCCACAGTTAGTAAACACTCTCTAAGCACACATTTAACCCTTTGATCATCCCTGATGTTAACCCTTTCCCTGTCAGTGTCATTAGTACAGTGGCAGTGCATATTTTTAGCACTGATCATTGTAATAATGTCACTGGTCCCCAAAAAAGTGTCAAAAGTGCTAGTTATGTGTCAGATTTGTCTACTGTAATATTGTAGTCCCGCTATAAGTCGCTGATCGCCGACATTACTAGTAAAAAAATAAATAAATAAATATTCCATAGTTTATAGACATTCTAACTTTTGCGCAAACCAATCAATAAACGCTTAATGGGATTTTTTACCAAATAATATGTAGCAGAATACATATTGGCCTAAATTGATGAAGACATTTGATTTTTTTATTGGATGTGTTTAAGAGCAGAGAGTAAAAAATATTGTTTTTTTTTTCCCAAAATTGTCAGATCTTTGTTTCTAGTGCAAAAAATAAAAGCACACAGAGGTGATCCTGAAAAGAAAGCTCTATTTGTGGGAAAAGAGGACATCAATTTTATTTGGGTACAGCGTCGCATGACAGCGCAATTGTCAGTTAAAACAACGCAGTGCCGTACCACAAGAAATTACCTGGTCAAGAAGAGGGGTAAACTAGTTGGAGTGGTTAAGCAGCAAAAGGAAGATTTTAGCATCAGAAACCCTTTGAATATGCCTAACTCACTGTTAGACCCTCACTAGTGTCTGCTTCAACATGCGACGGGTTCTTCTTTCCCAACCTGTTAATGTGATCCTTAAGGCTGATGGCTGCCACCACTGGCTGCATACCAGAGTCCACCAAGGCATCAATTGTGGGCATGCTCCACTTTTTAAAAATGATTTCCTTTGTTGGATAACATGAGGAAAATCTCTTTGGTGACAAAAACCCCCTATCTAGGTGATCCCATTCTAAGAGAGGATGCAAGTGAAAAACCTTTGCATTCTGTGGCGGGTTTAATGATCCCAAAGAGGAATACTTAAAAGTCAAGGATTTATCAGGAGACAACCTGAAATTAGTCTGAAACATCTCAGGTATTGCACCAACACGCTTTTGGCTTGAGAGACAGACAGCCACTGAATTTTTTCAGGTTCAGAGTTCTCAAATGTGGATTCCACAATCCCTACCATCCCTTCATCTACATCTAGCCACTCTTCCTCCACCACCAGAAGAGGATCTGACAAAGGGGAATGTTCTTTTTTCTTACTGCCTTGTTCCATGAAGGTCATCCTTAGTAGGATAAACTAAAGCTGATTTCCCTACAGTGGCCACAATACCAGACAGACATAGTGGCTCAGACACACCTGTCACATTGGGTCTTTCAGGAGATACAAACTAAATGGGACTATGACCAGAGACCTCTGGACCTGATGGTTGTACCCTGTAGCCTTTCCAGCCATCCCCAATTTCTGAAAGACATCTTCCAAGCCTGCTGTCCAAGTAATAGGACTGTGCCTTCCAGGCTACCCCACCAGCATAGGGGATCTGCTTAGGTACAATATCCTTGCATTGGGCCCTTTAGAGGAACCACCCAGCTGCCAGCGCCTTACTCCCTAGTGGTGTACTCACATGCCCAGAGCTTCAACAGCCTGCCCTGTGCCCTCTCTGCTGCATTACAGCCTACAGTGTTGCTTCCACCAGTGAGAGAGCCTGAAGAGACCATTTCTGATTCCAGCATGCACGCACACACCCCATGAGTTCAATTGCGCATGCACCCGCCATTGCCTCAGCTGCAGCTATAGACACAAGTGACAACATGGGAAACTGACACAGAGGGAGTGCACCCAGTCAGCAGCAAAAAAACATTCTCGGGAGCAAAGGACACATACTGAGCACCACTACTCTTAGTGGCAGAACACCAGGAGTACAGCCAAGGCAGCCCAAACTGTAATCCCCAATTGAAGAGCCTCAAACTGCAAGGGCACTTACCATCTAGCAACAGGATCCTGCCGACCAGACCCAATCTTCATCCATCAAGGTGGTCTATATCCGACGTAAGCCTCAAGAAATGTATCCCCCTCTTTACATGATATCTACTGTCTTTAACCTGTACAGCACTCAACCAGAAAAGCCTTGGTGAGTTATTACTGCACAGGATTCCAGAGTGCGGATCGGTCGAGTCACAGGCAATACCCACTTCCATCCTAGTAGGGTCTGGTGCCATCCATTTTAGTATCCCAACTATAGAAATCTCCTGATTAGAGTTGAGCGAACCCAGACTGTAAAGTTCAGGTCCGTACCGAACTTTGGGGTGTCCGGGACCCGGACCCGAACCCGGACTTTTCAAAAATAGTCCGGGTTCGGGTCCGGGGTTCTGGTAATTTTAATGAAAGTTCTGAAAATTGCTGTAAAAAAGTCCAGGAAGGTCCTAGAGGTCTGCAAAAGGAAGGAAAATGGGGGTAAGGGTGGGACAAGTGCCCTACAAAAAATGGGGACAGGGAAATAACTTTAAATATTTAAAAAAAAATAAAAACATAAAAAAAGCAAAAATGGAGGTGAATGTGGATCATCTTCAAACTGGGTCTGAAAAGTATTAATTAACGGTGGAATCCATATAACTGTTCTAAAATCATCTTCAAACTGTGTCAAAAAAGTATAAATTAGCCGGGAGAACCCATATCACTGTTCTGCACACATCTGTAAACTGTGTGTGTCACTTTAAATGAAACCGGGAATAACTGAACATCTGTTCTGCAAACATCTTTAAAGTCTGTGTGTCACTTTAAATGAAACCGGGAATAACTGAACATCTGTTCTGCAAACATCTTTAAAGTCTGTGTGTCACTTTAAATGAAACCGGGAATAAGTGAACATCTGTTCTGCCCACATCTGCAAAGTCTGTGTGTCACTTTAAAAATAGGATATCACTGTTCTGCAAACATCTGCAAACTGGGTTTGAAACTCTAGCAGAGCGAAACCATATACCTGTTCTTCTCTATGCTGTAGTTTCACACACAGACTTTGCAGATGTGTGAAGAACAGATGTTCAGTTATTAGCGGCTATTTTTAAAGTGACACACAGACTTTGCAGATGTGTGAAGAACAGATGTTCAGTTATTAGCGGCTATTTTTAAAGTGACAAACAGACTTTGCAGATGTGTGAAGAACAGATGTTCAGTTATTACCGGCTATTTTTAAAGTGACACACAGACTTTGCAGATGCGGGCAGAACAGATGTTCACTTATTCCCGGTTTCATTTAAAGTGACACACAGACTTTAAAGATGTTTGCAGAACAGATGTTCAGTTATTCCCGGTTTCATTTAAAGTGACACACAGACTTTAAAGATGTTTTCAGAACAGATGTTCAGTTATTCCCAGTTTCATTTAAAGTGACACACACAGTTTCCAGATGTTTGCAGAACAGTGATATGGGTTCTCCCAGCTTATTTATACTTTTTTGACACAGTTTGAAGATGATTTTAAAACTGTTATATGGCTTCTACCGTTAATTAATACTTTTCAGACCCAGTTTGAAGATGATCCACATTCAACTCCACTTTTGCTTTTTTTATGTTTTTATTTTTTTAAAAATATTTAAAGTTATTTTCCTGTCCCCCCCTCTTTGTAGGTCACTTGTCCCACCCTTACCCCCATTCCCTTCCTTTTGCAGACCTCTAGGACTTTCCAGGGCTATTTTTCAGCCATTTTTGTGCCTAAAAGTCCGTGTCCCCATTGATTTCAATGGGGTTCGGGGTCCGGGACAAAGTTTGGGTTCTGTCCGGACCCGAACCCGGACTTTGTCCCGAAGTTCGGCCGAACCAGCAGAACCCGGACTTCTAGAAGTTCACACAACTCTACTCCTGATCCCTGCTGAAACCACTTGAGAATCTGGTATTACCATACAGAGGGTTATGCTTCAGTGACCCTGACATTTTAGACACTGGAAAAAAAAAACTGATGAGCTTCTGGAGTGGGAGAGGATATATAGAAGGACTTCTTATCTGTTTTTTTTTTCCTACCAATGTCCACACACCTATAGGTGGCGCATAACTCAGGTAGTCATGGTTTATAGCCTGCTCTGTGTCTTGTGGTGTACAAAAAGGAAAATCCGATTTTATAATATATGTAAGAATATACAGTGTATAAGAGTTCACCAATGTTGAGCAAATTATATTGTCTTTTGCAGAATTAACAGTAGAATTAAACAATCATAGAAACAACTAATTAGCAGTTTCACATTCTGGTAGAAAGTCTAATCAGTTTGCATCAATCCTGTTTTCTGTTCTCAGTCAGAAAATGTTTACAGACATTAGAGGCATATTAAGGCCACATGGGGCTCTAGGCAATACAGCATCTTTGCACCCTTTACTTTGATTACAGATTCTTGTTTTGGGCAATATGAACCTTACCAATAATAGAGACTGACAATGCACATTCTGCTGATTCTAGAGGCAGTAGATACGTACCTTGCTGATACCAGTGACTGCCAACATATATCCTCTGATTCCAAGGACTGACAGTACACACCCTGCCAATTGCAAAGACTGACCATATACAATGCCAGCCAAGGACAATTTACACCTGGCTGATGCCAGAGACTAACAATATATACTGGCCAATACCAGACACTGACAATAAACACCCGGCTGATGAGCAGAGACTGATAATATACACCAGTTAATATCAAAGGCTGACAATAAATACCCTTCAGATATCAGAAACTGACAATATATACCTTAAGATACTGGAGAGTGGAGACTAACAATAAGGCTTCATGTACACAGGACTTTAAAAAAAAGTCCAAAAAACGTCAGTAGCTTATCAGGGATGTTTTCAGCTTTTACCAGCGTTATATTACCGAAGCTTTTTTTTTTGTTTTGTTTTTTTTTCAGTCGGTCTAAAAGGTCCAAAAATGTTGGGGATTGACTTTTTGAGTGTTTTTGAGTGTTGTTGGGCATTTTTGGGCGTTATAATGTTTTTACAGCTGAAAAACGTCTCTCAGAACCCTCTGGTCTTAGGTTTTTTTTACAGCTCAAAAACATCACTGCTAAAAACAGTTGATAACAGCCTATGTGTGCATGAACACATAGGATAACATGATGGAGGGTTTATTGACTGTAGAAAAAAATGTCTGCAGCTAAAAATAGCTGCTACAAAACAGTCAAAAAATGTCCTGTGTGCATGAGGCCTAAATATGGTGCATGTACTAAAAACTGACAATACACACCTTGTTGATATCAGAAACTGATAATAAATACCATGCAGACACCAGAAGCTGACAGTGAACATATTACTGATTACAGGGGCTGGAAATACACAATCTCCTAAGTATCCAAACTGTACTGAACAGCTTAATCCTTTCACTGCCACAGACATATGTTATATGTCGGAAGGAGCAGGCGTTTTACACACATACACAAATCTGAGAAGCCATCTGTCAGCTTTCAGATGGAAGTGCCCAATAACTTCCATGGATGTACAACCACCTGATCACTTCCACAGACACTCAGGAGTGACATCTTTCCTGCTCAACTCCCCAGACAAGCATCCTGGACTCCGCTGGTCTGTTTGCTGATCTAACCTAACTAATAAAAACAAGGAAGAAACAAGGATTCTGACTTGGTATTTGCTGTTACTTTTCCCAGCTGCTGTGGTCAGAGAAGAAGCTAATAGAGCATGATCTTTGCTTTATTAATTTCAGTAAATTGCAGAGAAAACATTAAAGATAACCTGTCACAGTGAGCATTATATCATAGGAAGGGCTAATGGTCCCATAGGTGATAGCAAGCCCAAGCATTTAAAAAAACACCTACACAATGGGGCTGACTACATATGAATGCTTTGCTTGTGCTACACAGGCTACATGTTTCCATCTTCAAATCACAAAGGAGAAAAAGCCCCCCAGGTGAGTATAATGATCCCAGCCACAGGGTGCTCGTTAGGTCCGTGAGCCGCTCAAAGGAGCAAAGGAACGCATTTCATGGAGCAAAGTCCGCTTATTCATAATCTAGTCTAGATTATGTCTAAGCGGACTTTGCTCGTGAAACGCGTTAATCACTGCCTTGCTACCCACTTGCCAGTGGGCATGTTCGTGTGATGACTTTGTGATGTCTGTTTGCACACTTGATAATAAATTGGATCTATCTCCAGCCAAATCAGAGTGCCGTTTATCTTCTTTTGTGGATTTCCTACATATTTCCATGCATGCCTGAGTGTGAGTAATAATTCTAAAGGCCCATACACACGATGCAAATTTTGGACAGGAATTTTCGTTCAACGGCCGATCATCCGAAATTCTTACTGTTAGTATGCTCCTTTCGATAATCAATTTTGATTTTTCTAAGACAAAAGCTGGTTGGGCAGGCTATAAAGGAAATTTTGTACGGCAACTCAATTTCCGATTTTCGTACGTATGCTCAGAAGCGAAAAAATACATACAAAACTATTCTGTCATATAGTTCTGTCATCCGACATTCGCACCATGTGTACGTGGCTTAAGGCTGTTATTCACTATTAATTCTAAATTGATGGTAAAGGTTTTAAAGTGTTGCCTATGGAACATTTTGGGTACCAAAGTTTGTTGCCGTTTTATGGGCACACGGGTTTTTAAGGCTTGACAAGTTGAGTATTTATTTACTCTACATAATCTCATATTTAAAATTTACTAAAACATTGGTAATAAATTTTGTTTGTGTTCACTTAAATTAACTTTACTATATTTTTTACTAGTAGTAGTTTTCTCTTTCTTCAGAAATAGAATTTGTATTAAAAATGCAAAAATAGCTTTCTCGGCAAAGGGGTTAAAGAGTGGGTTGTTTTATGTGTTAGGGTTCAGGGTTGAAGTTATAGGGGGGCTTTGGGGTACAGCAATGAAAGCAAATGCATCAGTTATTTTATGTGCTGACCAATCGCAGTGTCTTTACTTTGGAAGTTCTGGAGAAAATGAATAATAAAATGTAAAAAGAAGGCGTCAGAACCAGGAACTGAACCCACAACCTCAGCTTTGGCAGTATCTTACCTCTCTTTCACCTGAGACACAATACAGAATTCTGCCTTAACCCTTGGATATTCTTGTTTTGTACATTGTTTCTGGTGAACCTTCAACTCAAACTCCTTGCTCCTCTCATGAACTTCCTATTTAAGCCATGCCTTTGCACTTCTTGTTTGCCAGATTATTGTGCTCTCTCCAGCCACAATCTTTCTCGTTTGTATACCTTTCAACTGTCATTATCTCCACTACCACTCTTTACCAACCTTTGGCTGGTTCCGAAGCTCCAACCACTTGTTAAGAACCTTTGGCTTGTTTACCCACTATGTTTCTGCTTGATCTCTATCTGCTATGTCTGCTACTGGATCTCGGCTTGTTCATCTCCTGATGAGGTGATCCTGAGTACTGAGACCTGATATTAACATGCAGCAAAACCCATCTCCACTATCAGGAGCTCTGGTGAATACCAGTTAGTGCTTAGGCCTCTCACCTCAGATGAGCCTGTGTCATCTGCCAGGCTTACCAGTTTATGTATTTATCCAGCTGGTTGAAAGGAACCTCTCTACTGCTATTTCTACTAGTCTCTGAGCCTGACCCCAGATTGTGACAGCAGGTGACCATTCAGACATTATAGACTGAAATGCATAAACTATCTGCTGCAGGTTCACCAAAAGCAAACAATGTGAAAAAAATATAGTTTACCAAAATCCTTTTCGTCTCCATTTGTTTAGTTTAGAAGTTCACTTAAACAATTCAAAAGCCTATGTCATCTACCTGGCCAAATTGACAAGGATGGCTTTGCTTATTTCTCCAGCCCAGGCCCCACTGAAGTAGATAGTACAGAGGTACACGAGGACCACAAGTGCTGGCAGGTGTTGATAGCAGAACTTGCGGCAGGAGATGCAGGCTTGAGAAGTCAGGCAGGACATGCGGCCAGGATCAGATGTGATGCATGCTGGACTAGCCTAGGCTAAAAGGGCACTCTGCATGTACTGCAGGTTCTGGAAGCATGGCTTGTCGACACTCTCAGCAGGCTTTAGGCAGGAACACACTGTGATGACTGGAGCGGTTATGAAGGACAGCCAGAGGAGACACTCAGAAGTAGTATGAAGCCAAGTCAGAAGCAGTAGCAGGCAGGCAATGAGGTATAAAAGTGTAGGCAGGAGCGTGGTCAGGAATAAAGCCAGGGTCGGAATGGGTGGGCAGAGGTACAAGCAGAATCCAGGATCAGATCACACATGTGCATGTGACTATGCTCATTTCTATTAGCAATATACCTATGCTCATTTCTATGGGCCAGTCGCCATACTGGAACTCCCTTACAGCCCTTAAGGGCCTAATCACAGGCAGATAGAAATTGCCAAATATTTGACTGTGACTATCCTGCAAATAGCCTAAAGACACAAATTTGTTAGAGACAAAAAGCACAGACTGAGGTTTTACTACAAAAATTGAAATACGGTAGAGGATACAATAATGTAACATTGGCCAGCAGCAGGACAATTTTTAATTGGTGATGATAGGCCTAAATGGTGTACCTACTTTTACTTTTATCTGTGTTGCATTGAATGTAATTGATATAATATGAGGCGTGGGCTTGTGCAATTCGCTTAGTTCCGAATATTGTTTTTACCGAATTTTTGCAAAATACGGGAATTCGGACAAATTCCGAATTAAATATTTTGAATTTTCCAGAATTTTTATTTTTCAGATTTGATAATTTGCAGTAATTCGGCAATTGCGGTAATTCAGCAATTGCGGTAATTGCGGTAACTTGGAAATTCACAGTAATTTGGCAATTGCGGTAATTCAGAAATTCTGAAATTTGCAGTAATTTGGTAATTGCAGTAATTCGGAAATTCGGACATTCGGCATTCGGAACTGCCAAACATCCGAAATTTGGTAATCCGAAAAATTGAAAATAACAAAGAACATTTGAAATAATAACTAACTAATAAATAACTGTTCAATTATAGGTATTGGAATTTCCTTGAAAATATGGCTGTTAGTGATAAATTTCATATTTAAGTTCACCAACAGCCAAATTTTCAAGGAAATTCCAAAACCTATAATTCATTATTTATTTATTATTATTTCAAATGTTCTTTCTTATTTCAGAATTTTGAATATTCTAAAATTCAGAAATGAGAAAGAACATTTGAAATAAAAAGTTATTATTTCAAATGTTCTTTCTCATTTCCCATTTTCCGAATCCAGTCGCCATTCTGGAACTCCCTTACAGCTCTTAAGGGCCTCATCACAGGCAGATAGAAATTGCCAAATATTGTGAATATGTGAATATCCTTGTTCTTGCTGATGCAAATAGCCTAGAGACACACATTTTGAATTATAGATTTTTATTGCATTTTAGGAATACAAGTTTAGTGAAACAGTATAGACTTACAATCAGGCCATCGTGTCAAGATTATTACAATACATAGATCATTCAAACTTGTGCAGTAAAACACAGAGAGGGAAGTTTAACATGCCCGCAGCGGCCCTCCAGAGGCACTACCGTAGTATAGATCAGGGTACTTAAGACCTATTAGCATGAACCCATGTTCTGCTAGGTTCACTAGTAGAGTTGAGCGAACCCGGACTGTAAAGTTCAGGTCCGTACCGACCTTTGGGGTGTCCGGGACCCGGACCCGGACTTTTCAAAAAAAGTCCGGGTTCGGGTCCGGGGTTCTGGTAATTTTAATGAAAAATCTTAAAAATGCTGTAAAAAAAGTCCAGGAAGGTCCTAGAGGTCTGCAAAAGGAAGGAAAATGGGGGTAAGGGTGGGACAAGTGCCCTACAAAGAAATGGGGACAGGGAAATAACTTTAAATATAAAAAAAAAATAAAAACATAAAAAAGCAAAAATGGAGGTGAATGGAGATCATCTTAAAACTGGGTCTGAAAAGTATTAATTAACATTAGAGGCCATAGAACTGTTCTAAAATCATCTTCAAACTGTGTCAAAAAAGTATAAATAAGCCGGGAGTACCCATATCACTGTTCTGCAAAATGTGTGTGTCACTTTAAATGAAACCGGGAATAAGTGAACATCTGTTATGCAAACTTATTTAAAGTCTGTGTGTCACTTTAAATGAAACAGTGAATCAGTGCACATCTGTTCTGCACAATTATGTAAAGTCTGTGTGTCACTTTAAATTAAACCGTGAATCAGTGCACATCTGTTCTGCAAAATTCTTTAAAGTCTGTGTGTCACTTTAAATGAAACCGTGAATCAGTGCACATCTGTTCTGCAAAATTCTTTAAAGTCTGTGTGTCACTTTAAATTAAACCGTGAATCAGTGCACATCTGTTCTGCAAAATACTTTAAAGTGTGTGTGTCACTTTAAGTGAAACCGTGAATCAGTGCACATCTGTTCTTCACACTTCTGTTTAGTCTGTGTCACTTTTATTATAGCCGCTAATCAGTGCACATCTGTTCTTCACACTTCTGTTTAGTCTGTATCACTTTTATTATAGCCGCTAATCAGTGCACATCTGTTCTTCACACTTCTGTTTAGTCTGTGTCACTTTTATTATAGCCACTAATCAGTGCACATCTGTTCTTCACACAGAACAGATGTTCTGCACCAGAACAGATGTTCTTCACACAGAGCATCTGTTCTGTACACATCTGGAAATAGTTTAGAACACTTTACCTAAAACCGGGGAGGAACCATACACCTGTTCTTCAAACATCTGGAATCTGTGTGTGAAACTACAGCATAGAGAAGAACAGGCATATGGTTTCACTCTTCACACACAGTTTGCAGATGTTTTCAGAACAGTGATATTATATCACTGATATGATATCACTGTTCTTCAAACATCTGCAAACAGTGTGTAAAGAGCGGAACCATATGCCTGTTCTTCTCTATGCCGTAGTTTCACACACAGATTCCAGATGTTTGAAGAACAGGTGTATGGTTCCTCCCCGGTTTTAGGAACTTGCGGTAATTCGGCAATTGTGGTAATTCAGAAATTTGCGGTAATTTGGCAATTGCAGTAATTGCAGTAATTCAGAAATTCGGGAATTCGGAAATCCAAAAATTAAAAAATAACAAAGAACATTTAAAATAATAACTAACTAATAAATAACTATTAAATTATAGGTATTGGAATATGGCTGTCAGTGATACATTTCATATTTAAGTTCACTAACAGCCAAATTGTCAAGGAAATTCCAATACCTATAATTTATTAGTTATTTATTATTATTTCAAATGTTCTTTCTTATTTCAGAATTTTGAAAAATTGAAAATTCGGAAATGAGAAAGAACATTTGAAATAATAAATAACTATTAAATTATAGGTATTGGAATTTCCTTGAAAATTTGGTTGTTAGTGAACTTAAATATGAAATTTAATAAACATCATATTTAAGTTCACTAACAGCCAAATTTTCAAGGAAATTCCAATACATATCATTTAATAGTTATTTTTTGTTATTTCAAATGTTCTTTCTTATTTCCAAATTTCAGAAATTCAGAAATAAGTAAGAACATTTGAAATAATAATAAATAACTATTCAATTATAGGTATTGGAATTTCCTTGACAATTTGGCTGTTAGTGAACTTAAATATGAAATGTATCACTGACAGCCATATTTTCAAGGAAATTCCAATACATATAATTTAATAGTTATTTATTAGTTAGTTATTATTCCAAATGTTTTTGTTATTTTTTAATTTTCGCATTCTCGAATTTTCAAATTTCGGAGTTTTGGCTGTTCCGATTGCCGAATTTCCGAATTACTGCAGTTGCCGAATTACAGCGAATTTCCAAATTACAACAATTACCACAATTGCAGAATTACCGAAATTGCCAGATTACCGCAAATGTCTGGATTTCCGAATTACCGCCATTGCCGAATTACGGCAAATTACCGAAATTGCAGAATTGCTGCAAATTTCCGAATTCTTTGAATTTTGCAATTTCCGAAAAAATAAAAACACAAAAAAAAATTAAAACAAACAAATTTTTTACCAAGCACAAGTCTAATGAGGTGGTTTTGGAGCACACATTTTTCTTGCACATAGTTTCTTCTTTTCAAATGACACAGATCTGTGCTGCAAACAATGGGCAGATTAAAGTTCCAGCTGTTTCTGTGTTTATTAAAAGTTAGCAGCTACAAAAACTGTAGCTGCTGACTTTTAATAAATTCACACTCACCTGTCCCACGGTCCAGCGATGTGGCCGCCCGAAGCCTCGGTTCTCTCCCCTGCCTCTCCCCGGTTCCGGCATCGCTAGTTTGGGCACCCAGCTGTGACAGATGGTGTGTCCTGAATTGCCACGCAATCTTCTGGGAACTGTGACATGTGCCAGAAGATTGCAGGGGGGAGGGGGAGAGGAGAACTTCTGCTTGAGTCGCCTATGCGGCCCGAGCGGAAGTGGGAGCTGGGTACCTGTCAAAACGAAGTACCCGCTCTCCCCCCCCAAAAAAATGACATGCCAAATGTGGCACATCAGGGGGTCAGGAGTCCTTAAAGCAGAAGTCCTACCTTTGGGTGGAACTGTGCTTTAAAGAACAGATAGACATTACTGAGTGTGTGCTCCAAACTTAAAAAAAAAAGCTGCAAAGAAATAAAACCCTAAAATACAACCCCTGAAATAAAAAAAAACACTTTTTTAAAGGGAAAATATAACAAACAATAAAAAACAATTTAACCAAAAATAAAGGCCCTATCAACATTTAATAATAATAATAATAATAAAAAAACGAATATACTCCCAAATTAAATGAAAACCCCAAAACACCACCTCCTTAAAAAAGGCCATTGTAGCACAAATAAGTATGTTATGGAATGGACAGCAGATAAGAATGACCACTGACCTTACATTTTCCAGCTGTAGTTTTTATGTTTTTTTTTTTAATCTGCACTAGTTCATTGTTGTAGCATTAAAACATTTTTGTTGAGGGGCATGGCCAGCGGACTCCGAGATGGCCGCTTAGAATCAGAGCTCCACCGCACAGCCAGTAGAAACCGACCACAGAGGGACCTCAGTACCTTACCCACCGTCTCTTTTAGGGTGAATCGACTCCCAACACCCCTGGCATCTGATATGGGCAGAAGACGGAGGGCAGAAGACGGAAAGAACCGGCGCCCCAGCCGAGCAGGCTGAAAAGCTTCTTCCCCCCTCAGACCAGACAGGCTACTCAAGATGGCGCTCGGCCGGAGACCATGATGCTGCACACACCGAGCGGTGCAGGAATCATGTTGGAGGCACAACAACGAAGGCTAGCACTAGCCGCCACGATCCCGAACAGTAATCGATTGTCTGCTGCCTCTACTCCGACCACCCGAAGCCTGGCAAAAACGAAACAACGAACGGTCTCTCCGGAGGGACGACCCGAGGCCTACCACATGGAGGTGAGTGCGGCTAGGCTGCAACAAGGGGACGCACCCAGCCCATCTCCAGATCCTTTCACTAGCTACCCCACCTCAGGACAGCCCATGTCAGATGTCCTTCTGAAAGACATGCTGACCTCTCTTAAGTCCTCCATCCAAAGAGAAATCTTATGCTCCCTCCACAAGTGTCAGGCCGACATCAACAATTTGGGGGATAGAGTAGATTATGTGGAAACATATATGGGAGACCAGGCTGCGGCCCATAACACATTAGTGGACGCATATAATGCCCAATCTGACGACATTGCCTGGATCAAGAACAAATTATCAGATTTAGAGGACAAGGCCAGGAGGAACAACCTGAAGCTAAGGGGGGTCCCCGAGATGGTACAACCCTCCCAACTCCTCCAACATGCACAAGACCTCTTCTCGGCTATAGTTCCCTCCCTGACCCCTCTTGAGATTACCATCAACAGGATCCACAGGGTCCCCAAACCCTCCTTTATACATGATGAGGTTCCGAGAGATGTGGTTCTCAGACTACATTTTTATAAAGCTAAAGAACTAATTCTAAGCCGCCTCCCGCAAACCAGGCAATCATCTACCCCAATTTTCCCAGATCCTTATACTACCAGACCTCTCCAGACACACTCTGCAACAGAGACGCAACCTTGCCACAATAACCAAGGCCCTCCGCAACCATCACATCATACATAAATGGAAACACCCAGCACATCTGATTATTTCCCATAATGGTTCTACCAATACCATAACTACGCTGGAAGAGGGACTTGTACTTCTTCGGAAATGGGGTATAATTCCAGAAACCCCCCCTACCAACCCACCGCAACCTACCACCATCTCCACATCACAAGACTGGCAATTGGTAACCCGTAAGAAGGCACCCAAGAATACCATGGCCTCCCTCAAAGGTCCTGCTGACACTCAGAATAATATGCCAACATCTTCTGACAACGGATAATCATGGTCAAGATTATCCCTCCCCTCCATGACTATCGCGCGATGCGACCACCTCGCCCTTCAATGCTCTAGTTTGAGCTTAGTTGTTTTGTTTATTTGTTATACTGTTCTCCTTTACGTCTTCCCTTCCTTCCCTCCTGGTACATCATCTCCATCTACAGGACTTGAATGCTCCCTCCAGGACCTGCTCATCTCTCTGAATCCGGAGGAACTCTTCCTGCAGATCCCCATGCAGCCTGCGCAGACCTTCCGGCAGCTACCCCTGAAGTAAGTGCCTCCTCAACTCTGATCCATATACCATACTCCAACCTTGTCACTTAAGTGCGTCTCTCTCAATCTCAAAGGACTAAATCACCCAGCAAAACAACATTCTATGTGGAAAAAGGCCCTAGCACTCCAAGCGGATATTCTCTGCATCCAAGAGACTCACTTTCAGACTGCCCACACACCCAAGCTCTCCAACAGAAACTACCCACAAATCTTTCTTTCCTGTGCCCACCAAAAAAAAAGAGGAGTAATGATTGCCATTCGCAATTCTGTCACATTCCAGCTTAAGGACTCCCTCATTGACCCGGATGGTCACTTCATCATTCTTGCGTGTGATATCAACTCGCACCCCTATACCTTGGCAACAATCTATAGCCCGAACCGAAAACAACTCCCCTTCTTAAAGCGAGTTCTGAAAAAACTCACCCTGCTGAAGTACGGCAACCTTCTCCTAGGCGGGGACTTCAACGCTACATCTGAACCCCACATGGACACAACCTCTACGGCCCTGGCTCATAAACCCCAAATATCCTCCCTTCTTTGCAACGAACAGTTATACGATATCTGGAGATGCCAACACTCGAATGAAAGGGACTACTCCTACTTTTCCCCTAGGCACCACACGTATTCAAGGATTGATATGTTCCTTACAGACCAGTGGCTACTCCAGAGAGTTCTGAAGTCTACAATTCATGATATACTGTGGTCAGACCACGCAGCAGTGTCTCTAACTGTAGCAGAGGGTGGCCCCCCTCTCGCGACTCCCATCTGGCGTTGCAACACGTCTCTCCTCCAAAACCCCCAAACGTCACAAATTATAGCCCAACAGCTGTCCTCCTTCTTTCCAATTTAGGATCAGTGGCTGATCCATTCACACTATGGCAAGCTCATAAAGCTGTCATTAGAGGGGTCCTAATTCAACAGGGTGCTAGGGTTAAGAGAAGTCACAACTCTCGACTCAAACAGCTAACTGCAGACATTCATAACCTAGAACAGATTAACAAAATCCATGCTAACCCTAAGACCATTGAAAACATTAGAGAGCTTCAGGAAGAATTGAGAACTCTTCTCCTCCACCAATATGAGGGCCACCTTAGACGTCTAAAACTGTCCTTTTATTCATCAGCTAATAGAGCTGGAAAAATTCTTGCACGCAGAGTTAAATCTGCCTGCTCCAAAACAAAAATTTCCCACCTGATACACCCTACTTCAAAACAAAAAATCATAAACCCCCAAGAAATAGCAGACCAATTTGCTGATTTCTATAGTTCCCTATATAACCTCAAGCGTGACAAGGACACTCCTCAACCCACCGACTCAGTCATCCTCTCCTTCCTTGAAAATATTGATCTACCTACTCTCTCCCGACACCAATTAGAACTCTTGAATGCCCCATATAGCATCCAAGAACTAAATAGAGTTGTGGCTTCTCTCCCTACTGGCAAATCCCCTGGTCCAGATGGGCTAACCAACGATTACTATAAAACTTACAGCGAAATCTTATCCCCACATCTCCTCCTAATCTTTAATCAGGCTACCTTACTATCTGAATTTCCCGAGGAGATGCTTAAGGCCTATGTTGTTACCATTCCTAAACCAGGTAAGGACCCTACGACTCCGGCTAATTTTAGGCCCATCTCCCTCCTCAACACGGATATAAAAATCTTCGCCAAGCTTCTAGCATACAGACTAGCCAGATTCCTCCCCTCTATGCTGAGCAGAGACCAGATGGGATTTGTGAGGGGTAAATGTAAAATGAGGTGTGTATTGCGCTTAGGATAAATTACTCTGCTGCTGCCTTCCAGTAATTTGCTCCTCAAGGGAGAAAATATAGACTAATAATGTTAATTTATCTGGCTTTTGGTGCTGCTCGGGCTATTTCATAAAGTGGTGCAAATGTGCTAGTATCAAATGTGCTAGTATTTAAATGAAATAAATAAAACACTTCATCTGTATTCCTGTATAATAGACTTAACACCAATATATTCTTTATAAAACAGTTGTGCAAATGTGCTAGTATAAAATGTGCTAGTATATAAATACAAAATCAATAAATTCATATGTGAACCTGTGTACTAAAACTTGGCTCCAGTATATTATAAATAAAAGGTTGTAGGGAATATACAAAATCTAATCAGGTTATTGTGAGTAATATCATTAATTAAAAGTAAAAAGTAGAAAGTTAAATATATATAATACTAGCTCCAGTATGTCCTGGGTAGTTTGTGCTGTGTGAAGTAAAAATATTGAGCCTCAGGTGCAGACAGGAAGTTCCGGGTGAGAGGTGAGTTGGGAGGAAGTAGAGAGAAGACATGCTGGAAGAGGCAGCAGAGGAGACCAAGACCACGGGAATCAAAGATAAGCGCTTTACCCCTGCAGGGGTAGCGTTCTCTGGTAAGGAGGGGTCCTAGTGGGGAGCAAGCGTGATCTGCACCCAGACACCACATGAAGTTTTTGGTTGAGATTTAAGAAGAATTACGATATGTGAATGGAACACCTTGAAGCACAGTGCACTTTGATTGAGAGACTTTTTATTTTTGAATGAACTGCTTATAATTGTTTAATGGTCCCATCCAAGAATTAATGGAAAAACGATAATAATGTGAATGTCCTAAGTCTATATATACCAATCCAGTTTCCCCTGTGGGTGTTACATGAAAGGAATGTCTATAGTGGCCTTTTTCATTTAGCATATTTGACAGGAGTGGATCAATATTTTTACTTCACACAGCACAAACTACCCAGGACATACTGGAGTTAGTATTATATATATTTAACTTTCTACTTTTTACTTTTAATTAATGATATTACTCACAATAACTCTGATTAGATTTTGTATATTCCCTACAACCTTTTATTTATAATATACTGGAGCCAAGTTTTAGTACACAGGTTCACATATGAATTTATTGATTTTGTAATTATATACTAGCACATTTTATACTAGCACATTTGCATAACTGCTTTATAAAGAATATATTGGTGTTAAGTCTATTATACAGGAATACAGATGAAGTGTTTTATTTATTTAATTTAAATACTAGCACATTTGATACTAGCACATTTGCACCACTTTATGAAATAGCTCGAGCAGCGCCAAAATCCAGATAAATTAACATTATTCGTGAGGAGTAGGCAACCCTCAGACGCAACTAGACGCGTCCTCAATGTTATTCATCGACTTAGCTCTGATCGAACGCCTTCTCTCCTCTTATCCATAGACGCTGAGAAGGCGTTTGACAGAGTCCATTGGCAATACATGTTACAGGTGCTCATGAAATTTGGGCTACAGGGGCCCATCCTACAAGCAGTCTTGGCTTTATATTCCAAGCCATCTGCCCAAGTGTTTGCCTCAGGCTTCCTCTCAAAAAATTTCCCAATATCCAACGGCACTCGTCAGGGATGCCCTCTCTCACCCACTATTTTTGACCTTCTTATAGAGCCACTAGCAGAAAAAATCTGCTCAGACCCCCTCGTTACAGGATTCACAATTGGCCCCACAAAACATTCCATAAACGTATTTGCGGATGATATTATTTTATTCCTCACGAACCCCCATTCCTCTCTTCCACGAGTCCACCAAATGCTGCTAGACTTTTCCCACACATCCTATTATAAGGTAAATTTTGACAAGTCCCTCATCTTGGCACTGCACATACCGCCCCACCTGAAACTTAAACTACAGAACGAGCTCCCTTACAAATGGACCAACTCATCCATTCCATACTTGGGCATTACTTTAGCACCCACATTCCCATCCCTACTCGACAACAACTTAAAAGCCCTCATTGAAAAACTAAAGCCACAACTCCAGCACTTACATAACTGCAATCTTTCCTGGACTGGGAGATCTGGAGTCCTCAAAATGGTAATCCTCCCCCAAATCCTTTACACATTTAGGACACTCCCCACTTCTATCCCTCACCGTTACCTGGCAACAATATCCTCCTTACTTTCCTCCCTCGTCTGGCATAAGAAGAAACCGCACTGCTCAAACATAAAAAAGCTGGAGGTATGGGCAGTATTCAAATTACAGACTACTACTGGGCAACTAAGCTAACTCAACTCAAACAATGGTTCAGGAAAGAGGACCCTCCTATGTGGGTAGATATAGAAAGAACCCTTTCTCCAACCCACGACCTGGTATCTCTCCTAACTAGAGATGCCTGGTTACCTTGGAACTTGTCTAAACTCCCCTATACCATGGCAGACTCCATTAATGCATGGAGGCACCTGCTCAAATCCCAACAAGACCCCAGCCAAATACTAATTCCTCCCATGGGTATGCAAGTTCTCAAAACTGCCATCCCCTATCTACACATTCATCACTTTGAAACCAAGGGCCTAGACAACATACAGAAATTTTTCATTGGCCCTTCGGTTAAGACGTGGGATGCCCTAAAAAAGGAGTATGATATCCACCCTAGCACCAGGTTCGACTACATGCGCATCCAGCACTTCCTCTCAAAACATCCTATTCCCCCCCTCCAAGTTCCCCAAAAAGCATGGGAATTCTTTAACTCACCAAACTCCAGCCAATCTGGTACATCCTTCTTCTACAACCTATTTCAGGATAAACTCTCCTTCACAAAAGAAGCCCACATAATGAAATGGGAAAAGGACCTAAACAAAACATACTCACCACGCGACTGGCAGGGGGCCATCCTCTCTATCCAGAAATTCTCCCATTGCACGGCCCACTGGGAACTAATGTTAAAAATATCCCTACGCTGGTACTACACGCCGGCCAGACTCTCTGCCTTTGCCCCCGACAATTCCCCTATGTGCTGGCGCAATTGTGGCAAAGTAGGTAACCTTTTACATATCCTCTGGGACTGCCCCACCCTGAGCACTTTTTGGTCAGAAGTCTTTAGGGTCATCTCTAATGTCACCTCACAAGATACCTCCACTAATGCTGGCCTAGCCAGCCTAAACCTTGGCATAGAATGTATCCCCGTTCATTTCAGACCTACGGTCACTCATATACTGTTGGCAGCTAGAACGGCCATAGTCAGACTATGGAGATCATCAGATGCTCCCCGAATCGCTGAGGTGATACACTTAACAAAACAGAACTACGTGTTTGAACGAATGCTCGCAGTCAACGCCCTGAAAAGGACACAATTTGACTCCCTCTGGGCCTCTTGGTCCACCCTTTATCCCTAGATTAGCTGATCTGCTACCGTGTGTACTGTTAACCTGTTTACTGTATCAATGATAATGTGAATAACCCTGCCTATGTACTATATATAACCTCACCTCACCACATCAATGTATTGCGTATGATGTACTCCCCCTTCCTACCATCTCTTATGTTTACTGTATGTATGCTCCCATGTTCACTGTATGTTTACTCATAAACTCAATAAAAACAATTAAACAAAAAAAAACAAAAATACATTTTTGTTATTAAAAAAGCATTTGCAGCAGAAACACCATTTGAGTGCTTTTATAAAAAAGTCAATCATTTGCTTATGGACTCTGGTTTCAGACCCAACCAGGCCCTTTGAGAGACAACTAAACTCAAACTGGAAGATGTATTATAATAAATGCAATTTAAATTTAAATCATTTTTATTAGGATTGTAAAGAAGATACAGAACAGAGCCATTTGGCATTCCCTGGCTCGTAGGTATACAATTATAAAATTGGAGTATGAAGATAACAAGGATCTATAAACAAAACGGATTGGTAGTTAACCAAGGATGTGGAATCAGTACAGGGATAATGCTTGATACAGACACACATGAGGTTCAGGGTGGTTATGTATACGTATTGAATATAATGAAAAAATAGGTATAGGTATAGTATTGTGAGCGGGAGTAGTACTCGTTCAATAGCCAACTATCTGGTTATGCTCTTTAGTACCTTGGCAGCGGCTTATCGCCCCAATGGGACCATGCTGTCACCCAGGGGGGAGGATCCGCCTATAGAAATTCCATTAGACCAGATCTCAACAATTTCTGCCAACAAAATTTGGGATTGAGGTTTAATTATGACCTATAGGTTCATGTGAGTCATTGGACGAGTGGGGTAGAATAGAGGAGATGTAACATGGGGTGGGGAGGAAGGGGGAGGGTGTGAAGAACTTGCATGTGTTAGTGGTGTGCGCAAATTTAATGATGATTTTTCTCGTTTGCCCAGTTGTGCCAAGGAGCCCATTTGTTTTCTGTTTTGGCGCTGTGAGAAATGACAGATGCTATTATTTTCTCATATTGATAATGCGTTTGCATTTGCGAGATGATGGATTTGAATTGAGGAGGTTCTTGTTTTTTACAGATGCTGGTGATTGAGTGTCTAGCTACCATTAGGAGATGTGATATTATTAATCTGTATTTTGGAGGAATGTTATCAATATTTAGATTTAATAAAGCTAGATCCGGGGATGGTGAGACCAGAGTTTTAGTGATTTGTGTAGTTAGGGTGAAGGTATCTTCCCAGAAGTTCTTCAGTTTGGGGCATTCCCATAATATGTGTATGAGAGAGCCACTCGCACCGCATAGTCTCCAGCATAGTGGGGAGGAGTTTTTATCAAATTTTGCAAGCTTGACTGGGGTCAGGTACCTCCTTTGAAATATATTTTGTGTTGTTTCCCATAGGGCAACACATCTAGTGGCTGAGTAAGTATATTTGAAGGCGTTTAGCCAGTTTGCTGTTGGGATGTGGGTGTTTAGGTCTTGGGCCCATAGATTGAAGGATAGTGAGTGTTCGAATTGTTGTTTTTATTGTAAGGTGTTATAAATTAGGGAGATTCCTCTTGATGCCGTTTGGTCTTGTGTGAGGTAATTTAGTATTTAGGTTGGGATCCTAGCTCTTAATTGTGGGTTAGTTTTTAGACTATTGGTGATTTGTAGGTAAGTGAACTGTGAGTTCCCTTTTAGTTTAAGTTCGTCTTTGAGGAGTTGGTAAGGTTTGATGTTATCTGCGAGGAACAGGTTTGATATGCATGTGAGGCCATGTTCTTGTGTTTGGGGGAGGTTCAGTGAGGGAGTAACCTCTTTTAGAGCACTTATGTTAAGATTGATATCTGACTTCGGAGTGTTTACCCACGTGTGGCTTGTTATTCTGAGCCATGCGTTTATTGTGGCTGCAGTTGGGAGTGAGGTTGACAAGTGTGTTTTGACCAATGGTAGTCGACTGCATAGCCAATTTTTTAGTTGATGGTTAGGGGTGTTGTGAGCCTCTATTTCCCCCCATCTCGTGGTAGGATTAGGAAGAAACCATTCTTTGGCTTGGGATAAGATAGCTGCCCAATAGTAGTCTGATAAGTCTACCAGACCCGAGCTTCCAGCTAGCCTATGTTTAGTGAGTTTGTGGAAGGCCACTCTGGGTTTCTTCCCAGCCCATATAAATTTGTTGATTGAAGTTTGTAATTGTTTCAAGTAGTACTTAGAGATTGGGATGGGGATGGATCGAAATAGGTAGAGAATTTGCGGTAGAGTTGTCATTTTAAACCCAGCCAATCTGCCTGACCATGAGAATTCGTGCTTGCTTAAGTTCGTCAGTGATTGGTTGAGCTTCTCTTTGAAGGGAATAAAGTTTTCTTTAAAGAGGTTTGCGGGACTTTTAGTTAGTACTATGCCTAGATAGTTTAAACCTTTGTCTGCCCATTGGAAGGGGAAGTGTGAGTTTATTAGGTTTCTGGAGATGGCATCCAGGCCTAGTTCAAGCATGAAGGATTTGGATGAGTTGGCTTTGTAGTAGGAGACTTCTCCAAATTCTTGTAGAATTTTGTGAGTTTCAGATAATGAGGAGTAGGGGTTGGATAGTATGAGGATGATATCATCCGCGAATAGGCTTATTTTATGTTCGTACTTGCCAATTCGGATACCAGAAATATATTTTGAGTTCCTAATTAATTCCGCTAGTGGTTCTATGGAAAGGTTGAATATTAACGGGGAGAGGGGACAGCCCTGGCGTGTACCGTTCGTGATGGAAAAGGGTTGGGATAGCATTTCCTCTATGTAAACATTTGCTGATGGAGAAGTGTAGAGAGCCATAATACTAGCCAGGATTTTATCATTAAAACCAAATCTAATAAAAACTTCCTTCATGTACCCCCAGTGGACTCGGTCGAACGCCTTCTCTGCGTCCAGGGACAGGAGCAGAGAAGGCGTTCTTGTAACGTTTGCTTCATGGATTAGATTTATCATTCTTCTGGTAGCGTCCGTGGACTGTCTGCCTCTTACGAAGCCTGTTTGATCTAAGTTGATCAGGTTTGGTAGGAATTTGGCTATTCTGCTTGCTAATAATTTGGCATACAGCTTGATGTACGAATTTAGGAGTGAGATTGGCATAAAATTCTGGGGGGTATCCGGAGTTTTCCCTGGTTTCGGGAGTGCAATGATCACAGCTGATAACATTTCAGGGGGAAAACTGGAGGAGGAGGCAGTGTCATTGAATACATTACAAAGATAAGGGCTTAATATGGTGGAATACTTTTTATAATAGTCTCCAGGTAGGCCGTCTGGGCCTGGGGCTTTGTTAGGGGTGATATTGTTTATTGCTTGCTCTAGTTCTTTGGTAGTAAATGGGGAGTTTAGGTCTTCCAGTTGGGAAGGTGTTATAGTGGGTAGATTGACTATATCTAGGAATTTGTTTATTTTTCCTTGGTCTGGTTGGGGGGTATTGGGCTCTATTTTGATATTATATAGGGAGCTGTAATATTCGCTAAACGCGTTGGCTATTTCTTGTGGGTTAAGTAGTTTTTGTTTGGAGCTGGGGTGGAACAGGTGGGGGATTCGATTTTTAGTCCTTTGGCCTCTGATTTTGTTTGCCATGTTTTTCCCTGCCTTGTTCGATGTAGCATACATGGTGGCTTTTAATTTACAGTAAGAGTTCTCGTGGGCTTCTAGTAATAGATTCCTTAATTCTTGGCGTTTGGCAAGGAGTTGTGAGTTCAGGTTTGGGGAAGGGGCTAGCTTATTCTGGTTATCTAGTTGGGAGATGTCTTTTGTAATTTCATCTAGACGCTGCGTCCTCCTCTTCTTGGCTCTACTGTTTTGTTGGAGCATGATGCCTCTAATATGGGCTTTATGCGCCAGCCACAGTGTAGCTGAAGATGATACTGAACCTTCGTTTAAGAGGAAGTATTCCTCCAATTGGTTTATAATGTGGTCTGAATAGGGTGAGGTTTGCACGATGTATGAGTTTGCTCTCCACAACCTGGTTGAATTCCGAATAGTGTTGGTTAGAAGTTGGATTTTCACTGGGGCATGGTCTGACCATGTAATTGTACCTATGTCCGCAGTTGGAATTTTTGGAGTCTTCTCCAAGGGACTAAAATACACCCCTGAAATTGTATCATGGACTGGTCCGATACCTGAGAAGGTTATGGTGGAGTTCCTTTTTTAGTGGATACGATCTTAAATACTTTAAAGTCCTAAACATGCTACATACCTCTACGGAGGTGTGTTGACTTTCTCTAATATGTAAGGTAAGAGGAGGGGTGTTGAGAATAAGTTCTTATCTGATAAAGGATCATCTGTTTACCAGGGAGGTTTTTTAAGGTTGACGCCTGTATCCATGTTAATGTACCAGTCTGGTACGGGGTCACTTTTAGGTTGAAGATTGGT
>BLSH010171519.1:700541-711094 GCA_018402905.1 Glandirana rugosa
TTTGAACAGTTTCAGGAGGTATGGACCACTACCTGTCGTCTCAGATGCGATCTGATCACCGGATGTCTAAGACTCTGCTGTCCATCACCAGGTATGGAGGACTTTGACAAGTTTCTCTTGGAAAGGAAAGTTTGAAGTTTGATGTCCATACGTGCTCCTGTGCTTTTGAAAGAAGAAGTTTGGTGTTCTTCTGTTAGTCCAACATATAGTTTTTTAAGTTTGGATATTTTTATATTTTTCAGCCCTAACATAGCCGAATGAGATGTTCTGTGCAGGTAAATATGTCAGGGAAAGGAAAGTAGGTATCTACACTTTAGATTAGATACGCTTTAGATCCCCCATTTTTCATTTAAGGTAAACCGGGGGGGGTGGGAGAATTATTCTTTTTGTTTACAATAATCAGGTGCTTTACTTCTAATATTGATGTTGTGTTTATGCACAGTTGGAGGCATTATATGATTTGTGAGCCAGGGGTGGAGTGTTGGGGAAATTGCATATTTCATATTCCTTATTAAGGTTGGCCTCACAAATATCTAATATCCTGGTTACCTTGTATGAATTAACTTATTGGCATTTGAACTACCTTATATGGTCAAGCTAGCCCCTTCTCCTCAGGAATGCAAAGGTCATATTGTTGCTTACAGGGTGTTGGCTGGGGGGTGGGCTTTTCCCTTATACAAGTTCTATATTACCACAGCTAAAACCTATATGAGTCAGTCTCACCAAGAACAGCCACGAGGCACGTCCTGATCCCCTGTGCCATGAAAGAGACTCCATGGCTACTGAAGCAAACACCTTTAGTTAAGTATTCTTGATATTTTCTTTATCTTTATCTGTATCTGTCATTACTTGTAATAAATGTTATATTTTTTAAGTATTTGTGTGATCTCTCTTTGCACATATCGAACACAACCCCAAAAACGTGACAAGAGATAGTTTAAATAGTTTTTAATGATTTTCAAATCGGTGCTAAACAGAGATCATTGTCTTTTGGTAATTACCACTTTAACAACTTCAAGTCCGGACTGTTTCACTCAATTTTCAGTGTTTTCACACTTTGAATAACAATTACTCAGTCAAGCAACATTGTATCCAGATAAATGTTATATCATTTTTTGAGACAGATATAACTTTCTTTAGTTGGTATTTAATACCACTTTTCTTTTTTTTTAGTTCTTTTAATAACATTTTACAAATTAATAATCTTTCTTCATAAATTTGGGGGAAAATGTATTCTGCTACATTTCTTTGATTAAAAAAAAAAAGTGTACTGTAAATTATTTAGTCTGCGTGAAAGATATAGAATCTAATTTTGCCAGACTTTCACAATTTTTTATATTGAAAAAAAAAACAAATAAGTGTAAATTATTTAGTCCGTGTGAAAGTTATAGAGTCTAGTTTTGCCAACCTCCCACAACTTTTTATACTGACAAAGTGTAAAAATTTACTGATGATGCACATTTTTTACTGACAACCTAAAATTTGATAGAAACCTATTTAAACTTCTTTTTTGTTGAGAAAAAAAAATCCCCTAATGATCAATGTACATTGCAAGGATTTTAACAAACTTTATAGCAGATTCCTACCTTTTGCTATTCTGAAGAAATAGCTGTTTGTCTGTGTCCACGTAAATCTGTATTGGAGTGGCTTAATAATTTTCAATCAGATGATGTACGTACAGGGCTCTAATGTGGAAGTTGGCAAAGTCTGCTTCCCTTTAGACATGATTTCCTTTTGGGGTTACCTGTGAGATTATCTGACATTTTTGTTGCAGGAGATTCTCAAAATCTGATTTCTATCTTCATAGTTTCATAGTAGGTAAGGTTAAATAAAGACAATAGTCCATCCAGTTGAATCTCAATCTGTGTAAGTGTACATGTGTCAGTGTCGATAATCTTTTAACCACTTGCCGACCGCCGATCGGCGATTGACGGCGGCAAAGTGGCTCGTTCCCGCAAATCGCCGTCATACGACGGAGGCTGCGGGAACGTGTATAGTGAGCGCACGCGCGCCGCCGGAGGCGCGCCCGCGCGCTCACTGTGTCCAGGGGGGGCCAGGGAGCAGGTGCGGCAGCTTCGATTGCCGCCGGCCCCCCGCGATGCCCCCCCGGAGCGAATGAGCGGAGGTCCGTGTATGTAAACACGGACCTCCGCTCTGTGTGAGGGGGAAGGGCTGTGATCACAGCCTTCCTTTACGTGAAGGCTGTGATAACTTCCCTTCCCCTGTTAGGGCATCCCCCATACAGTTAGAACACGCCCAGGGAACATAGTTAACCCTTAGCGCGCCCCCTGCAGGTTAACCCCTTCACTGCCAATGGCATTTACACAGTAATCAGTGCATTTTTATAGCACTGATCGCTGTATAAATGCCAATGGTCCCAAAAAAGTGTCAAAATGTTCCGCCATGTCCGCTGAAATATCGCAGTACCGCAAAAAATCGCAGATCGCCGCCATTTTTAGTAAAAAATTTAAAAAAATTAAAAACCCCAAAAATGAATTCTCATCATCCGTAAACGCGACCACTTTTGCGCAAACCAATCAATAAACGCCGATTGCGATTTTTTTTATCGCAAATATGAGGAAGAATATAAATCGGCCAAAAACGGTGAAAAAAAATGTTTTTTTATATTTTTTTTTTGGATTTGTATTTTAGGAAAAAGTAAGAAATTTGGGTTTTTTTGCAAAATTGTCGCTCTTCTTTTGTTTATAGCGGCAATCAGAAATGACGCAGCAGTGATCAAATACCACCAAAAGAAAGCTCTATTTGTGGGAAAAAAAGGACGCAAATTTCGTTTAGGTACAACGTCGCACGACCGCGCAATTGTCAGTTAAAGCGACGCAGCACCAAATCGCAAAAAGGGCTCCGGTCCTAAAGCTGGAAATCCTTCCGGGGCTGAAGTGGTTAAAAATACCAATACTCCCAACTGACACCACCAATTGTAGAAGAAAGTTCCACATTCTTATTGCCCTGACAGTGAAGAAACCCCCAATGCAGCTTAAGGCTAAGAGACTTAATAGTTTTTTCCTAAGCTGAGATCACCATTGAGCTATTTGTATATTGCTATCATATCTCCTCTCATGCGTCTCTTCTCCAGGAGAATACATTTAGTGCTCGTAGATGTTCCTCATAATTCCCCCAGAAGTCCCCCAGTCACCTTATTAACTTTGTTGCCCTTCTCCGGACTCTCTCCAACTCCAGCAACTGGGGACTAGAGTTGAGCGAACCCGAACTGTAAAGTTCGGGTTCATACCGGACTTTAGGGTGTCCGTGTCCCGAACCCGGACATTTGAGAAAAAGTCCAGATTCGGGTATTTTTTTTGCACCTGTTGAACAGCTGCAGGGCAGCCAATCAACAAGCGTTTCACTGGTTTGCCCTTAGAAGCCATCACAGCCATGCCTACTAATGGCATGGCTGTGATTGGCCAGTGCATCATGTGACCCAGCCTCTATATATATGGAGTCACGTAGTGCTGCATGTCACATCATCTCATACTAGTGTAGGGAGAGGATGCTGCTGCGAGGGACAGATTAGCTTTAGAAAATCATCTCATACTATTGTAGGGAGAGGATTCTGCTGCTGTGAGGGACAGATTAGCTTTAGAAAATCATCCCATACTATTGTAGGGAGAGGATTCTGCTGCTGTGAGGGACAGATTAGCTTTAGAAAATCTGTTAAAAACAGTGATTTATTGGTGGGTGCTAGAGGAGATTTTTGTTTGCTAGAGTACATTTTGTTTGCTAAGCAAAGTGTCTCATGTAAAACCTAAGCAATTTCTCTGTTTGTTAGGTGGGCGTTTGCAGCCATTTTTGCAAGTGCAGTGCATTTGCAACTGATTGTGTGTCAGGGACACTACTTTAATTGTGTTCTGTTAGTTCAGTTGGCAACATTTTGGCATATTTAAATACTGCTTTTAGATTGCAGTTAGACAAATTAAACATTTTTTTTTTTTGTGCAAAATATTACATTTGCGGCCAGCGGGGCATTTCTTGCACAAAATTAAAAAGTGCGTCTACATTGCTTTTTTTTTTTTTTCCACCTCAGTCTTTCGCCAGTTTTCTTGTGTTCATTCTGGTTTATCATTCCAGATTCTGGCTACTTCACATCATTGTGGAGTATCTTATGTTTTATGAAAAGCAAAATATTCAACTTCTTTATCCATACTTCTTAACTCCCTCTATCCTCTGCCCTTCTCCCTTCCCTAGTTATTGTTTCTTTGATTTAATCGGTCCTGGCTTGGGGAGGCAGGGTGGGGATGAGGGATTCCAGACACACAGCCCACACATCCTTCATCTTTCATCCTTTTTTTTTTTTTTTTGTTAATTAGGTGCTCCTTGTTACTTGTGTGTTTCTTTACCCCCTCCCCTTTATCCATGGTTCCCATCTCTTACTCTGTTGTTCGCTATTTCCTCTTTTTTTATATATATGTTCTTCATTCACTATTGTTCTATCAACTTCTTTGACCCAATCTTCTATCCTAGGGGGGCTTTCTGCCACCCAATTTTTTGCGATTAATTTTCGTGCATTAAATAGACATCTTATTAGTGGTATTTGTTTTTCAAATGACATCTTGTTTTTTGCAATATAGCCCAATACACACAGCTTTGGTGTTTCTTCAAGCTCGGTCTCGAATGTTTCATTTATTATTTCCATAATGTCTGTCCAGTATCTGTGTAACTTTGGACATCGCCACATCATGTGTATAAGGTTGCAATTTTCCTCACCACATCTAGGGCATTTGGAGTCTGGTCTATTCCCGAACTTGAATAATTTTAGCGGTGTGTAATAGGCCCTATGGATTAACATTAGATGTGAAAATCTCTGGGACGGGGACATGGATACCACTGGGCACAGCTCTAATATTCTCCCCATTGTTCTTCTGTTATTTCACCTACATCTCTACCCCATTTTTCCCTGCATACCAGTTCCTTAATGCTATTTCCAGCTACCTTGCTCAGCTCTTCGTATGTTTCTGATATAATTCCTTTTGCCTGGTTTTTATTTATTAACTTTTGCAGCTTATTTAGTTCACACCATTCTATGGTCTCTTTGTTAAACTGCCTCTCTAGTGCATGTTTTAATTGCATATATGTATAAAAGGACTTATTTGTTATCCCATATTCTCCTCGTATATTTGAGAATGTTTTAAAGTTTCCCTCGTTGTACAGTTGAGTGAGCCGTAGTACGCCTTGTTTTTCCCATTCCTTATTGCGTTCTACTTTTAATGTTTCTTGTATATTGCTATTATCCCATATTGGGGAGTGTATTGTAAACCCTCTATACTCAAAAGCTTTCTTTAGTTCTTCCCAAACTTTAATAACCAGTTTACGAGTAGGGATCTCCTGTGCGGGATATCCTGCCTCCAATAGTTCTATTCCTGTCCTATATTTTGTTTCAATCTTTATTAATTTCATATTTGTATCTCCTCCTTCTACCATACTACAGCCTCTCAAGTGAACCGCTTGTGTCGCCAAAAAGTAGTGCCATGGATGTGGCACCGCGAGTCCACCCCTCCCTCTGGGGCGTTGCAGCGCCCACAGTCCGATCCTGGCCTGTTTCCCCTTCCATATTAGTTCTCTAAACACTGTTTCCACTTTTTTAAACCACCCCTTCGCTATCCATACTGGTGTATTCTGTAGAGCGTAGTTCAGTTGGGGGAGCCAGATCATTTTAATTAGGTTGCATCGACCCGCCACTGACAGTGGGAGTCGTCTCCACACACGGCTTTTCTCTTTGAATTTCTTTATTAGTTCTTCTAGGTTATCTTTAATGTAATTTTTTGGGTTTTTGGTAATGTATACCCCTAGATATTTGATTTTGTCGGTCCACTGTATTTTTAGCAGCTTATTTATTTCATTGGTCCTCTTGTCATCAATTGGCATTATGTACGATTTTCCCCAATTTATTTGTAATCCGGAAATTTTCCCAAATCTCTCTGTCAGATTCAAGACCGCTTCTAGAGTGGTCTGTGTGTCGTTTAAGAACAGTAATAAATCATCGGCGTATAACGCAATTTTTTCCTCGCCTGTTTTCCTTTGAAAGCCCTTTATATCTCTGGAGGACCTGATGGCTATTGCCAATGGTTCAATTACCAGGGCAAATAGCATCGGTGACAGAGGGCACCCTTGTCTAGTTCCGCGAGTCAATGGAAACTGTTCTGATACTTGGTTATTTGATTTACCCTTGCTCTTGGCCTTGCATATAGCATTTTTACCCATCCGGAGAACTCTGGGCCCATACCAAATCTATCCAGCACCTGCCATAGATAATGCCACTCTACTGTATCGAATGCTTTATTTATATCCAGTGCAAGAACTGCTCTGGATCCTTCGTTGATGGTTGGTATTTGCATGTTCAAATATGCTCTTCTGATGTTTGTGTGTGTGGCACGTCCTGGCATAAAGCCTGACTGGTCCGGATGGATATATTTTGTAATTATTTTGCCTAGTCTTGCCGCCAAGACACCAGCTAGAATTTTGACATCTACTCCCAACAAGGAAATTGGTCTGTAGGATGTCAGCCTCTGCTGGTCTCTTCCCTCCTTTGGAAAAACAATTATTGTTGATTCCTGCATCGATTCTGGCAGTCCACCCTCCTCTTTTGCCTTTTTCAATGTTTCCAGCAGCGTCGGGACCAGAATCTCCCCATATTTTTTGTAGACTTCTATTGGGAGCCCATCTGGTCCCGGGGCATTCTGATTTCCCATTTTTTTGACTACTTCCCACAGTTCTTGTTCGGACAATGGGTTCTCCAAGCTATCTCTGTCTTCTGCCGTAAGCTGTGGTATTTCCATTTCCTGTAGGAAACACCACGTCTCTCTCTCCAGGTTCTGTGCCTGTGTTTTATATAGTTTCTTGTAGAATTTCTTAAATTCCTCGTTTAATGCTTGGCCTTGTGTTATTATGCTGCCTCCTTCTGTCTTTATTGTTGTTATGCCATTTGCTCGTTTATTACTTTTCACCACTGTTGCTAGTAACTGACCTACACTTTCCCCCTCTTCATAGAATTCTTTTTGTCTAAGTCTTCGCCTCGCTTCTGCTTTTTCTATCTGGAGCTGGCGATATTCTTCTTGTTCCTTGATCCATACTAGACGTGTCTCTTCTGTTGGGTTTTGTAAATACATTTTTTCTGCTTCTACCGAGCGATTCATTGCATTTTTTTCGCGGTCTCTCATCTGTTTTTTAATACTGGCCTTTTCTTGTATCATTATTCCTCGAATATACGCTTTGAGGGAGTCCCATACTATTCCCATTCTCGTTGTTCCTATATTTTTATTTATATATTCTTCAATCTGTTCTCTAACCTTTTCTGGGCATCCTATTATTCCTAACCAATAGGGGTTTAACTTCCACTCTCTATACCCCTGGATTACTTCTCGTCTTATTCCGACTATTAGTGGAGAGTGTTCCTAGACTCCTCTGGCTTTATAATCAATGTTACCCACTATTTCATTCGTTAAATCATTCCCGATAGCTATGTCTATCCTTGACAAAGAGCCGTAGGTCTTTGAGTAGCATGAGTATTGCTGTGCGGCAGGGTTTCTTACTCTCCATAGATCCTTCCAATCCATTTCTTCCACTATCTGTGCCAGTGTATTCTTTGTATTGGGGCTAACCACTTCCTTACTTGGGTATCTATCTAGTTTTTCTGACATGACTCCATTAAAGTCCCCAACCACCAGTATCGGTACCCCGGATTTATTCGATACGAAGGCGATCAGTTTATATAGTATCTCTGGTTTAAAGGGCGGGGGTATATATAAATTAGCGTCTGGTTTAAAAAAATATATTCTAAATACTACATTTGCAGCCAGCGGTGCATTTCTTGCACAAAAATAAAAAGTGCGTCTACATTGCTGATTTAAAAAAAAATATTCTAAATACTACATTTGCGGCCAGTGTTGCATTTCTTGCACAAAAATAAAAAGTGTGTCTACATTGCTGGTTTAAAAAAAAAAAAAATTGAAATACTCCATTTGCGGCCAGCGGTGCATTTCTTGCACAAAAATAAAAAGTGCGTCTTCATTGCTGGTTTAAAAAAATATATATATAAATATTCTAAATACTACATTTGCGGCCAGCGGTGCATTTCTTGCACAAAAATAAAAAGGGCGTCTACATTGCTGGTTTAAAAAAAAGAAAAATAAATAGTGCTACATAGTACATTTGCACCTTGCTGTGCATTTCTTGCACAAAATTAAAAAGTGCATCGACTTTGCTGGTTTAATAAAAAAATTAAAAATAGTGGTACGTAGTACATTTGCACCTTGCTGTGCATTTCTTGCACAAAATTAAAAAGTGCGTCAACATTGCTGGTTTAACCACTTGCCGACCGCCGATCGGCATCTGACGGCGGCAAAGTGGTTCGTTCCCGCAAAACGCCGTCATACGACGGCGGCTGCGGGATCGAGCTTAGTGTGCACGCGCGCGTCGCCAGGGGAGCGCCCGCGCACTCACTGTGTTCGGAGAGGGCCAGGGAGCGGGTGCAGCGGCTTCGATTGCTGCCGGCTACCCGCGATGGCCCCCCGAGCGGAGGAACGGAGGTTCGTGTAAGTAAACACGGACCTCCGCTCTGTGTGAAGGGGGAAGGGCTGTGATCACCGCCTTCCTGTATACAAAGGCTGTGACCACTTCCCTTCCCCAGATAGTGCAGTCCCCCTACAGTTAGAACACGCCCAGGGAACATACTTAACCCTTAGAGCGCCCCCTGCAGGTTAACCCCTTCACTGCCAATGACATTTACACAGTAATCAGTGCATTTTTATAGCACTGATCGCTGTATAAATGCCAATGGTCCCAAAAAAGTGTCAAAATAGTCCGACATGTCCGCTGAAATATCGCAGTACCGCTAAAAATCGCAGATCGCCGCCATTAGTAGTAAAAAAAAACCAAAAATGAATTCTCATCATCTGTAAACGCGACCACTTTTGCGCAAACCAATCAATAAACGCCGATTGCGATTTTTTTTTATCGCAAATATGAGGAAGAATATAAATCGGCCAAAAACGGTGAAAAAAATGTTTTTTTATATTTTTTTTTTGATTTGTATTCTAGCAAAAAGTAAGAAATTTGGGTTTTTTTGCAAAATTGTAGCTCTTCTTTTGTTTATAGCGGCGATCAGCAATGACGCAGAGGTGATCAAATACCACCAAAAGAAAGCTCTGTTTGTGGGAAAAAAAGGACGCAAATTTCGTTTGGGTACAACGTCGCACGACCGCGCAATTTTCAGTTAAAGCGACACAGTGCCGAATCGCAAAAAGGGCTCCGGTCCTGAAGCTGGAAATCCTTCCGGGGCTGAAGTGGTTAAAAAAAAAAAAAAAAAATAGTGCTACATAGTAATTTCTTGCACAAAATTAAAAAGTGTGTCGACATTGCTGGTTTAAAAAAAAGAATAATAAATAGTGCTACATAGTACCTTTGCACCTTGCTATGCATTTCTTGCACAAAATTAAAAAGTGTGTCGACATTGCTGGTTTAAACAAAAAATAAAAATAATGCTACATAGTACATTTGCACCTTGCTGTGCATTTCTTGCACAAAATTAAAAAATGCATCGACTTTGCTGGTTTAAAAAAAAATTAAAAAATAGTGCTACATAGTACATTGGCACCTTGTTGTGCATTTCTTGCACAAAATTAAAAAGTGCGTCGACATTGCCGGTTTAAAAAAAAGAATAATAAATAGTGCTACATAGTACATTTGCACCTGTGCGTCTACATTGCTGGTTTAAAAAATAATATAAATTTGTACTAAATAGTACATTTGCGTCCAGAATGAGGAGAGCGTCAAATAAGGGACGTGGTCGTGGTGCTGGTGGTGTTGGTGAAGCTCCTGTTGCGAGGAGAGGATGTGGTCGATCTGTGCCAGCTACACGCACAAGTGAAACACCTTCCTCAGGTGAGAGTAGCCGACAGAACCTTCAATGTTATATGGTAGGCCCGAATGCCGCTCAACGAATGGTGAGGCCAGAACAAGTACAGGCGATAATAGATTGGGTGGCTGACAATGCCTCCAGTTCCTTCACATTGTCTCCCATCCGGTCCCTTGCTGAAAGCTCAGAGATGGCACCTGAACCCCATGGCCATCTGTCTTTCACCTCAGCCCCTTGTAAATCAGATAAGTAGTATGAGCCCCAAGTCATGCAGCAGTCTCTTAAGCTTTTTGATGACTCTGCTGGTGTGCTTTCTGTGGGCCATCCACATAGCCCTGCCCCAGAAGTGGAAGACATTGAGTGCATCGATGCCCAACCATTTCTGTTTCAGGATTAGGACATGGAAACACCACCGCAGCACGTCTCTGATGATGACGAAACACAGGTGCCAACTGCTGCGGCTTTCTACAGTGTGCAGACTGACAAGGAGGGCAGTGGTGAAGAGAGGGTGGAAAATGATGTGGAGGATGATGAGGTCCTAGACCCCACATGTGACATGTGCAGTTTAGAGGAAGAGGTGGTGGTCGCACAGAGGCACCAGCACAGCAGTCTCTGTCTCGGGCTCGGTCTCAAGGTCTTGGGCTCCTCCTGCTTCCTCTTCTGCTGCTGCCTTGGCCTCTTCCTC
>BLSH010171519.1:728994-741405 GCA_018402905.1 Glandirana rugosa
ATTTTGTCCTGTGCTGGTATAGTCTCCAGTGGAGACTGTAAGCAGGAAGCAGGTCTGAGACACCTGCAGACTCTGACCCCAAGGTAAGAAAGAAGCTAGAACTGGGTTTCTCCTTTCTTACTCCCTGGTGTAGGGTACACCAGAGGTTTTGGGTTCACTCTCTGTACAATCCACAGACCAGCAGGGTGGGTCTGTGGAGTCTGGCTGTTTGAGTATCCCTCTTTTTCCTACCAGTGGTGGGGCTTCATTTGGGTCTCCCTAGGCAGCTGAGTGCTGGTCATGGTATGATCATCTGCACCCTCGCCTCTCCTTGTAAAAGGCTCATACCACCTTGTGTCCTCTCCCTGTAGGACAAAGGAAAGGAGCAAAAGGGGAACCGCCTAAGGGACAGATGCACAGCCTGCACGTACAGATTATCTCCTGCTTGGATATCTGCTCCAGTGCTGCAGCACCCTGGGATGCAGGTGTCGGGCTGGTGGTGTTGCGGGGCTGCGGGTCCCATGAGGCATTGCAGGGCTGACAGTTAGAAGTATGACTCCCACAGGTGGAGGCATGGTGGGACTTGTGGTCCCGCGGTGGCTGGAGGGCCGCCGGTTTGGCGTCCCTGCTCTGGGAAGTTTCCTAGAAAGCATTGCAGAAAAATGACAAGGTGTCTTGGTTCTCACAAAGATTCCTTCTCCGCTGGAGGAGAAGCAGCTATTCTAATGAGCACTGAGGCTCTAGTGGAGCACTCCCTTTTGGGTCAAGCACCATTTCTTCAATTGCTGACCTGATTAATATGGATTAATCACGGCAGCTGGTTTCCCCAAATCTTTTTTGGAGGGAATATTGCACAAGTGCATCTCTTTTTTCACAGCCTTCCTAACAGAACAGCTATAGCAGGTCAAAGTAAATATTCTGTTAATGGTACAGGCTCAGTCTTCTGAAGTGGTGATCTGCATAACTTGCCACCAGTATCACAATGTGCCATATGAAGTCAGACTTCCAACGCTGGGCAGAGCTCCTGTCATTTATAAAATTGTCAGGTTCTTTTTTACCCAGTTCCTTTCCAAACACTCAACAGCTACCGTACCGGCTTTTAGAGGGGAGAAGGGTCATAGGTGTGGGCATATGCATTTTGAGTATGTATAGCATTGTGGCAGAACTCTCGCTGGATAACTGCAAGGGCCTATCGTCTAAATGTCCATAGGCATCTCTTGAATGAAGATTATGTAGTAAGATCTATAGATTGGCGATCCTCTAGTTTGCTTGTTCGGTTCTGGAGCCCAGATAAAAGCAAGAGGGTGTCAAAATATTACTATCACAAGGTGATTAAAATATGCAGTGATGGAAGCTTACCAGGCATCATCACTGTTTTCTCTAGAAAACAGCAAAGCTCTTTCCAACAGAGCAGGGGCCATATCTTGGGCTGACAGCGTCATCAAGTCTCATCCCCAGATCTGCAAGTCAGTAACCAGGTCCAGCTTCCAAACCTTTGTGAAACCTTTCCGACCGGGTCTGTTCTCTAACCAGGAACAGATTGTTGGGAGGAGGTTGCTTAAAGCTGTGGTCCCACCCTAATCATGTAGTTCTATGTTATCCTCTCTGTAAGCCGTCCTGGAAGATGACTTGGAAAAACAGAGTTATTACCTGATAACTCACTTTTCAGGAATCTTCCAGGACGGCTCCAATTCCCCCCCTTAATGATCAACTTGTCTATGACATATGGTTATGGGGGTATAACTGTAATTTAAGTTGATGGTTTACCAATAGAGTAATACTGTATGTATATCAGAGCCTTCGGTTATTTGTTTAATACTGAGGTACTACTGGTGAGCAGTCTTTTTATAATGTGGATCATGTGTTTCCTGTTAGGTGGGAGGAGCCTCTCTCTGTAAGCCATCCTGGAAGATTCCTGAAAAGTGAGTTATCAGGTAATAACTCTGTTTTCTGAGACCGGATTATCAGTGGTGGGTAATGCAACTAGAGAGGGATTCTGCTCCTCCTCACATTCTGTGTCTGTGTCCGCAGCGTTGTGGCGTTTGTAGGTGAGGTGTTTTTACTCACCGGAGCTGATTGTGAGGGCGAGGAGAAGGGGGATGATGCGGCCCTCTTCTGGGGGTCCGAGGTGCTTTTTTCAGGAGGTGTGGTACAGTCCATCTGAAGTGATGTGGATCGAGTTGGGGATGATGAGGCAGCTCCATTGTTGTCCATGGGACCCATTCTGTGAGTGCTATGGGAGTTATTACGGAAGTCCTGAGCTGAGGCTTCGGGGAAGAATTCAGTGAGTTTGCGTGGTTCCGGTGGATGGATTTTTTTCCTTGTCATCCCTGGCTTTCCCCGTGTAATGGTTTTATAATAGTAGTAATGCTGTAGTAATCTGGTTTTGCGTACTGTAATCTGTAGTTCCCCAGGGCAGAAGTGGAGAGGGGGTTAATCAGCCATCTTGGTACACCCCAGCAACTGACTTCACTGCTCCTGTATTAATAGTGTTTGGCTTAAGCTGTGCTGTAGATTAGGGTCTCAATATCAGGTATGATGTTATTAAATGCAGATAGTGATGAAGGATGAGGGTCTAGGGTGTTAGGCCTAGATGAGTTGGGTGTGCCAAGATGGCCGCCGTATGAGGCCTCAGAGTTGTGATGCAGGGTCTGTCTGCATCTGTGGTTTTCAGCTCTAGTAGAGGCGCGGGGAGAGCATCACAGCTTCTCTAGGGTACCCTCCGAGGTCCCCAGGAGGGTACTACCCACTTTTGGTAGAAATCGAGGCCGCAGCTTCCCGGCCGGCGGTAGGCCGCAGTGCGCCGCGGTGCTGACGGTGGAAATCGAGGCCGCGGCTTGCAGCTGGAGGTTGGCCTCAATATGCCGAGGCTCTATTGGGACCAATTATCGGCCTAGGGGGAGTGCTAGAAGGCAGTACTGGGTGGTAAGATGGATGGATGACTGGAGGTGTATTGTGCTGAGGCGGTAGCAGGCTTTGTGGACCACAGACGATCCAAGGGGTTAGGCCGCAAGATGGCGGCGGCCGTCTGTGTGAGCTCTGAGGGGATGCCTGAGTTTTGGTAATCTGCTTCCCCTTTTTCCTCGATTTGGGCCAGAAAAGATGTGGATTTGTGTGGGGAGCTTGTAGCAGTTGTTCTGTTGCTCACCTCTGATTACAATCCGTTGATTCCACTGCATACTTCTCGTGGATTATCAGAGCTCTGTGAAAGCACGTCCACTGCCTTCCGCGTCAGGCTACGCCCCCCCTCTTATGCTTTTTGATGACTCTGCTGGTGTGCTTTCCCTGGGCCATCCACATAGCCCTGCCCCAGAAGTGGAAGACATTGAGTGCACAGATGCCCAACCACTTCTGTTTCAGGATGAGGACATGGATACACCACCGCAGCACGTCTCTGATGATGACGAAACACAGGTGCCAACTGCTGTGGCTTTCTACAGTGTGCAGACTGACAAGGAGGACAGTGATGAAGAGTGGAAGATGATGTGGAGGATGATGAGGTCCTAGACCCCACATGGAATGAAGGTCATGCGAGTGATGTGTGCAGTTTGGAGGAAGAGGTAGTGGTCGCTCAGAGCACAACCTGCATGACCAGGCATCTACATGCAAAACAGGAACTGCAGTTGAATAAGCACCTCAAAGTCTAAGAAAGGTCTCGGGCTCCTCCTGCTTCCTCTTCTGCTGCTGCCTTGGCCTCTGCCTCCACCTCTACAGTGCCAATGTCACCTGCCACCCAGCAAACAGACGATGTGACAGCAACGCACCATGTCCACAACCGTCCCCAAGCATTTCCACACGGTCCCATGGAAGCTTACAGCTGTCCTTCTCCAAAACACTGCAGAGAAAGAGGAACCCCCTAACCACTCGCGATCCCTGGCCCTGAATGCCAGCATTTCAAAATTCCTGGCCTTTGAAATGCTGTCATTCCCTCTGGTGAACACGGACAGTTTTAAAAACCTGATGGCGGTGGCTGTCCCACAGTATGTGGTTCCCAGCCGCCACTACTTTTCCAGGCAAGCCATCCCTCCCCTGCACAAACAAAGCGGGGACAAGATCAAGTGTGCACTGCGCAACGCCATCTGTGGCAAGGTCCACATAACCACTGATACATGGACCAGTAAGCACGGGCAGGGACGCTATATTTGCGTTAACTGCACACTGGGCAACCGCGGATAGCAGTTTGGCGCATGTCCTTCCACCACCGAGGATTGCAGGGCATTTCTCTTTGCCTCCTGTTGCCTCCTCCTCCTACTCTGCTTCCTCCTCATCTTCTACCACCTCCTCATCCGGTCAGCGTAACACCTTCACCACCAACTTCAGCACATCCAGGGGCAAATGACAGCAGGCTGTTTTAAAACTGATATGTTTGGGGGATAAACCCCACACTGCGCAGGAGCTGTGGACGGGCATTGAACAACAGACCGACGAGTGGTTGTTGTCACTGAGCCTCAAGCCCGGCCTGGTGGTGTGCGATAATGAGCAAAATCTCGTAGCAGCTCTGGGCCTAGCCGGTTTGACGCACATCCCTTGCCTAGCGCATGTGCTGAATTTGGTGGTGCAGAAATTTCTAAAAAAACTACCCGGATAGGTCAGAGCTGTTGCAGAAAGTGCGGGCCGTCCATGCGCACTTTTGGCCTTCTCACCCTGCTGCTCGCCTGTCTGCGCTGCAGCGGAACTTCGGCCTTCCCACTCACCGCCTCCTATGCGACGTGCCCACAAGGTGGAACTCCACCTTGCACATGCTGGAGAAACTGTGTGAGCAGTAGCAGGCAATATTGGAGTTTCAGCTGCAGCAGGCACGGGTCAGTCGCTCTGCGGAACAGCACCACTTTACCACCAACGAGTGGGCCTCCATGCAAGACCTGTGTACCATATTGCGGTGTTTTGAGTACTCCACCAACATGGCCAGTGCCGATGACTGAGGGGATACAGAGGACACAGATGATACACCTCCCACAGAGGACAGCTTGTCTTTGCCTCTGGGCAGCCTGGCACACATGAGTGACTACATGCTGCAGTGCCTGTCCAATGACGGCCGAGTTGCCCATATTGTAACTTTTGCTGATTACTGGGTGGCCACCCTGCTGGATCCCCGTTACAAGGACAACGTGCCGTCCTTAATTCCCTCACTGGAGAGTGATCGGAAGATCCGTGACTACAAGCGCACACTGGTAGAGGCGCTGCTGAGGGCATTCCCAAATGACACCGGGGGCTCAGTGGAAGCACAAGGCAAAGGCAGAGGAGGAGGAAGAGGTCGCCAACGCAGCTGTGGCACAGCCAGCACCTGAGAAGGCAGGGTTGGCATGGCCGAAATGTGGAAAAGCTTTGTCAGCAGCACGCCACAACAAACAGCACCACCAGTCTTAGCAGGAGGCAGCATTTCAGCAACATGGTGGAATAGTATGTGTGCACACGCCTTCACGTACTGACTGATGGGTCTGCCCCATTCAACTTCTGGGTCTCCAAATTGGGCACATGGCCTGAGCTTGCCCTTTATGCCTTGGAGGTGCTGGCCTGTTCTGCAGCCAGTGTATTGTCTGAACGTGTGTTTAGCATGGCAGGGGGTGTTATCACAGACAAGCGCAGCTGCCTGTCCACAGCCAATGTGGACAAGCTAATGTTTATTAAAATGAACCAAGCATGGATCCCACAAGACTTGTCTGTACCTTGTGCAGAATAGACATTTATACCAGCCTCACATAGCCATCGGTATACTTAAGTGAATTTACTCTTTTTTTTTTTTTTAATAGAACATAAGTCTTATTAGAATTTGTAAAAGGAGGAACATGAAAAATAAACCATGGTACATTTTATATGGAAAAAGTGAGCCCATGCTAGAACATCTCTGGGTTTGTCTGCAGATAGTGGTCTTTTTTTTTTAATATGTCTCAGTATTTTAGGGGCTACCCCAATTAGAAAAAAAAAAACAAAAACAAACAAAAAACAATGTTGGCTACCTTCTCCTCCACCGCCACATCCACCTCCTCCTCCATTTTTTATTTTTTTATGTGATTTTAGGTTATTTCCCTATCCACCTTTGTTTGCAGAGCACTTGTCCTACTCTTACCCCCATGTTGCTTCCTTTTGCAGCCCTCTAGCCCTTTCCAGGACTTTTTTAGAGCCATTTTAGTGCCCAAAAGTTCGGGTCACCAATGACTTCAATGGGGTTCGAGGGTTTGGGGTCAATTTCAGGGCCTGAACTCAAACTTTTTCGTGAAGTTTGGCCGAACCTGCTGAACCCGAACATCCAGGTGTACGCTCAACTCTACTGGAGACCAGAACTGGATGGAATTCTCTAGATGTGGCCTAACCAGAGTTTTATAAAGTGTCAGGACTATAGCTTTATCTCTGTAGTAAATCTCCTTATTAATGCATGCTAATATGCTGTTGGCTTTGCTAGCGGCAGCTTGACATTGCATGCTATTGTTCGGTCTGTCTCCTACTAGGACCCCCTGATCTTATTTATCACCAATCTTTGGACATGCCTCTGTAACTAGTTTTCTATCCAAGAACAAACCCTATGGTCCATGCCTATAGACCTCATTTTGTTGATTAAGCGTTTATGGGGAACTGTATTGAATGCTTTTGCAAAATCCAGATACACCACATCCATAGGCCTTCCCCTATCTTACTTGTAGAATGTTACCAGATTGGTCTGGCAGGAATGACCCTTTGTAAACCCATGCTGATTTCTACTAGCAATACTGTTTTCATCAGCAAATTCTTGGATATAGTTTCTTATCATCCCCTCCAATAGTTTACATACTATTGATGTTAGGCTGACTAGCCTGTAGTTTTCATGTATATGTCTCTTCCCTTTTATGACTTGTCTTTTCTCCAATCAGCTGGTAAAATTCCTATCAGTATGCTGTCCACAAACATTAAGAATAATGGTCTAGCTATAACCTGACCAAGTTCTTTGAGGACTCTCGGGTGTAAGCCATCTGGTCCTGGTGATTTATTTGTGTTAAGCTTTTCTAGTCTTTTCTTTACTCCGGCCTCTGTTAGCCAGAAGGGTAAGTGACGTGTTACTAACAATACAGTTGTTGTCAGTATACCCCTCCTTTTCCTCCGTAAAAACCGAGGAGAATAAAGCATTTAGTATAGTTGCCTTCTCTTTGTCATCTGTAACCATCCTCCCTTCGTTGTCTTTTATGTGGGCAATGGGTTCTGATCTCGCTTTTTTTCTGTTAATATATCTAAAAAAATGATTGGGATTTTTTTCACAGTATTGAAATACTGACAATGACCCATCCCCTTTATATTTTTTAAAGGCCATTTTTTTCTCTTTATTAACCACTTCCATACAGGACACTTACACCCCCTTCCTTCCCAGACCAATTTTCAGCTTTCAGCGCTCTCACACTTTAAATGACAATTACTCAGTCATGCTACACTGTACCCGAACAAAATTTTTATCATTTTTTCTCACAAATAGAGCTAGCTTTTGGTGGTATATAATCACTGCTGTTTTTTTTATTTTTTTCAATATAAGCGAAAAAGTAACGAAAATTTTGAAAAAAAAAACACTTTTTTTTTAGTTTGTATTGAAAAATTTTGCAAAAAAGTATTTTTTCTAAATACATTTGGGCCATAATTTATACTGCTACATATCTTATACATATAACCCAAATTAGTGGATATTATTTATTCTCTGTGAAAGTTATAAAGTCTACAAGCTATGGTGCAAATCATTGAAAATTGATCACTCCTGATGTACTGACCACCTATCTTATTTCTTGAGACCCTAACAAGCCGGGAAAGTACAAATACCCCCCAAATTACCCCTTTTTGAAAATGAGGCATTCTAAGGTATTTAGTAAGGGGCATGGAGAGTTTTTTGAAGTTGTAATTTTTTCCTACAATTCTTTGCAAAATGAATAATTTTTTTTTTGTTTACACAAGATTGTTAAACAACAAGTTATTTCTCACACACAGCATATGCATACTTGCAATGACACCCTAAAACACATTCTGCTACTCCTCCTGAGTATGGCGATACCCCATGTGTGAGGCTTTTACACAGCCTGGTCACATACAAAGGCCTAACATTGAAGTAGCACCTTCAGGCGTTCTACATTCTCAACCACCTATTACAATTTTGAAGGCCCTGGAGAAACAGGACAATGGAATTTCCCACAAAATGACCCCATTTTGAAAAGAAAACACCCCAACGTATATTCCATGAGGCATTACGAGTCCTTTTTTACGGTTAATTTTTTTCCACAAGTCTTCGGAAAACGTGGAAAGAAAATGAAAACTTATTTTTCTTTTACACAAAGTTGTCAATTTATATTATACTTCTAACACATAGCATGTACATAGCAAAAATTACCCCCCAAAATATTTTCTGCTACTCGTCCCGAGTTTGGCAATACCACATGTGTGAGACTTTAACACAGCCCGGCCACATAGAGAGGTCCAACATTGAAGTAGTACCTTCAGGCGTTCTAGGAGCATAAATTATACATCTAATTTCATTCCTACCTATCACACTTTTGAAGGTCCTGGAGCACCAGGACAGTGGAATTATCCACAAAATTACCCCATTTTGGAAAGCAAACACCCCAATGTATATTTTATGAGGCATAGGCTGCAGATACGTACTCAGGTACTCTTATGGGCTGCAGATAGGTACTCGCGTACTCTGATGGATTAGTAAAAGTTACTCGGGTACTCTGATGGACTGGTAAAAGGTACTCGGGTACTCTGATGGGCTGGTAAAAAGTTCTCGGGTACTCTGATGGGCTGGTGACAGGTACTCGGGTACTCAGATGGTCTGGTGCCAGGTACTTGGGTACTCAGATGGTCTGGTGCCAGATACTTGGGTACTCAGATGGGCTAGTGACAGGCAGTCTGGTACTCAGATGGGCTAGTGACAAGTACTAGGGTACTCAGATGGGCTAGTGACAGCTACTAGGGTACCTGGTGACAGGTACTCTGATGGGCTGGTGACAGGTACTTGGGTACTCTGATGGGCTGGTGACAGGTACTTGGGTACTTTGATGGGCTGGTGACAGATACTCAGGTACTCTTATGGGCTGGTGACAGGTACTTGAGTACTCTGATGGGCTGGTGACAAGTACTCAGGTACTCTCAAGGGCTGGTGACAAGTACTCTGGTGCTCAGATGGGTTAATGACAGGTACTCGGGTACTGTGATGGGCAGGTGACAGGTACTCGGGTACTTTGATGGGCAGGTGACAGGTACTCAGGTACTTTGATGGGCAGGTGACATGTACTCGGGTACTTTGATGGGCAGGTGACGGGTACTCTGATGGGCAGGTGATAGGTACTCGGGTACTTTGATGGGCTGGTGACAGGTACTCGGGTACTTTGATGGGCAGGTGACAGGTACTCGGGTACTCTGATGGGCTGGTGACAGGTGCTCGGGTACTTTGATGGGCTGGTGACAGGTACTCGGGTACTCTGATGGGCTGGTGACAGGGGCTTGAGTACTCTGATGGGCTGGTGACAAGTACTCAGGTACTCTCATGGGCTGGTGACAGGTACTCGGGTACTTTGATGGGCAGGTGACATGTACTCGGGTACTTTGATGGGCAGGTGACAGGTACTCAGGTACTCAGAAGGGTTGGTGACAGGTACTCGGGTACTCTGATGGGTTTGTGACATGTGCTCAGGTACTCTGATGGGTTGGTGACAGGTACTTGGGTACTCTGATGGGCTGGTGACAGGTACTCAGATGGACTGGTGACAGGTACTCGGGTACTGTGATGAGTTAGTGACAGGTACACGGGTGATCTGATGAGTTGGCGACAGGTTCTTGGGTACTCTGATGGTCTGGTGACAGGTGTTTGGTACTCAGATGGGCTGGTGACAGGTACTCGGGTACTCAGATGGGCAAGTGACAGGTAATGGGATACTCAGATGGACTGGTGACAGGTACTTGGGTACTCTGATGGACTGGTGGCAGGTACTCGGGTACTCTGATGGGCTGGTGACAGGTACTTGAGTACTCAGAAGGGTTGGTATTCGGGTACTCTGATGGGTTGGTAACAGGTACTCGGGTACTCTGATGGGTTGGTGACAGGTGCTTGGGTACTCTGATGGGTTGGTGACAGGTGCTTGGGTACTCAGATGGGCTGGTGACAATTACTCAGGTACTCAGATGGGCTGGTGACATGTACTCGGGTACTCAGATGGGTTGATGACAGGTGCCCGGGTACTCTGATGGGCTGGTGACAGGTACTCGGGTACTCTGATGGGCTGGTGACAGGTGCTCGGGGACTTTGATGGGCTGGTGACAGGTACTCGGGTACTCTGATGGGCTGGTGACAGGGGCTTGAGTACTCTGATGGGCTGGTGACAAGTACTCAGGTACTCTGATGGGCTGGTGACAGGTACTTGGGTACTTTGATGGGCAGGTGACATGTACTCGGGTACTTTGATGGGCAGGTGACAGGTACTCAGGTACTCAGAAGGGTTGGTGACAGGTACTCTGATGGGTTTGTGACATGTGCTCAGGTACTCTGATGGGTTGGTGACAGGTACTTGGGTACTCTGATGGGCTGGTGACAGGTACTCAGATGGACTGGTGACAGGTACTCGGGTACTGTGATGAGTTAGTGACAGGTACACAGGTGATCTGATGAGTTGGCGACAGGTTCTTGGGTACTCTGATGGTCTGGTGACAGGTGTTTGGTACTCAGATGGGCTGGTGACAGGTACTCGGGTACTCAGATGGACTGGTGACAGGTACTTGGGTACTCTGATGGACTGGTGGCAGGTACTCGGGTACTCTGATGGGCTGGTGACAGGTACTTGAGTACTCAGAAGGGTTGGTATTCGGGTACTCTGATGGGTTGGTAACAGGTACTCGGGTACTCTGATGGGTTGGTGACAGGTGCTCGGGTACTCTGATGGGTTGGTGACAGGTGCTTGGGTACTCAGATGGGCTGGTGACAATTACTCAGGTACTCAGATGGGCTGGTGACAGGTACTCGGGTACTCAGATGGGTTGATGACAGGTGCTCGGGTACTCTGATGGGCTGGTGACAGGTACTCGGGTACTCTGATGGGCTGGTGACAGGTGCTCGGGTACTCTGATGGACTGGTGACAGGTACTCGGGTACTCTGATGGGCTGGTGACAGGTACTCGGGTACTCAGATGGGTTGATGACAGGTACTCGGGTACTCTCATGGGTTGGTGACAGGTACTTGGGTAGTCAGATGGGTTGGTGACAGGTACTCGGGTACTCAGATGGGTTGATGACAGGTACTCGGGTACTGTGATGGGCTGGTGTCAGGCACTCAGGTACTCAAATGGGTTGGTGACAGGTACTCTTTATTGTGGGGGGGCAATCAGTGTGATTTGTAAGCGGGAACGAGCTGTTACTGCTATCTCCTCACACACGATCGGTGTGTGAAGACGAGAACCCGGTAACAGCTCGTTACCACGGATTCTGCTCATTCTGTGACCGGCTGTGATTGGACACAGCCAGTCACGTGGTAAAGAGCCAATATGATTGGCTCTTTACCGTGATCGGGGTTAGGCTTTGTCCGAGGGACAAACCCGAACCCAGATCGCCGCGCTGTGCACGCCGCTGTTTGTTTTGATCGGAAGTGACCGGCTGTGATGGGACACAGCCGGTCACGTGGTAAAGAGCCAATTTTATTGGCTCTTTACCCCGATCATGGAAGGCTGGAGTCCCGAGGGACACGGCCAATCCCCGATCGCCGCGATGCCGGGCCCTGGGGACCCGCAGAGTGGCGAAAACAGGAGGATGTCATATGACGGCCTGTTAGGATGGGGAGTGCACCTTGCTGACGTATAATTATTATACGCTGGTAAGGAAGGGGTTAAGACGTTTCAACTTACGGTTTAGCCACCCAGGTTTAACCTTCCCTCTTCTATATTTATTGCACATTGGAATGCACTGTGTGATACCTTTGTTTAATATGTTCCTAAAGCATTCCCATTTTTCCTCTATGTTCAATGTTTCTAGGATTTGGTCCCAATTGATGTTTGGTAGTATTGAGCACAGTTCAGAAAAGTTGGCTGGTCTGAAACCTTAGTGCAGATTAGGGATGAAACAAACACCCCCCAGTTCGGTTCACACCAGAACATGCGAACAGTCAAAAATTCCGGGTGAACATGCGAACACCATTAAAGTCTATGGGGACCCGGGCCCTGTCCTAGGAAAAAAAAAGTTTTTAAATCGATCATTTTTTCAGGAGCAGTGATTTTAATAATGCTTAAAGTGAAAAAAAAATGAAAAATTACCTTAAATACTGTGGCTGTGGGGTGTCCTTAGTCTGTGTGTAAAAGGGTGCATCTCTGTGAGGTGTAGAACATAGCCAGAGCAAAATGACATTTCCATAGGAAAAACTGTCATTTAAAATTGTGGCTGTAATGTATTGCCAGTTCCCAGCAATAGACAAAAAATTGCTGAAAAAAAGTGTGTGCAGTCCC
>BLSH010171519.1:749938-770562 GCA_018402905.1 Glandirana rugosa
TTCCACCTACACTGCCACGGTCACGGCCTAGTCAACCTCTAGGCTCCTACTCCACATCCACCCCCCTTCCCGTTATTTTACTTGATTTTAATTTATTTTCCCTATCCCCATTTATTTGTAGGGCACTTGCCCTAGTTTGAAGATGATTTTAGAACAGTTATATGGCTTCTACCGTTAATTAATACTTTTCAGACACAGTTTGAAGATGATCCACATTCACCTCCATTTTTGCTTTTTTTATGTTTTTATTTTTTTAAAAATATTTACAGTTATTTCCCTGTCCCCATTTTTTGTAGGGCACTTGCCCTACCCTTACCCCCATTTTACTTCCTTTTGCAGCCCTCTAGGGCTTTCCAGGACTTTGTTACAGCCATTTTTGTGCATAAAAGTTCGGGTCCCCATTGATTTCAATGGGGTTCGTTGTCATTGCGATCGTTCGGGTTCCGTCCGGACCCGGACCCGGACTTTGTCCCGAAGTTCGGACGGACCAGCAGAACCCGAACTTCCAGAGGTTCGCTCAACTCTAATAACAATATCTAACATGTAACTTATGTAACCGAGTATTAAAAAGTGGTAAACTCTGCATAAAGGAAATAAGGAAAAATATAGAAAATAAAGATAAAGTGAAACAAAAGAAAGAGGAAGAGGGAATGATCGGATCAGAAACTTGGTTGGTGGATCTATGTAGTTGAAATATATGTTTCAGCCTCTGAGGAGGTGTTCATATGAGGAGGTGTATTTAAATGATACCCAGCTATTCCATGTTCTGTTATGTTTATCTGTTGTTTTTTCGTTGGCAATTGCCCTGGTTTCTTCTAGTGTATATATTTCATTTACTGCAATCAGCCAATCTTTTAACCACTTAAATACTGGGCACTTAAACCCCTTTCCTTCCCGGACCAATTTTCAGCTTTCAGCGCTGTTGCAGTTTGAATGACAATTGCGCGGTCATGCGACACTGTACCCATATGAAATTTTTATCATTTTTTTCACACAAATAGAGCTTTCTTTTGGTGGTATTTAATCACCCCTGTGTTTTTTATTTTTTGCGCTATAAATGAAAAAAAGACAAAACATTTTCAAAAACAATGCATTTTTCTGCGTTTCTGTTATAAAATTTTGCAAATAAGTAATTTCTCTTGATAAATTTGGCCAAAAATGATACTGCTACATTTCTTTGGTAAAAATAACCCAAATCTGAGTTTATTTGGTGTTGGCGGACAGACAGATGTGACGGGGACTGTGACAGATGTGACGGGGACATACAAATGTTTTGTGTATGGTGACAGATGTTTGGGGACTGTGACAGATGTTTGGGGACTGTGACTGATGTTTTGGGGACATACATATGTTTTGGGGACTGTGACAGATGTTGTGTATGGTGACAGATGTGATTGGGGACATACAGATGTTTTGGGGGCTGTTTTATGGGGACACTGACATGTATGTGGACAGGGGTATCAGTGTGCTTGGTGCACTGTGTGGGGGGCGATCTGTGACAGCTTTCTGCATGAAATCCTCACCATGCAGAGAGCTGTCATATTGCTGCAGCTCCCCCCCCCCCTTCCCCTCCCTGCACTGAGCTCTCACTGAGCTTGGTGGGGGAGAACTGTCAAAGAGACGTTCGTCTCTGTTTACAATGTGACGGCTGTGATTGGACACAGCCGTCACATGATCGGGAGGGCCAGTCACTGCGCCCGTATCCCGATCTCCGCTCAGCTGGATCCTGTGATCATAATGATCACAGGATCCAGCAGCAGCACGGCGCGTGCTCGCGCTGCGAGCTCCCATTCTGCAGGACGTAAATACACGTCCTGTCAGAACGGGGAAGCTCCCACCCGGCCGTATATGTGCAGTGGCCAGGTGGGAGGTGGTTAAGGTAGGTTTGTATGTAGATTTCCGATGTTTAGGAATTAACGATCTTGCCGCCGTAAGTAGGTGTCTAGTCAATGATTATTTGTATGTTGACAATGAACGGTTGGAAATGTGGAGGAGGCAACATGCAGGCGTTAGTGCTATAGTAGTATCGGTAATTTGTTTTATCGTTTCTCTTACTGACTCCCAAAATTTTTGAATGTGGGAACATTCCCACCATATATGGAATAGTGTTCCTGGATCTTTATTGCATCTCCAACAACTATTGGGGAGGTCCGGAAACCATCTGTGCAATTTAATTGGGGTTAGGTACCAGTTAGTGAGAATTTTAAATGACGTTTCCTGGAATCTGGTATTAATAGAGCATTTATGTGCGAAGACGCAGGCATGTAGCCACTGTTCGTCCAATATATTTGTTGCAAGGGATTTTTCCCAGAATAGTTTATGTATGTTTGTATCAGAAGAGATGGTAGGTTGTAACAGATTGTATGCTAAGGAGGTGGATTTGGTTGTTGGAGTTCCATTTATGCATATTTTTTCGAGAGGTGTAGGCTCTCTTTGAAAGTGTGGTAGCCTGGAAGAGTTAATAATATAGTTATGTATTTGTCTATAAGTCCAAAAGTTCAAATCTGTGTGTCCTTGGTCGCTTTGGAGTACAGTGTAGGGTTTCATTTTGCCTTGGGTTAAGCAGTTACTAGCCATTAGGGTTTTGTGTCTGTATGTGAGACCTAGGTCATGTAATGATTGCCCTGGTGGGAAGTCTGAGTTATTATGTAAGGGAGTTAGGGGTCCTGGTGATGAGGAAATGCCTCTAGTTTTGCATGACTTCCTAAACGCCTCCAACGTGGCTCCTATCAAGGGATGGTTTTTCAGAATGGTTGGGCATTTCTCCCAAGGTATCCAAGGTGATAGTCTCACCAAAGATTCGTCTGTGCCAGTTTCCAGAGATACCCAGTCCTTGTTGTCAGCATGGCAGTTCCAGTCTATGATACGTGTGATATGAGTAGCATAGTAGTATTGTTTAAAGTCTGGGAAAGCTAGCCCTCCGGTCTGTTTAGATCTCATAAGAAGTTGCAACTGAATGCGTGGTTTTTTTGAAGCCCATAAAAATTTTCCGAATAATAGGAAGAATCAAGCGGGTAATTTTATTGGGATAGTTTGGAACAGATATAAGACTTGTGGCAAGATTGACATTTTTATTTATTATTAAATCGCTGACCTTCCAAACCAAGAAAAGTTTTTTAGGTTCCATTGGGAGAGGGTTTTATTCATATTGGCTAACAAGGGCGTAAAATTTGAGGCATACATTAAGCTCAAATCTGGCGTAAGCCATACTCCCAAGTATTTAAGAGCCTTCTTTTCCCACGTGAAAGGACAGTTCTCTCTGACTTTGGTCAGATTGCCATCAGATAGGGTTAGGTTCAACGCTTCGGCCTTCCCATAATTGACTTTAAAATTGGACATATATCCATAAGTGTCGAAAGCTTTACATAGGTTGGGAATGAATATGTGAGGTTGTGTTAACAAAAATAATAGATCGTCAGCGTATGCTGCTATTTTATATAGTCTCTTGTCTGATTGGAATCCGTGGATAGCTGGTGTGTTGTTAATTGTTCTTATAAGGGGTTCTAGTGTCAGGATGAAAAGTAGGGGAGATAAGGGGCAGCCCTGCCTTGTCCCATTGTGTATCTTAACGGGTTCAGATAGGGTATTGTTTATCTTCAGTCTAGCTGTCGGGAATTGGTATAAGGTACAGATCCAGGCTAGCATATGTGTTTGAAGTCCTATATGTGAACATGTTGCTATAAGGAAATCCCAGGAGACCCTATCAAAGGCTTTTGCTGCGTCTGTGGACAGCAGCATGCCTTCCATGTCATCAGTATGGGCCCTGTGTATAAGGTTCAAAGCTTTGGTAACGTTATCCCTGGCTTCCCTTCAGCATTGCCAATGTTGAGTTCCACCTGGTGGGCATGTCACAAATGAGGCGGTTGTTGGGAAGGTTAAATTCCCACTGGATGTCAGCCAGCCGGGCACTGGCATTGTATGAATGCCGGAAATGACCACAGCCTTTTCTGGGCTGCCTCAGGATATCTGGTAAGCCTGGGTACCTGGTCAAGAAACGCTGCACCACCAAATTCAAGACGTGTGCCAAGCATGGAACATGTGTCAATTGTCCCAGTCAGAGGGAAGAGAGAAGGTTGGTGCCATTGTCGCATACAACCATTCCTGGCTCAAGCTGCCATGGCATCAACCACCTCTGAGCCTGCCCCAGCAGAGCTGAAAGAATCTCTTCCCCAGTGTGAGATATATTTTAGATGTCTAACTATCTATCTAGTTAGCTATCTATTTTTTGTCTATTTTATTTATTTTTTTAAAATCTAGCTATCTAAACTGCCTGTATACAGAAACCTACGTTCTCTCTCTATCAATCAACGCCGACACACTATCATAGAGCCGCTGTACAAGCGGCTTTATATAGTGTGGGGCGTGGATTGAGACTGCTGTTCAGTGATAGGCTAAAGGCATCCTCTCACAGCAGGCCGCTTGCTGATTGGCCAAAGCATGCAGGTCATGTGCATGTTTTGACCAATCAGTGGGCAGCATTCTGCCGCCATTTTTAAACATTATGGGGCGCGCAAAGTTGCCGCGAACGCCCCATAATGTTCAGGAACACCCGAACTAGCGAACAGCAGATCTTCAGATCAAACGTACGTTCGATCCGAACATGAACAGCATCCCTACCAGGCTGTATATATTTTAATACACCACGTCAAGTGTACTATATACCGTATGCACAACTGAACCGTAAAAAGAAATACAGTCCCAGCCATCCACATGCTTAGGGTATTTATATATATACCAGGCTGTATATATTTTAATACACCTCATCATGTGTACTATATACCGTATGTACAGATATATAGGGCACACTCAATACGCTGTGTGTGTTTATATATATATTATGGAAAATTGTTATCAAAAACTTACCATAATTTTTCTTTCCTGGCATATTCTCACATCAGCACACAATGGGTTAATCCTCCACAGGTAACTCCCAAGGACCACTACCAATAGATAGAATAAAAGTCCGACCCTCCTAACCCCCGGTGTTTCTTAACTAGATAGCAACAGGCCACCAGGGCGGGAAAGTTGTGCTTATGTGAGGATATGCCAGGAAAGGAAAATTACGGTAAGTATTTTGATAACAATTTTCCATATTCCTGGCTACCTCATGTCAGCATACAATGGGATTTAACTAGTAATAAGAAAGAAGGGCGGGAAACACAAAGGACACTTAGCCAAGGTATGCTGCATAATAAGGAAAAACACATTTTATTTCTCTTTTTTGGCTGCTGAGACCACCGCTGTCCCAAATTTTGCAGATGCTGTGGCCTGAATATCAGGGCTATAGTGGCACGCAAAGGTTGTGCATGAACTACAACTGGCTGTTCTATAGATGTCCTCTAGCAGAATCTTAGCGTACACTGTCCAGGAGGCTGCCATCCCTCGCGTTGAATGAGCATGTGTCCTTTCCGGAGGAGCCTGGTTCTTGTAGCCTAGGGTGATGACCCTTGATACCCAGGACGAGATTATTCTTGATGTCACAGCCTCACCCTTTTTGTCTCCCACTGGGAGGATAAAAAGGTTATCCACCTTTCTGATAGGAGCCGATCTCCTCAGATAGATGTTCAGTAGTCTCAACAGATCAAGTTCGCTGAAATCCTCTGTTTGTGAAGACAAAGGTACTTGATCAAAATTTGCGAGGATCGCCTCCCAATTCTCATGGAACCTCGATGCGACCTTAGACCTAAGACTTGGAGCAGGTCGGAGAATGGCTTTTTGTGGAAGGATCACACAGTAAGGTTCTTTGCAGGAGAGAGCTGCCAACTCTGAAACTCTTCTTGCTGAGACTATGGCGACCAAAAACACCAATTTAAGTGTCAGGGACCATAAGAAGCAAGAGTCTGGAGGTATAAACGGAGGTTGTGTGAGTGATCTGAGGACCAAGCAAAGATCCCATGAAGGTATAAGACACTTCTTCGGTGGTCTAAAGCGAATTGCAGCCTGCAGAAAATGCCTAATTAGGGGATCTTCAACCCACCTATGATAGATGATATGGCAGAGACTTGTACTCTGATCGAGTTATATGCTAACCCCTTCTCTAAGGCTGACTGCAGGAAGTCCAGTATGTTGGACCGAGAGGGAGATTCAGGAGAAAAATGCTTGCATTCAGCAAATTCTATGAATTTTCCCCAAACGCGTTCATACGTCAGGTTGGTTGAGGTCTTCCTGGCCTTCATTAACATCTGTACCACCTGTGAGGAAAGTCCCTGAGCCCTTAATCGGGCCAATTCAGCAGCCATGCCGCTAGTCTTAGTTTTGACGGGTTGGGGTGTCACTACAGGTTCTGGGTCAGAAGGTCCCTCTTTGCTGGAAATGGGATTGGCGGGGCCAGCAAAATCTGCATGATCAGAGGGAACCAAGGCCTCTTTGGCCATTGGGGAGCCACCAACACTGTGTGGACCTTCTCTGCTCTGATTTTCAATTGAACGTTCATTAATAACGGGACTGGTGGAAAAATGTACACCATCGGAAAAGTCCAGCATATCGAAAAGGCATCCTTGTGCCAGTGCCCCTGTGTAACTGTATCTTGTCACAAACAGGGGAAGCTGAGCATTTTGCGGGTCAAGGCAACCGTGGGTGTACCCCATTTCCTGAAAACTGTCAGGAGGTATTTCGGTTGAAGTGACCATTCGCTGTGTTCGGGCAACACGTCAAGTGCACTATATACCATATGTACAGATATATAGTGCATACTCAATACGCTGTGTGTGTGTGTGTGTGTGTGTATATATATATATATATATATATATATATATATATATATATATATATACCAGGTTGTATATATTTTAACTATTTCCTTACTAGGCATTTTGACCCCCCTCCTGCCTGGACCAATTTTCAGTTTTCATCGCAGTCACTCTTTGAATGGTCGTGCGGCATTGTACGCAAATTAAATTGGTGTCCTTTTTTCCCACAAATAGAGCTTTGTTTTGCTGGTATTTGATCACCTCTGCGGTTTTTATTTTTTGCGCTATAAACAAAGAGTGACGATTTTGAAAAAAGAACACTTTTTTTACTTTTTGCTATAATAAATATCCAAAAAAACAAAAAAAAAACAAATGTATTCATCAGTTTAGACCAACATATATTATTCTACATATTTTTGGAAAAAAAACAATTGCAATCTGCGTATATTGATTGGGTTGCTCAAAAGTTATAGCGTCTACAAACTATGGACATTGGTTTATGGCATTTTTATTTGTTTTTTTTTGTTACTGATAGTGGCGGTGATCTGCGATATTGCGGCGGACATGTTGGGCGTTTTTGACACTTTTTTGGGACCAATGACATTTATACAGCGATCAGATCTAAAAATAGATACTAAAAATACTAAAAACAGATACTGATTACTGTATAACTGTCATTGGCAGGGAAGGGGTTTACACTAAGGGGGCAGTGAAGGGGTTAAACGTGTTCCCTGGGTGTGTTCTAACTGTGGGGGGGGCGGGGTTGGCAGGGGCATGATAGATCTAAATGATCCCAATGACAGGGATCAGTAGATCTGGCATGCCCCCCTCACAGAATGGGGAACCGCCGTGTTTACATCACCGGTTCCCCGTTCTGGCTCTCTGTGAGCAGATCGTGGGTCTCTGGCGGACATCGGGTCCGCCCGACCCACGGGCACGCTCACACCGATGAGAGCGCACTCAGCACAAGCCAAAGGGGAGGACATCTATTGACGGTCTCCCGGCATTTTAGAGCCGCGCTGTAGCTGTCAATCGGCTATGGTGCGGATCTGAAGTAGTTAATACACCACGTCAAATGTACTATGTACCTTATGTACAGATATATAGTGCACACTCAATACGCTGTGTGTGTATATATACAGTATCTCACAAAAGTGATTACACCCTTCACATTTTTGTAAATATTTTATTATATATTTTCATGTGACAACACTGAATAAATTACACTTTGCTACAATGTAAAGTAGTGAGTGCACAGCTTGTATAACAGTGTAAATTTGCTGTCCCCTCAAAATAACTCATCACACAGCCATTAATGTCTAAACCACTGGCAACAAAAGTGAGTATACCCCTAAGTAAAAATGTTCAAAATGTACCCAATTAGCCATTTTCCCTCCCCAATGTCATGTGACTCGTTAGTGTTACAAGATCTCAGCTGTGAATGGGGAGCAGGTGTTTTAAATTTAGTGTTATCGCTCTCACTCTCTCATACTGGTCACTGGAAGTTCAACATGACACCTTATGGCAAAGAACTCTCTCAGGATCTGAAAAAAAGAATTGTTGCTCTTCATAAAGATGGCCTAGGCTATAAGAAGATTGCCAAGACCCTGTAATTGAGCTGCAGCACAGTGGCCAAGACCATACAGCGGTTTAACAGGGCAGGTTCCACTCAGAACAGGCCTTGCCATGGTCGACCAAAGAGGTTGAATGCACATGCTCAGCGTCATATCCACAGGTTGTCTTTGGAAAATAGATGTGTGAGTGATGCCAGCAATGTTGCAGAAGTTGAAGGGGTCAGCCTGTCAGTGCTCAGACCATACACCGTACACTGCATCAAATTGGTCTGCATGACTGTAGTCCCAGAAGGAAGCTTCTTATAAAGATGATGCACAAGAAAAACCACAAACAGTTTGCTTAAGGCAAGCAGACTAGGGACACAGATTACTGGAGCCATGTCCTGTGGTCTCATGAGACCAAGATAAACGTATTAGATTCAGATGGTGTCAAGCGTGTGTGTGATGGCAACCAGGTGAGGAGTACAAAGGCAAGTGTGTCTTGCCTACAGTCAATCATGGTGGTGGGAGTGTCATGGTCTGGGGTTGCATGAGTGCTGCTGGCATTGGGAAGCTACAGTTCATTGAGGGAACCATGAATACCAACATGTACTGTGACATACTGAAGCAAAGCATGCCGCAGGGCAGTATTTCAACATGATAACAACCCCAAACACACCTCCAAGACGACCACTGCCTTGCTAATAAAGAAGCTAAGGTTAAAGATGATGGACTGGCCAAGCATGTCTCCAGACCTAAAACCTATTGAGCATCTGTGGGGCATCCTCAAATGGAAAGTGGAGGAGCGCAAGGTCTCTAACATCCACCCGCTCCGTGATGTTGTCATGAAGGAGTGGAAGAGGACTCCAGTGGCAACCTGTGAAGCTCTGCTGAACTCCATGCCCAAGAGGGTTAAGGCAGTGATAGAAAATAATGGGGGCCACACAAAATATTGACACTTTGGGCCCAGTTTGGACATTTTCGCTTAGGGGTGTACTCACTTTTGTTGCCAGCGCTTTAGACATTAATGGCTGTGTTTAGTTATTTTACATTGTATCAAAGTGTCATTTCTTCAGTGTTGTCACATGAAAAGATATAATTAAATATTTAAAAAAATGTGAGGGTTGTACTCACTTTTGTGTATATATACCAGGCTGTATATATTTTAATACACCACATCAAGTGTACTATATACCGTATGTACAGACATATAGTGCAAAAAATAAAGGAAAGGGAACCCGCGCTCACTCCAATACACAATAGAAAAAGAGGATAGCTCCAAAGTTGGCAGCCCGCTTAGCAAACAGATCAGTTTGTAAAGTCAGTAAATTCAAAGAATGGCAGCGCCACAAAAAAGTTTTTTTGACAAATAAGTCCAACCACACAGAACTGTGACCGATATGTACCGTCAAGGGCACTAAAGGCTAGATATCTTTAGACTAGTTAAGAGTGATATTACACAGTGTTCGTGGTAGAATAAAAGAAAACCTCCTTCTGGACGTGGAAGGGGTGAACTCTTACCAGATACCAGTGGAGTATAAGCTGTATGAGATCCTGGAATCACCCGGTACCATCCGGCCTTCAGGTCCTCATTCGGATTTTTTCTCAAGGTGTGCCACCTCCGACATCCGTCTCAAGGTCCAGATACCAGTGGGGTATAAGCTGTACGAGATCCTGGAATCACTCGGTACCATCCGGTCCACAGGTCCTCATTCGGATTACGTCTCAGGGTGTGCCACCACCGACATCCGTCTCAGGGTCACTCCAAAGGTGGATCAAAGGGGGTCAGACCGTATGGTTCCAACAGCCCATATGGAAAGTCAAAAAGGAGGAGACCCACCATAGTGTGATAGCGTTTCAAAATTTATTCCACAAATATTTCTGAACACTTACTTTTGAGATTAAACTATAAAGAGCTGTTGGTGACAGAAGGGAAAACCAGACCCAACGTGTTTCGACGCCAAATCATCTTCTGGGGTGTGATGATGATGACCTTTGGCGTCGAAACGCGTTGGGTCCGGTTCTCCCTTCTGTCACCAACAGCAATTTTATTCAAAGAGCTCTTTATATTTTAATCTCAAAAGTAAGTGTTCAGAAATATTTGTGGAATAAATTTTGAAACGGTATCACACTATGGTGGGTGACCTATTTGTCAAAAAAACTTTTATGTGGCGCTGCCATTCTTTGAATTTACAGACATATAGTGCACACTCAATATGCTGTGTGTATGTGTGTATATATATATATATATATATATATATATATATATATATATATATATATATATATATACCAGGCTGTATATATTGTAATACACCCCGTCAAGTGCACTATATACAGTGTACACTGATATATAGTGTACAGTCCCTGACAAAAGTCTTGTAGCTTGTGTACAAATTCACCTGAAGTGCCACTGAAATATATTTCTAATCAAGATTTTTTTACAAGAAATGTCTCATTTTAATCCCAACAGCTTTTGTAATAATGTTTCAGTGCAAAATGAAACTGTCAAAAAGTATTCTAATATTCACAGCTTGGTAAAGCCCATTGAGTCAATTTTTGCAAAGACATGTTGTCGCCTTGTCATATGAGCTTCACCTGTGACTAATAATGGATCAATTAGGTCTCAGGTGTGTATAAAAGAACCCCTGTACACTAGACCTTCACATCAACTGCAACTGAGACTAAAGTTTTGATTATCAAGAGGCTGAAGACCAGATCCACTGCTGATGTGGCAGACACATTCAATGTGTCTCAGCATCAAGTACAGAGGATAAAAAAAAGATTTGAAGAGACTGGAGACATTTTTGACAAGCCCAGGTCAGGCAGACCCCGCAAGACAACTGCTAGAGAGGACCTTTTGTTGGCTTGAAAATCCAAGGCCAGCCCATTTTCCACTGCAGTAGAGCTCCACGAGACCTGGTCACCTGAAGTCTCTGTGTCAACAGAACAGTTTGTCGGATTCTGTCTCGAAATGGCCTCCATGGTCTAATCAGTGGCCAGAAGCCAGCACTAAACAAAAGACAATTGAAAAACTGTGTGGCATTTGCCAAGGCCCACAGGCTGCTAAAAGGATGGACGCTGGAAAAGTGGATTTTTCAGATGAATCTTCTGTTGAATTACACCACAGTCGCCACAAATATTGCAGGAGACCTACTGGAGCCTGCATGGATCCGAGATTCACCCAGAAAACAGTGAAGTTTGGTGGTGGAAAAATCATGGTCTGGGGTTACATCCAGTATGGGGGTGTGCAAGAGATCTGCAGGGTGGAAGGCAACATCAATAGTCTAAAATACCAAGAAATCTTAGCTACCTCTTATATTCCCAACCATAAAAGAGGCCAAATTCTGTAGCAGGATGGTGCTCCATTGCATACTTCCATCTCCACATCAAAGTTCCTCAAGGCGAAGAAGATCAAGATGATCCAGGATTGGCCAGCCCAGTCACCAGACATGAACATCATTGAGCATATGTGGGGTAGGATGAAAGAGGAAGCATTGAAGATGAAACCAAAGAATATTGATGAACGCTGGGAGGCATGCAAGACTGCTTTCTTTGCTATTCCTGATGACTTCATCAATAAATTGTGTGAATCCTTGCCAAACCGCATGGATGCAGTCCTTCAAGCTCATGGAAGTCATACAAGATATTCAATTTGGATCTCACAGCACCACTACTTTATTTGCTGACATATTTTTGTATTTGCAGTAAATTTGTTCAATTTCTGTATAGGCGACAAAACTTTTGTCTTGCCAAAATTTGACCTTTCTGTCTTGATTAAATGATAAATCTTTTTTCAGTGAAACGAATTTATTTCAGTGCATTAAACATCATTTGGGAGGGTTTTAGCTTTTCATATGAGCTATTTCTAACACCAATTGATTAATTAAAAGTCAGGTTAATAGCAGGTGTTTCTACAAAATAGATAAGCGACAAGACTTTTGTCAGGGACTGTACACTGTGTGTATATATATATATATATATATATATATATATATATATATATATATATTCTTGCACTGCCTGACTATATACAGTTAGCCCTATGCATATATATTATATTGATATTGAGCACTTATATGGTTAAGCGCTGCACATTTATGGTTTCAAGAAGCTTAGGGTTTCCACCTCATCCCTTTAAAACCGAACACATATTAATTACACAGGTTCTCTGCCTGATTAAGTTGGTAATTAAACTTACTTGGTTGCCTTACCTGCATTCAATTAGCCTCAGAACCTGTGTAATTCATATGTGTCTGGGTTTAAAGGGATGAGGTGGCAACCCTACAGAATCTGCTTCCCTCCTCTTTAGATGAAATGTAAGAGAAAAAACAACTCACGTGGGTGATTGCAGGAGGTGAAGAATCAGTCCATTTTGGCTGTGCCCACTTCTCTCTCACGCCCATTCCAGCTGCTGGCACCCCCCCCCCCCCCATTATAACTTAGAAGTCAAATAAAGCAGGATGGGGAAGAGGCAGTTACAGTGCCTCTCCCTTTGGATGAAGGGGCAACAGAGAGGCAAAGCAGCTTGTTCTCATTGACTGAGAAAGCAGCAGAGAGGTGAAGCAGCTGCAGGCTTTGTATTTTTATAGACACTGTAACGGACATTCATGGACAGATGTAAAAATCATGGATGGTTGGCAAAACAGAGTTTACAAAGTACTGTACTGTATAAATATATAAAATACACATATCGCTCTAAATCAGGGACAAGAGGATATGTCCGGTCCGATCAAGCTCATCTTTTGGAAATTGGAAAAATGTCTTATTAAAGAGGTGAAAGCCTATTGGGAGAAAACCACCCTGATGGAATATCTTTCTGTGGAGCAGATACCCAGGGGGCTTCGGATCAAAAAATGTCGGACATTTGATCTGTTTAGTGATGACCTAAAAAAAGACTGGACTAATGCTCTATCTGCCTGCTCTGCTGAACTCATGCAGATCATCATTTCATCCAAAACTATGGAATTGGAGAAACTGCAAAGTGAGATCTCCTTATACCAACAGGAGATCCTGCCATTAAAGGACAACACTTTATTTTCAGGCTTGGATCGCAAACTCAAAGAAAAAATCAATGTTATTGAATAGGATACGATGGAGGGCAAGAAAGTTAAGCCTCTGCGTGACAAACTTGATTACGATATGAACACTTTTACACATGGAAGAAAACTAGCTCTGGAAGTCGATCTTACTATGCACGTTTTAACAAGAAGAGAGTCAGCTTTTTGGGAGTGGAAACTGCTCTGGCAGAGGACATGATGGCTCTCACTGTGTCAGACACTTGGAGTGATCCACCTTGTGGATCCAACACAGTGACACAATCTAGTGCACCCATGGTTCCAAAAAACGGCCGGCCACCAAAAAAGAAAAAAATTCCAGAAGAAGAAACAACACACAAAAAGACAGGGAGAGGAGGGGAAAAGAACCAGAGATCCTGCCAGCAGCCACTATTCACTCAGGACACACTTGCAGAGGAAATAACGGGTAATGTAATTAACATTTCCAGTAAAGTGTGTCTCTCCTGGGAAAAGGCCCTGGTTTCTGCCCAGTCACGCACTTTAACTCTTTTGAGACTGCGTTGGATTTGAATAGATTCGTAAGAAATTTTACCATCCGTAGACATTATTTTAATGCAGTAGATGGTAATGACATTGAGGCTACCCAGGATCAAGCATCTCCAGACAACTTCCCAGGCTTCACATTTAAAGAACACTGTGCTGTTATGGACTTAGAGGAGTTAATTATGGAAAACTCAGATTATCTAGAGTTGGGACCACAGATGGGGGCACTGATCGTGTTCCTCTACGGGCCCCGTCCACATTTTATCCCATTCAATCCAGATGTGTGGAAATGGATGGGTTTCAAAAGATGGTTGAATGCAATCTATTCACTTTAACCACACACACATATTCTCAAACACATTTACATGGAGATAATCTTAGTAGGGAGGAGAGATTATCACTCAAATCCCTTATGAAAGACTCATCTATTACTAACCGAAATGCGGACAAAGGGGGGGGGCAGTGATAATTTTAGATACAGTTCAATACAGGGATGAAGCCATGAGACAGCTAACCAACACCCACACTTATTTTACTTTGAAGAGTGATCCCACCAAGAAGTATAAAGGCACCCTTAAATGTTTGGTATAAAAAGGTGTGGGGATCGGAGCTTTCACTCCTAAGGAGTCTGAAGCTCTGATACCAAATTGTCCTGTCCTTTCCACATTTCATCACCTACCAAAAGTCCATAAAGCTATCAATCGCCCCCAAGGGAGACCTATAGTGTCTGGTATAGGCTAACTAAATGAACGATTGGGAGAGTGGCTAGATGATCAGCTCCAACCGATCGTTCACACACTCCCGGGTTTTCTGAGGGACACCAACCATCTACTCCATATCATGGATAACTTCAAATGGGAATCAGGTATTATTTGGGTCTCCTGGGATGTGGTGAGTCTATACTCATGTATACCCCATTGCCTAGCCTTAGAAGCAGTGTCTTTTTTGTTGGAACGGTCTACAGACACTTCTCCAGATATCCGTATGCCGTATGTTCATCATAGAAGTACTGGATTACCTCCTGACCCATAATTCTTTCCTCTTCAATGGGGTTTACTATCTCCAGAGGTGTGGGGCAGCCATGGGGGCTAAATTTTCACCCTCGTTGGCTAATCTCTTCATGGAATGGTGGGAGCGATCCCACATCTTTGGAGATAGTAACCCCTTTCAAGCTCAGATCACCTTGTACTATCGGTACGTAGATGATCTGATTCTTGTCTGCCATGATTGATTTCCCTTTGATCGGTTTCTTGAACATTTGAATACTAATCATTTGAATTTGCGATTCACGGGCATTTGGAATACTTCTACTATCAATTTTCTGGATGTTCAACTGTGTGCTAATCATAATAGGGTTGTCTGCCAGTTGTACAGGAAGCCACTGTCTGGCAATAGTCTTTTGCATGTCAGCTCTGGACATCCACACCATACCATTAAAGGTATACCAGTCAGACAATTTCTATGACTCCGCTGTATCTGCTGCAATGATACTGCATTTGCTGCTGAGTCGGCAAAACTTTACAATCGATTTCTCCAGAGAGGATATCCCAGATGGATGCTCGACAGAGCATTTCTTATGGCGAACAAGAAAAACAGAAAGGGACCTTTTGAGAAATCAATATAGACATACTAAGACTGGTGGTACTGGCAGGAGTAAGGCAATGAACTTGATTGTCAAATGTAGTAACTCCAGTGGATCTAGGGATAATTGTCCATCCCTGGTCCTAGGTTATAGTTTAGAATACAATGAAATAAAACACATAGTTAACAAGCATTTACTTCTGTTAAATACAGACCCTATCTATTTACAATTGCTGGATAATGGGGTAAACATTGTAGCTAAAAGAGTAAAGACAATTGTAAACTATTTATCTTTGAGGTTCTTCCAACCCAATAAAAGTGTGCAACCGTCTTGACATGGTTGCACTGCAGAGGCAACTTTAAGTGTGGTGCACGGGATTGTCCATGCTGCGTGCATATCTTGCAGGGGAACAGTTTTTGTTCTGTGGTTGATGATAGGCAATACCCTATTGACAGTTTTTTTAATTGCAACACTAGCTATGTTGTCTTTGTCATTACATGTATTAAGCGTCCCCTGCAGTATATAGGCAGAATGATTAGAAGGCTCAGAGACAGTCAGCAGCTGACAGATACCAATAAACAGAGATCTACCAACGTTGCACGACACTTCAATGATCTACATGGGGGTGATACAACTATCATGAAAGTACAGGTTATAGAGAGGGTCACACTTAACCAACGCGGAGGGGATTTATTTTGTCTCCTCTGCAAATGAGAGGTTTTTTGGATCCATAAACTGAGGAGTATGATCCCGGAAGGTATAAATTATGAATGGGATGTCACACATTATTATGATAAATAGCCCATCCATACTTTGTGCAGTCACCCTGTGGCTCTGCATTGGTTTATATACCAGTGGGGTAGGTTTAATGTTCGTTCCCACTCATTCTGTATTCAACCTCTATGAGGTTTTGTTTTATTAGTTAATTGTTTTTTGAATATAGGGTATTTGTCTACAATATTGATCAATGAGTGGGGCCATATGTAAGACACATGTATGATAGATTATTTTTTGACACAATTTTTGTTGTTACATTTAGTATTATCACATGTCTGTTTATATGTTAGCCCTGGGTGTCTGTGGGTTCTCCCCTAGTTATAGTGATCCTGTGCAGGGTGGGGATTTTGGGCACTTGCCTACGGTATCTGTGCCTCTCTTCCCCCCCTCCCTCTTTCTTCCTCTTTTCCCTGATACAGTGATCACATGAGAGCGCATGAACAATCTTTCCCTTAGTTGGCTGTCCACCTGGTTTTGTTCTGAGGATGCGCTTGCTCTTAGATGTAGTGCATCGGCTGTTTTTACAGAAGTGAGGTCAAATTGCATACCATGGATTTATTATGTTTGTTATATTTAATATATTCAATATCCATTATGTGTCAGGTATAGAGTTGAGCGAACTTCTAGAAGTCCGGGTTCTGCTGGTTCGGCCGAACTTCGGGACAAAGTCCGGGTTCGGGTCCGGACAGAACCAGAACTTTGTCCCGGACCCCGAACCCCATTGAAATCTATGGGGACCCAAACTTTTAGGCACAAAAATGGCTGTAAAATAGTCCTGGAAAGTCCTAGAGGTCTGCAAAAGGAAGGTAATGGGGGTAAGGGTGGGACAAGTGACCTACAAAGAAATGGGGACAGGGAAATAACTTGAAATATTTTTAAAAAAATAAAAACATAAAAAAAGCAAGGGGGCGTGGCTTGGCGCGCAACAAGGATGGCAGCACGCTAGCGGAGCTCCGGCTACAACACGAGATCCCATAGCTATTAAACCACCCGATCAGCACTAAATGCCGGGTAAAAGAGCCTTCAACACCCCGCGATCCCGCTCTCGAAGGGGACTTGCATCTACCTCGGCCAGAAACATCTCGGACCTGTTTAAACCTAGGTCAGCGGCCCGCTCCGGACAGGAAGCCAAAATGGCGCCGAGCCGCCACGAGGAGGATTACAGTGAGGACTCCCAGTCGGCCCCGGAGGACTCAGGTAGGGGTCTTTCACATGCCGACCTCCCACTGACATATGCTGATATGTCGGGGTTCGCAGCGGACATAAAGTCGACCTTCTCAGCCGCCATTACTGACTTAAAGTCCAACATAATGGTCCTTACTGAAAAGCTGGCGGCTACAGAGGCGGGAGGAAAGCAGAGGGACAAAGCCATCAGACGGCTAGAGAGAGAAGTGGGGACACACTCAATGCACTTTATTGAAGTAAACAGGCACTTGGAAGACCTGGACAACAGGGGGCGCAGGAATAATATTAGGGTACGGGGGGTCCCCGAATCAGTGGAGGCAGATCAGATTATCCCGGCCTTGCAGAGGGTTTTTAACAGCCTCCTGGAACGACAGGAAGACACTGAGATTCACTTTGTGAGAGCCCATAGGGCACTTAGACCTAAAGGACCTGATTCGGCCCCCCCAAGGGACATAATATGCTGTCTAAGGGACTTTAATGTCAAGGAGGACATAATGAGACAAGCAAGAAAGAACGACCGGATAGTCTTTAATGGAGAGACAGTCATGTTATTTCAGGATCTTTCCCAGATCACGCTGAGAAACCGCAGAGCCCTGCGCCCCCTCCTGGAGAAACTTAAAGAGAAGGATCTGAGATACTCATGGCGGTTCCCGTTTGCACTCCTGGTCACACATAATGGTCATCAGCATTTCCTCCGTACCCCTGCAGACCTCACGGAGTTTTGTGATGCTTTGGACCTTGGACCTGTGGAGGTCCCTGACTGGTACTCGGAGTTCCTCGTCAGAGCAGGGGAGGACAGCCCCATCAGATCAGCGTACTTCACGCCAGATCGTGGAACACACAAACGGCTGAAAAGCAGCAAAGGAGGAGGATCCAAGGCGGGCACCCCGCGAGAGAAACAGACACCGGCACGTTCTGCACCGGCTGACTAAACACCCGGAGTGAGACTTTTCTTTCATGTTTTTTACCCTTTTTGTTTTGCTTACACCGGGATTTATGTACCCTTGATCAGAGCCCTGTTAACAACCTGAAACCCCTATAGACTTAACATCAAAGGCATTAACAAACGGAGTCACTGCTACACCGGGGACTATTAATAATACTGGAACACAGAGGTGTCTGTGACGACTGGACCACGCTGGGTTCACACTACAGTAGCACCCACCCGAACCTTGTGCACACCACTATGTGTCAGATGCCCTGAGGCTTTACTCAGACACCATCCCGGAGCCTACTTAATAGGCTTTGCTTTTCGGTGGAGGATCGAGTTGCAAATATAACATAAAGAGGGCTCTGTAGCTCGGAATGACATTTCTACCAGTATCCCAGCTGGCCAACGTTCAGAGCAGTGAGGACTGCCAAGTGTTACAGTGGGTTCTTTGGGGTTTTGGGGGTTTTGGTTCATGATTAGGGACTAAGGGTGGTTCTTAATTTGTCCAGATTTCACACAATGAAGCTTAAAGGGATCGCGTGTTGTGCAAGGGGAATGTTAATTTCACAGTTGTTTTACAGTTACTACTACTGACCACTGCTCTTCGTTTCCGGCCACGCAGGTGGTGTCCCGGAACGAAGAGGAGGAGGGTGCAGTTGCACCAGGTCTGGGCGCAGCCTCCCACTGTACTCCCCAAAAGGTGGGAAGTTGATGCTCCACCTATTTTGAAGTTCGTTAGATTTAGATATTTGACGATCTAGATTACTCTGCTGATTTATTTCTTCTCCTTCTTCTTTTTCTCTTCTTCTTTTTCCCTCTATCTTCTATACTACACCAGTTCGAAATCCCCAGGGGGGACTGATATTCGGTAAAGTGATATTAATACAAGTCTGTTTTACAGAGGCTACGGAAGTGAACTGAGGTGTCCCAGATCCTTCCACAAGGGACCTTGCAATGGCATACGCCTCCTTAGGGCAACAGCCCACGGTAATCTCCCACAACATCAGGGGACTAAACATACCTGAGAGAAGGACTACCCTCCTGAGAGAACTCCGCAAAGGTAAGCCACATTTCGTGTTTCTGCAGGAAACACATTTTAAGACTCACCACGTTCAAAGGCTAACCGACTCCTTTTTTACGAAGGCCATACATGCAACCAATAATGACTCCAAGTCAAAGGGGGTTTCTGTGCTCATCAGCAGAGAGGCCCCATTTGAATTATCAGAGCAGATGACAGACCCTGGGGGCAGGTTCGTGTTTCTAAAGGGAACATATGAAGGCAGACCACTCACACTGGCAAATGTGTACTTCCCGAATAAGAACCACGTCAGGTTTTGCCAGAGACTGACACAGACATTGAAGGGATTCTCCTCGGGGTGCCTCATCCTAGGAGGGGACTTTAATATACCCCTGAATCCGCAAGCTGACACCTCGACAGGTAAATCATCCGTGACATACCGGGCCCTCAAAAAGATCAAATCACTCCTCCAGTCGCTTCACTTGATAGATACATGGCGCCTTGTTCACCCGGAAGGTAGGGACTTTACTTTTTACTCCACACCACATGACCGGTACTCACGTATAGATTATCTCTTCATATCACAGAGAGACCTGGAGGGACTAACGCAGGCCCACATAGGCATTCAAACCTTGTCAGACCATGCCCCAATCTCGGTGACTTTGCACCCAATAAATACACATAGAAGGAGCTCAACCTGGAGGCTTAATGCCTCACTCCTCACGGATCCGGAACTTCTCCCTGGGATAAGGCACACACTGAAGGAGTTCTTTATACAAAACAATACACCAGGAATAGACCCCATGAGTGTATGGGAGGCCCATAAATGTACGATAATGGGGGAGCTAATGAGACTGGGAGCCAAACGCAAGAGGGAGAGGAAAGCTGAACTTGACAGACTGACGGATAAAATTAATGACTTGGAGACCATACATAAACAAACATTATCCATACAATCAGCCAAGGACTTGTTGGAGACAAGAAAAGCCTTGCAACAGATGTTGGAGTTCAAAACTAAAAGAATGTTGTTTTTCAGAAAAAAACTGTACTACGAGGCAGGAAACAAAACGGGGAGGCTCTTAGCGAGGGCCCTCAAAGATTCCATGGCCATAAACACCATTATGGAAACTACCACAAATACCGGTACCTTAGAAACTCCCGGGAGCGATTCTCGGAGGGGCAAAACAAAGGACGGAGCATCATGTCAAAAAAAGACTTTTTGTTGTAAGAAAATCAAAACTTGAGGTTGTAGACAACGTTCCGAAAAGAACAGAGGTTGTTCAGGAACCGACTAACATACCTATTACAAACAAATACATACCAGAGGT
>BLSH010171519.1:770572-783910 GCA_018402905.1 Glandirana rugosa
CTGGGTATTTGGCTGACACCGAACGCCAGTTCAACCTTCACACAGAACTTCCCCCCATGTTAGCACAGATGAAGAAAGATCTAGATGGTTGGCATACAGGCCCGTTCACGTGGTTGGGCAGGGTAGCCATAGTGAAAATGGTCGTACTTCCCAGGTTACTATACCTGTTGCGTACACTCCCTATCTATATACCGGCGGGTTTCTTGAAACTGATACAATCACATATCAGGAACTTCATATGGGGTCACAGACATCCCAGACTTAAGCTAGCATTATTGACTGGGACCAAAGAGTCGGGAGGGTTAGGCTTACCAGAGGTAAGAGATTATTTCAGAGCAGCTCACATAACAAGGGTCATTGATTGGCATTGCCATAGAGACGTGAAGGACTGGGTTTCTTTAGAAGCTGACTTGAATCCCCTACCACTGACTTCAGTACCATGGCTGACCAGGGAGAACCAACCTCTAGCCATGAAGAACCATCCGATCACTGGGACCACTCTGAAAGTCATGCATGAAATAACGACGGGCACTAACATCACTTCGAAGCTGAACCCCCTCACTCCCTTACAGGACAATCCGGATTTTGTTCCGGGAATGGGTAATCAAATTTTCAGATCAGGAGTGACCCACCAGGCTCTCAGGGCTGGCGACTGTTTTCACAATGGTAGGAGGAAAGACCGACAGACTCTGATAAATGACCACAGGCTTCCCAATCTCCCATTTTGGTCAGTCTTGCAGCTACATAGTTATGTGCTAGACAATAAACACAAACCCCATTTCACCAGACCATTGACCCCCCTGGAGTCGGTTTGCCTTGCAGGTGAGCATTTTCAAAGAGCGACCTCGATCGCTTATAAGTGGCTTAGGATGAATAGAACTAACGAGTCGGAGGCTCTCAGGAGGAAGTGGTCGGAGGCGCTTCAGAGAGAGATTTCAGATAAACAGTGGACTAGGGCCTGCTCCATGGCACACCAATGCTCTATTAGTACTAAGATGCAGGAAACTGCCTATAAACTCCTAACGCATTGGTACCTAACCCCGGACAAACTCCATAAGTGGAATTCACAGACAGCTGACACCTGTTGGCGCTGCCAAAGGGATAGAGGCACCTTGCTACATATTTGGTGGCATTGCCCAGTCCTTAAACCATACTGGGACGCAGTTAAAAAGGGGATTGTTCTCATAACGGAGACGAATCTCACACTGGATGCGGCTAGTTGCTTGCTGCATATAAACAATTTCTCAATCAAAGCGTACAAAAAGTCCCTGTCCAGACATTTGTTGAATGCGGCGAAATCTTTGATCCCTCTACACTGGAACTCTACCGATGTGCCTTCAGTCAGATGCTGGTTGGCCAGGGTGTCGGATGTCTGTGAAATGGAGGAAACAAGGGCACAGGCCTCAGAACAGGTGGAGAGATTTCACAAGACGTGGCGACCTTGGTTTGCTTTTAAATGGTCAGACAAACTTAAGTCACTTCTAACTTAATGTACAATGCGGACATGCTCAGACTACCCCTACGCAGTTCCCCCCTTGGGAAGCCCTTTCTTCTATCATACTTTTCTATCTTATCCTCTCTCTCATCTCTTTTTCTTATCTTTTTTCTCCCATTTCTTCTAATGATACTCTTATGATATCATTGTATATCTGAGACCTGAAAGCTGATTTCAATAGTGGATTATGCTTTCAGGAACTTCTCCAGGCTCGAATAGATTAACATGTTAGCCTTTCATGTTCAACTTTTTATTACACCTCAATGTGATTTCATGATTTGCAGTCTTATCTGGCCTGTCAGACGAGATTTTGCACAAATGGCAATGTAATGTACATGTTCAGATATACTACTTCTATTGCTACAATAAACGCTTAATGTTTAAAAAAAAAAAGCAAAAATGGAGGTGAATGTGGATCATCTTCAAACTGGGTCTGAAAAGTATTAATTAACAGAAGAGACCATATAACTGTTCTAAAATCATCTTCAAACTGTGTCAAAAAAGTATCAATAGGCCAGGAGTATCCATATCACTGTTCTGCAAACATCTGGAAGCTGTGTGTGTCACTTTAAATAAAACCGGGAGAAACCATACTACTGTTCTGCAAACATCTGTAAAGTCTGTGTGTCACTTTAAATATAACCGGGATTAACTGAACATCAGTTCTGCAAATATCTGTAACGTCTGTGTGTCACTTTAAATATAACCGGGAATAACTGAACATCTGTTCTGCAAACATCTGTAAAGTCTGTGTGTCACTTTAAATATAGCCGGGAATAACTGAACTACTGTTCTGCAAACATCTGGAAAGTCTGTGTGTCACTTTAAATATAGCCGGGAATAACTGAACATCTGTTCTGCAAACATCTGTAACGTCTGCGTGTCACTTTAAATATAGACGGGAATAACTGAACATCTGTTCTGCAAACATCTGTAACGTCTGTGTGTCACTTTAAATATAGCTGGGAATAACTGAACATCTGTTCTGCAAACATCTGGAATGTGTGTGTGAAACTACAGCATAGAGAAGAACAGGTATATGGTTTCGCTCTGCTATAGTTTCAAACACAGTTTGCAGATGTTTGCAGAACAGTGATATGATATCACTGTTCTGCAAACATCTGGAATGTGTGTGTGAAACTATAGCAGAGCGAAACCTTATACCTGTTCTTCTCTATGCTGTGGTTTCACACACACATTCCAGACGTTTGCAGAACAGTGATATCATATCACTGTTCTGCAAACATCTGCAAACTGTGTTTGAAACTATAGCAGAGCGAAACCATATACCTGTTCTTCTCTATGCTGTAGTTTCACACATTCCAGATGTTTGCAGAACAGATGTTCAGTTATTCCCGGCTATATTTAAAGTGACACACAGACGTTACAGATGTTTGCAGAACAGATGTTCAGTTATTCCCGGCTATATTTAAAGTGACACACAGACTTTACAGATGTTTGCAGAACAGTAGTATGGTTTCTCCCGTTTTTATTTAAAGTGACACACAGACTTTACAGATGTTTGCAGAACAGATGTTCAGTTATTCCCAGTTATATTTAAAGTGACACACAGACTTTACATATGTTTGCAAAACAGATGTTCAGTTATTCTCAGTTATATTTAAAGTGACACACAGAATTTACAGATGTTTGCAGAACAGATGTTCAGTTATTCCCGGCTATATTTAAAGTGACACACAGACTTTCCAGATGTTTGCAGAACAGTAGTTCAGTTATTCCCGGCTATATTTAAAGTGACACACAGACTTTACAGATGTTTGCAGAACAGATGTTCAGTTATTCCCGGTTATATTTAAAGTGACACACAGACTTTACAGATGTTTGCAGAACTGATGTTCAGTTAGTCCCGGTTATATTTAAAGTGACACACAGACTTTACAGATGTTTGCAGAACAGTAGTATGGTTTCTCCCGGTTTTATTTAAAGTGACACACACAGCTTCCAGATGTTTGCAGAACAGTGATATGGATACTCCTGGCCTATTTATACTTTTTTGACACAGTTTGAAGATGATTTTAGAACAGTTATATGGCCTCTTCCGTTAATTAATACTTTTCAGACCCAGTTTGAAGATGATCCACATTCACCTCCATTTTTGCTTTTTTTATGCTTTTATTTTTTTTAAATATTTAGTTATTTCCCTGTCCCCATTTCTTTGTAGGGCACTTGTCCCACCCTTACCCCCATTTCCTTCCTTTTGCAGACCTCTAGGACCTTCCTGGACTTTTTTACAGCAATTTTCAGAACTTTCATTAAAATTACCAGAACCCCCGGACCCGAACCCGGACTTTTTTTGAAAAGTCCGGGTTCGAGTCCGGGTCCCGGACACCCCAAAGTTCGGTACGGACCCGAAATTTACAGTCCGGGTTCGCTCAACTCTAGTCAGGTATATTGGTGTGTGCTTTTGGCGGCAGCAACGTCCCTCCTAGTGCAATCAGTGGTGTTGGACCGATTTTTTTTGTTATTTGCATTTTCACCTGTCATTTTTTAGTGTTACAAGGTGGGAATGAGGAGCAGGTGTGTTACATTTGGTGTTATCACTCTCACTCTCTCATACTGGTCACTGGAAGTCCAACATGGCACCTCATGTCAAATAACTCTCTGAGGATCTGACAAAAAGAATTGTTGCTGTACATAAAGATGGCCTAGGCTATAAAAAGGTTGTCAAGACCCTGAAACTGAGCTGCAGCACAGTGGCCAAGATCATACAGCGGTTTAACAGGACAGGTTCCACTCAGAACAGGCCTCGCCATGGTCGACCAAAGAAGTTGAGTGCACATGCTCAGCATCATATCCAGAGGTTGTCTTTGGGAAATAGACATATGAGTACTGCCAGCATTGCTGCAGAGTTTGAAGGGGTGTGGGGTCAGCCTGTCAGTGCTCAGACCATATGCCGCACACTGCATCAAATTGGTCTGCATCGCTGTTTTCCCAGAAGGAAGCCTCTTCTAAAGATGATGCACAAGAAAGACAAACAGTTTGCTGAAGACAAGCAGACTAAGGACATGGATTACTGGAACCATGTCCTGTGGTCTGATAAGACCAAGATAAACTTATTTGGTTCAGATGGTGTCAAGCGTGTGTGGCGGCAACTAGGTGAGGAGTGCAAAGACAAGTGTGTCTTGCCTACAGTCAAGCATGGTGGTGGAAGTGTCATGGTCTGGGGCTGCATGAGTGCTGCTGTCACTACAGTTCATTGAGGGAACCATGAAGGCCAACGTGTACTGTAGCATACTGAAGTAGAGCATGATCCCCTCCCTTTTGGAGAGGCAGTATTCCAATATAATAACAACCCCAAACACAACTCCAAGATGACCACTGCCTTGCTAAAGAAGCTGAGGGTAAAGGTAATGGACTGGCCAAGCATGTCTCCAGACCTAAACCCTATTGAGCATCTGTGGGGCATCCTCAAATTGAGGGTGGAGAAGTGCAAGGTCTCTAACATCCACCAGCTCCGTGATGTCGTCATGGAGGAGTGGAAGAGGACTCCAGTGGCAACCTGTGAAGCTCTGGTGAACTCCATGCCCAAAGAGGGTTAAGGCAGTGCTGGAAAATAATGGTGGCCACACAAATTATTGACACTTTGGGCCCAATTTGGACATTTAGGGGTGTACTCACTTTTGTTGTCAGCAGTTTAGACATTAATTGCTGTGTGCTGAGTTATTTTGAGGGAACAGCAAATTTACACTGCTATATAAGCTGTACACTCACTACTTTACATTGTGGCAAAGTGCCATTTCTTCAGTGTTGTCACATGAAAAGATATCCTAAAATATTTACAAAAATGTGAAAGGTGTACTCACTTTTGTGAGATACTGTATATATTTTCATTTTTTTTTATTATTCATGAATGATACATGTATGTTTATATTTTTCAATATTTGTGCCTGCTTTATCCGCTGACACTGCACATGGTTTATCGGGAATCTTTCGCTGCTTGTCCCTGTTGACACACATCTTTATATCATATACCGAGTTAATTGGGAAATACATTTGACATCTGTAGCTTTGGATATTCATGTAAATATACAACTTTGTATGTACTTTTGTTGCCTTAATTCCTTACATCCACATACCCTCTGTGGCACATTTATTGGAATGAATGCAGTTTTCTCTTGGGAAGATTATGTTTACATTCATATATTTTTCATATATTTAAATGCACATTCACATCCTCTGTCCAAAACGGGATGAACCTTCCTTTTCTTTTTCTGTTCTTCTTTCTCTCCTTGCTGTTCTGTCTGTGTTTCTAGCCTGTTCCTCTTTTTGGTTCATTGAATATAGATACACACCATAGATCAATATTCAATCAGTGGGGTTACAACAATCTACACACTCATTGTTTTTAAATCTTTCACTTTGTGGTTTTAGGTCTTTTTTGGTGGAATCCTCCCGGGATTTTCCTGGGTGTATCCATCAATTATAAGCTCATTAGGCAACCATTGGACTCTGACCATTCACACCTGTGTCTTTACTTCTTAAGTGTTTCAGTGGTCATTGTTTATTAGGTTATGATTAAGCGAACATGTAGTTTGTGAAACGCGTCAACCTTTTTTGTCTGTATGGTCGTGGATGTTCACATTTTGTCTGCTGTGTGCACCTATTGAAGATTTATCAATAAATTTTAGGTCCTTTCAAGTTCTGGAGTGCAGTCAAATCTTTGATTTCCTATACTTATCCGGATCACGGACCGGACCTACACCTGTGCACTTGAACTGCCATTTAACACACCTGGAACAGCCCATTTCCTTTTTGTTTGGACTCCCTAAAATGCCAGGACAGTACAAATGCCCCCAAAATTACTCCTTTTTGGAAAGTAGACAGTCCAAGGTATTTAGTAAAAGGAATGGTGAGTTTTTTGAACTTGTATTCTTTGTCACAGTTTTTTGGAATTGAAGAAATTAAATACTTTTCTTACACACAGCATAGTTATTCTTAAAATCACACCCCAAAACACATTATTCTATGCCTCCTGAGTATGAGGTCTTTCACAGCCTAGATCAGTGTTTCTCAACCGGGGTTCCGCAGAACCCTAGGGTTCCGCGAGAAGTCCCCAGGGGTTCCGCCGCAATTCAACATTGTGGCGGATGTATATCCGCCCAATGTTGTTTCTAGTGTTCCCAATGCGCACTGACAGTGAGTACTGTCAGCGCGCATTGATATCCGATGCCTTCTCTGTAGTCCCGGCTCAGAGAACTTAGAGGGCGGAGACAGGAATGCAGAGAGCGGGAGTTCTGATTTCAGAGGCTGGGAGACGTGAATGGAGACTGTGTAGAAGCAGGGGCAATGAAGGGAGCCAAGATTAAAATCCATGGAGGCAAGAGCACAGAGTGGCAGCTGAGAAAGAAGACTGAGGAGGCAGGGCGCACCGAGAGGGACCTGTGAAAGAGAGCCGAGAATAGAGGCGGGGGAGCACTGGATCAGAAGGTGAGATGCTGTCTGAACAGTAGCGGTGCTACACACTGTGGAGGGGGGGCAGAGATAAGGAGCACATGGCTGGATTGGAATGTGAATTCCTGTATGCAGAAGAGGTAAATGCAAACTGGGAGTGGAGGGGGAAGCAGAGAATAGGAGGTGACATCCTGTCTATATAACGGCACTGAATGCAGACTGCAGAGCTCAGGAGCACACAGCTGGGTCAGGCTGAAAGTAGCAGGAGGTGAGATTATAATAGCTTTATGTTACAGTTATGCCATAATTGTACATAATGCTATTATAATCTCACCTCCTGCTACTTGCAGCCTGACCCAGCTGTGTGCTCCTGAGCTCTGCAGTCTGCGTTCAGTGCCATTATATACACAGGATGTCACCTCCTATTCTCTTCTTCCCCCTCCACTCCCAGTTTGCATTTACCTCTTCTGCATACTGGAATTCACATTCCAATCCAGCTTTGTGCTTCTTATCTCTGCTCCCCCCTCTGCAGTCTGCATACAGTCGCTACCATACACAGGGTCCTGCAACATTCAGCCATGTGCTCCCACTGTCCACACTCCTCCTGGCACTACCCTCAGAGGTTAAGAGGAGCTGGAACTATAGAGAAGGCACCAGGTATCAATGCACATTGACAGTACTCACTGTCAGTGTACATTGAAAACAACTTCGGTATCATGTGCATATTTTTTTCTGCACAGAAATATGCAACATGTATGCATTTTTCTGCAGAGAAAAATACTCACATGACATCAACATTGTGGTGTAAGCAGGGCACATAGTTCTAACGTAGGTCTCCGCAAGGACATAAAGAAAACAATTGATTTCTATGTGCCCTGTTCACATTATAATGTTGGTGTCAGATGAGCTCTAAGAGCTCTAATATGTATTCCATTATTTAAAGCTGTTTCTATAATAATTGTGGTTATATCTACAGCTCGCTGATCAGACCCAGTGTTCCGTGAGCTGTAGATCTGACATTTTTTTTAGGGGTTCCCCGAGATCTCAAACACTTTGCCAAGGGTTCATCCGCGGTAAAAAGGTTGAGAAACACTGGCCTAGATGCATAGAGGGTCCAAGGATCACCTTTGGGCTTTAGTTTTCTGACTACCTATCATATTTCTTGTGTCCCTGAAGTGCCAGGGCAGGAAAACACCCATAAAATGACCATATTTTGAAAAGCAAGGTATACCCCAAGCAATGTTATGAAAGGCAAAGTGATTCTTTGAAAATTTTATTTTTTGCCACAAGTGTTTGGAAAATACAGGAAAGTAAAAATATATTTTTTACACAAAGCTGTAAATTAAGAAGGTATCTCTAGAACAGAGCATAGGTATACATATAGTTGTACCCCAAAACATATTCTACTACTCCTCCCAAGTATGGTAATACCATATGAGACTTTTTTCATAGCTTTAGCACATAGAGAGTCCCAACATTAAAGGAGCACCTTCAAGCACTACTGTTACATGGCCTCCCCCCAGGAATGCCATGTTCACTGACCAGAAAGTACAGGAGGTTGAAGAAAGGTAGGACAAAAGAGTTTCTGTGGTTCCAGGAGTGCAGTTATCCACAGGTGATGGAAGAGACTGGTGTCTTGCAGGAATGTCATCAGTTGGACGTGCAGATGGCTCAGTTCAGGTAGCAAGCAGAAACATGGTCAGAAAACAGACAAGGAATCAGTCCAGGCAGCAGGCAGAAATGTGGTCAACAAACAGGCCAGGGGCAGTACAAGTGTGGGGTAATTAGGAGCACTGTTGCTGGCTGCACTGGTTTAGTGACACTTGGATTTGTGCAACAGCAATCAAGAAAACTGTTGCTGGCTTACACTGGTCTGATGACACCGGGGACTAGTGTCGCAGCAATCAGGAACACTGTTGCTTACTTAGATCGATCTACTGACAATGGGACTGGTGTGATAACAATCAGATACACCACTTCTGGCTAACACTGGTCTGATAATGCTGTAAATGGGGTGGTAGTGATAAGCAATACTGTTGTTGGCATACACTGATCTGGTGACATAGGGACTGGTGTGGTGGTGATCAGGAAAACTGTTGCTGACTGCACTGGTCTGGAGTGTTGACAGTCATAAACACTGATTCCTGATATACTAGTCTGGTGACACTGTGACTGGTGTGGTGGTAATCACAGACACTATAAGAGCTAATTCACACATGTGATTTGGGGGTGGTAAAATGTCATGATCAAGCCGTGGTTTTACTGCCTCTCAACCACTACCCTCTTTATCTGCAGAGGCAGCAGCCAAGGGGTGCACACATGTCATGGTTGTAATGATTTGCTTTGAAGATGTGGCAGGAATTATGGCCCCTGTATGGCTGCCAATATGGTGGTGAGGAGGTGATACAACATCTCCTCACTGCCTTTCAAATGCTCTCTGAAGAGTGATCCAAACATAGATCACTCTTCAGACAGCACAACACATGTGAATGAGTCCTTTGGTAACACTATGACTGGTGTGGCAGAGATCAGGGACACTGGGACTGGTGTGGTGGTGATCAGAAACACTGTGACTGGTGTGCCAGTAATAAGGGACCCTGTGATTGGTGTGGTGGTGATCAGGGACACTGTGACTAGTGTAGTAGTGATCAGAGACACTGTAACTCGTGTGGCAGTGATCAGGTACACTGTGGATAAAGTGACAATGATCAGGGACACTGTGACTGGTGTGGCAGTGATCAGAGACACTGTGACTGGTGTGGCGGTGATCAGAGACAAAGTGGATAGTGTGGCAGTGATTAGGCATACTATAACTGTTGTGACCTTGTGACAATGTACAGCTGTGGTGGTGATCAGAGACAATGGCTGGCATACAGTAAAATCAGAGCAGCCAGCCATTGTACATTATCACTGCCACAGCCGTACAGTGTTACCATTGTGACACAGCACTTGCTCTGGTGACAGTATATATAAAACAAATTATACAACTATTTTTTAACAGTTTTTTTTTGCATTTTTTTTACATACTGTCACTAGAACAGTGCAGTGTTACCATAGTGACATTGCACTACTCTGGCAGGGTGATTGGAATTTTTTTTTTTTTGAAGGCTTTATAAGCAATAATTTGTGATACCGTTTGGCTGCATTCATGCAGCCATTCAATACTACTGTAATAGCTAGAATTAGCTACAGCTTCCACAATGTACAGAGCCACTGTGATTAGTCCTGTACCAAGGGGCGCTGTGAACAATCACAGAAATCACAGTAGTAAACAATGGCATGATGAATGACAGCTGTGTTTTACTACTAATAATGTGAACACTGTGATTGGTCACGCAATCACATGGTACCAGGGCCAATCATAGTGGCCCTGTACCTCATCTGTAATCCACTGTGTCTGAGGGAGACAACAGTCACAGATGGTACAGCTACTCAAGAAAGCATGCACGGGGGGCGTGGCCTGACGGCGGAGAAGAAGGACGCATCTTCTTAGAGCTCCGGAGCTCTGTTGTTCTTTCTCCGACCCACTGAATTGTCTCATCCGACTACTATCTACGGAGACGGATCTCCCTTGCCTGCACCGATAGCTGCACTTTGGACCCGCGCCGAGCTCGATCCATGACACAGAGCGAGCAATCTTGTCACCACCTCGGCCCGCGCTGGGGAGAAGACCGGCGCCATCTTTGAGGCCCAACCTGAACCACACCACGAACCCTCGAGGTACAAGACCCGGTAAGCGACGATCTGGGTGAGACACCACACCTCAGCACACAGGGTCACTAAATCTCCCCTCCCCAGACAGTCACACTTGGGGAGGAGGGTGCGGATCACAGAAGCCACCAGGACAATCTCCTGAACCGAGATCTCCCCCATACACAGACCGGCTGGGGCAAACCTCAAAAACTCTAGGAACCCTCGACAAAGCCTGACCGACCCCACAGTATCCACTGCAAACACAGAGAGGGTAGGGGACTGGGGACCCTACGTGAGCCCGCTGTATCATTGCGGCCTACAAGAGAACGATCGGCGGCCATCTTGCTACACCCGGGCCGCATTCCTCTAGAACAAACAGCTCTTCTACCAGTATTAGCCTGCGGGGTGATCTCCAGATCTCATCGCGGGTCCCTATGTTTGCCGCTCCAGCATGAATATACCCACTAAGCTATCAGTTATGCCTATGTGATAACTCAATAGACGCAGCACTGAACAATCATTCGCCCGGACTACCACTTTTAACATAAGTGCCCACCATATTGCCTCTACCCCCCCACGCTGACCACCAACATGACCCGCAAAAGAAAAGACTCCTCCCATCCAAAACAATTGAATGACCTTTTCTCTCCAACCAACAAAAGCCCTCTCTCTGATACCAAAAGCAACAGCCCCCCAGCCTCATCCTCCCCTGCCACAGGGTCCCCAAGTCCTGCCTCCCAGGGAGAGAAAGCTCATAGCTCCCCGGCAATATCTACCCCAACATCCCGCAGTCCAGTGAAGTCCAAGCCCCGGCTATCGGATGAAGGCACACCAAACGACCTAACTCCCAATCAAGAATCCCTAGACAACACCAGAGAACTGGCAGATACCATCAACACCTTCCCCACTTCTAATCGGCCTGTCTCAGACACAACACTTAAAGATATGCTAGTCTCTTTGCGAGGCTCACTACATGCCGACATGATGGAGTGCATGCGGGGCTTTAAGGGAGAAATCCAGGAGATGGGAGGCAGGGTGGATCATATTGAGAAGAAAATGGGGGAATATGCAACCTCATATAACTCCTTGGTTGACTCCCACAACGAACAATCAGATGAGGTGGCTTGGCTGAGGGCAAAGGTCGCTGACCTTGAGGATAGGTCACGTAGAAACAATGTCAAGATCAGGGGCCTCCCAGAATCTATCCTGCCTAATCAACTCATTACTTCAAAGAAATGATTCACCATTACCTCCCTGAAACATCACAAGCAGAACTCATCATTGACAGGATTCACCGCCTACCTAAACCCTCCCACTTACCAGATAATATACCAAGAGATGTACTTATGCGGGTACACTTATACCACGTTAAAGAGAAATTTTTACTAGCCTTCCGCAAAAACACATGCCCTGAGGAGCAATACTCAAACCTTCAACTCTATGCTGACCTTTCGCAATATACGATGCAGAAGCGCAAAGCATTGATATCTATCACGAAAGCGCTAAGAAACCACAACATCTTATATAGATGGGGGTATCCTTCTAAACTAACCATCACCAAAGATGGTGAGACTACTACAATCTCATCTCTTGAGGAAGGCCTAGCCTTACTGCACAAGTGGGATATACTACCAGGGGGATCAGACAGCGACACACATTCTAAACCCACATTGTACCTTCAGGACGAATGGCAATTAGTGGCACGTAAAAAGTCGAGTAAGAAACATCACTCCCAACCCCCCCGGGATTAAACTCCAACACAACCAAACTCAAAGTTCAGTGCTGTGAGTATGTTATTCTGCATACACCCCCCCTTGCATTGTTACCCAGAAATCTGCCTACAGGAACAGGATGGTTCCTACATTTTTAAGTGCCTGTTGCACAAAGTGTTTAACTCTATCTTCTTTTTTCCACTCTCTGTGTTCCCCAATGATTCCTGACAACCACCAACCAAAATGCACCGACTGGATCTTCAATTCTCCACCCCAGGAGACGCTACTCAAACCCTCACATTGGCCCGGGAGTATAGAGGTAAGCAAATACTTTGATGAAACTCACCACATCGTTTACACCCTTACAATCCCCTATGGCGCTTAAAGTGCTCTCGCTTAATGTAAACGGGCTAAATCATCCAGCCAAGAGAGCGTCAATGTGGGAAGAAGCCAAAAAACTACATGCTGACGTGTTGTGCATCCAAGAAACACACCTCTCCATCAACAACCCACCCAAGTGCACACACCGCAACTTCCCTCATACATTCCACGCCTCGGCACAGAAGAAACAGGCTGGAGTCCTCATTGCCATCAGAGACAGTGGGGGTCATTTACTATAGCGCTCCCGCAAAATAGCGGCAAAATTGCCGCAAAATAGCGGTAAAATTACCGCGAATCGCGGTAATTACCGCGATTCGCGGTAAATAGCGCTAAGCGCCATTAAAATGGCGATAAAACGCCGTTAAAACGGCGATAAAACGCCCTCGCGATATCATTTACTGGGGGTGACAGAGACTACCGTTACTCCTGAGGTCGGACAAAGAAGACACGGCTCCGCACCTTACATACTCCCTTCAACGCCACACACGTGAACCCACCCAACAACTACCTCTCCACACAAAGAACCTACGTGTTGTGCAGTCGTACATCAAAAAACCGAAGAAGGGTGTAACTGCGAGAGAACCGACCTACTAAATCGGGCAAATGTAATTCGCTCTCGTGAAATTCGCGGTATCCCCTAACATT
>BLSH010171519.1:821392-835761 GCA_018402905.1 Glandirana rugosa
GGTGTTTGTTATGTTAAAGAATACCTTTAAATTTTAATCACGGTAAAAAAAAATAAGACAAGTTTACTAGGATTAAACTCGGGGTTTTTACACTATACACATGGTTATAGTCTTTATTTTTACAGTAATGGTTTTTAGACTCGTATTGAAATTATATTGATAAAAAAAAATAATATATTATTAAATAATATATTCCTACACATAAATACACAGATACTGCATGTCTAGGAATATATAGGACTTACATTAGTCAGGAGTAAATCTTCTAAATGTAATCTGAGATTTTTGGTGGTTCTTGCTGCGTGAGCATAGAATATATTAATTATTATATAATAAATTATTATATAATAAAAAAAAATAGTTATATTAAAGTTATGCTCAGATTTTTGGTAATGACATTTTTATTTCTGATATTGGTACACATATCACATTTTTGGGGCTCAAATTAGGATCATTTGAACAGAATAAAAAAAAATGGCACTAATTTTAAATTTCCATAAGAAATTGTATTGTTTGTGGTTTGTAAAGACATCTGTGTGAGTTTAGGGAAATATTTTTGTGACATGGACAGCAGCAAAGTGAAATTGACCAAGAAAAAAAATATATATTTACAAAACATGAAGATATTTCACATTCTAGCATTACTAAAAACAAAATAGATTCTCAAATGTGCAACATTGTTGCCAGAAGAATTTCTTTGAGAGAGAGATACATTTATTTTCAACATGGAATGGATTTATTTGATAAAGTAACAATTGTACCATTAGAATGAATGGCAGAAACTTACACTTGGCAAAATAACTCTCCTCTTCACAGTGTTATTTTACACTTCACACAGTGTAAAATAACACTGATTTTGGTATTTACTAACTACTCAAGGAATTACTCCATGAGAGTTATTTTGAGAGTTGTTTTGTGTCTGAGCATGCTCAGTTGTGCTCAGCGCCTTGGAGTAAAGAGTCGGGGTATTTGTCTCTTCTCAGACTTTTTAAGATATTTCAGTGTAGAAATCACTTTTTCACACAGTTTAAAAGCAGATTATCTTATACAATATACCGCATATTTTAGCACAATTTAGGGGATCAGATTATGCTCCAAACATTATTTCTATTTGCACAACTCCAGGTCTGGGCTGGAGTAAGGAGTTGGCCATTATCTGTGAGCTGGGAGCTTTAGTGAATTCCATTTTGGCCGTTATTTACCGCCCAGCGCTATTGTGAATACCGTTTTAGCGCTATTTACCGCGAATTGCGGTAATTACCGCGATTCGCGGTAATTTTACCGCTATTTTGCGGCAATTTTGCCGCTATTTTGCGGCAGCTCTATAGTAAATGACCCCCATTGAGTGTTGAGTCAGGACAGAGATGTTGGGAACTTTGTTTGGGCTTCTTTTTTGATATATTTACTATGTTTTCATTGTATGGTGTTAAAGAAGTGAGCAGTAAGCCAAACTTCATTACTTTCGTCAACATCCTGTATCTCTCTATATATCTTTTTTTTTTTAACATATTCTTTGTTTCAACACAAACAACAAAATGCAGTGGTACATTCTCATAGGGTAGTCATATGCAGGTTTTTTGCACAGTAGATTCCTGAGATATACTAGCTTCAGGTGCATAAGTCACAAGGCTAAGTCAGGACAAATTACAACTATACAGATATGTTCTCATACATAAATCTATGGAAGTTATATGCTGGAGGGGCTGGGGGGGTGGGGGATGAGAGAAGAGCAATTATCAAGAAGGGGGTAGCGAGTATAGGCCCTGTCTCTCCATCTAGACAGACTCCTGTGTGCAAGACAGCAACGATAGTTACCATGATGTCACCCTCCCATCCCACCTCGCACCGTTCACTCCGAACCCTACTCCAGTGGGAGCCTGCGTTCACGAACCCAGTCCGCCCATAGTTTGTCAAATTTTTTCGGACAATTGCAACCCAGATAGGTCAATTTATAGAAGGGTAGAGCAGAATCTACTAGAGCTTGCCACTGTCGGGTTGTCGGTGGGAGAGGTTTGTTCCATTGTAGGAGAATCGCTTTCCTAGCGTAAAATGTAGCGTAGAAAACAAAAAGTTGTTTAGACCGGGGGGCCTCTAGTGCATCGCATATCCCCAACAATAGTGGTATAAGGTCACATGGGACCCTGAGTCGGCCAATAGAGTTAATACTCTGAACCACCCCTTCCCAAAATGATTGAATTACCTGGCATGTCCACACAACGTGAAAAAAGGATCCCTCCAGGGAACCACATCTATGGCACGCGGGGCTTCGATCAGGGTATATTTTAGACAGGCGCAAAGGGGAGTAGTAGATCCTATGGAGGAATTTTAGTTGTGTGAATTTATCCTGGGCGGAGATCATTAGGGTGAGATACTGCTGGATGCCCTCCTCCCAGTCATCCTGGGCCAGCGCAGGAACATCGTTTTTCCAAGCCAAAAACAACTAGGTCACTCTAGAGGTGTCAGAACCGATCAAAATAGCATAGGTCACAGACAAGGGTCTTTCCTTGTCCCTCGACCCCAGCATACTTTCCAGGAAAAGGGCCTCCAGCAGTATAGGTCGGGGGAACTGGGCCCCGTGGGCATACCTCAGCTGTAAATGCCTGAAGAACAGATTGTTGGGCAAGGCAAGTCTGTGTTTAAGTTCGTCAAAGGTAAGCAGTCTTCCGTCTGAAACAATGTCACCTAATGTTCTGACTCCAACTCGTGCCCAGACTATCGGGTCGAGGATCCCACGGAAATGTGGTAGTCTTGGATTCCCCCAAAGGGGGGTGGTTGGAGACCATTGATCAGGTTTCCCAAGTTTTGCCCACACTGTCTCCCAAACTCTAAGGGTGGTGCACATTGGAGTGGTAATGCCCGGGTTAGAGCGGGGGCCCCTATGGATCAAATTCCTGAGCTCAGCGTAGGAGCCCAGATGCGCCGCTTCAAGCCTAGATGCTGGGTTAGCCGGTTCCTCCGACAGCCACCAGCGGACAGAGACCAGGACCGCCGCCCAGTAATATTTGATAAAGCTCGGGAGGGTGAGTCCCCCCAGGGCGCTGGGGAGTTGAAGGGTCGACATGGCTATTCTAGGGGTCCCTCCGTTCCAGATAAATGAAGAAATGACGCTATCAATTTTGTTGAAGAAGGCTCGCGGAATAGGGACTGGGGTTTGCCTAAAGATATACAGAAATTTAGGGAGAATGGACATTTTGATTAGGTTTACTTGGCCGACCAGGGATAAGGGAAGTGTTTTCCAGGCTGCGCATTTCTGAGACAGGAGGGAGAGCACTGGGGTCAAATTAAGATTGATGAACTGTGATATATCCCTGTGGATCACTACACCCAAGTATTTAAACTGGGATACTACCTTCAAGGGAGTACCGGCCAATCCTGTCGCCGCCAGTTAACACAAATGCCTGAGTATCCACCGAAGGTATTAATAATAGATAACGCCGCCTGCAAGGAATTATTGTCATTTCGTAGATATAAGAGGGTGTCGTCGGTGTAGAGAGAGACCTTCTCCTGCACAGGGCCCACAGTAATACCACCAACAGACTGAGAATCACTCAAGGCTATTGCCATTGGTTCAATCGCCAGTGCAAATAGGGCTGGCGACAGGGGGCATCCCTGCCTGGTGCCCCTGCACAGGGAAAAGGGGGGAGAAAGCACTAAACCGGTACGCACCCTAGCCGTCGGGGATCGGTATAAAGTCTGTACCCATGAGATGAACCGCGGGCCAAATCTGGATCGATGTAGGACCTCCCATAGATAGTTCCATTCAACAGAATCGAACGCTTTTTCAGCGTCTAGGGAGACCACTGCATCAAGCGGGCATAGGGAGTCAGCCGAGGACAACACCGTGTAAAGTCTCCTGAGGTTGATGTCCGTCCCCTTACCCAGCATAAACCTCATCTGATCTTCATGAATCAAAGTGAGGATGACCTCATTAACCCTCTCAGCCAGGATCTTTGCCAGAACTTTAGCATCGGTATTGAGTAGGGATATGGGCCGATAGGAAGCGCAGAGCTCAGGATCCTTACCTGGCTTAGGATTACCACTATGATTGCTTCAGCCATGGAGGCCGGTAGGGCTCCCCACCTCAAGGTGTCCTGCAGCATCACATGCATCCTGGGCAACAGCTGCTCCCCATATTGTTTGTAAAACTCAGGGGGAAGGCCATCGACCCCCTGGGTTTTCTCCGCCTGTAGAGCCCCAAGAGCCCGCTGCACCTCCTTAAGGGTGATCGGCGCATCTAGGCACTCCCGATGTAATACAGAGAGGGTAGGGAGGGATACTTGGTCCAGATAAGCTCTCAACTCCGAGGCCAAATATGTCGCCCGAGAGGAGTACAGGTCTCTGTAATAGGAGGCAAAGCGGGCGTTGATGGCCAGGGGGTCTCGTAGGATGTTCCCATCCCTGTCCTTAATGTGAGCTATAGTGGTGATAGGTTGCTGTTCTCTAGATAGCCAGCCCAGTAGTCGCCCCGTCTTCTCCCCCTGCTCAAAAATGCGTTGAGTCTGAGGTAATTGTCTTTTTTTTGCCTTGCCTACCCGCAGGAGGGTCACCTCACGGAGCGCCGCATGCATATCCAGACCTATTACGGTGTTCCTAGAGAGGGCATACTGGGACTCCAGGTCCAAGGCCCTTTTCTCTGCCTCCTCAATAGTCACCGCGGCGTCATGTCGGGCCCGGCAATGGAAGACTGGTATCTCCCCCTAACGTAGGCCTTAAAGGCATCCCAGACGATGTCAGAGTTTGCGGAGTGTTCGTTCGCTATCCAGTATTCCGTCATTTTGGAAACCATCTCGAACTCCACCGTGGGGTCGGAGATCCAGTATCGCGATAGCCTCCATAGTCGTTCTCCCGGGGGCATCACCGCCCGAAGGCAGCAAAGCATGGGAGCATGGTCCGATATACCCCTTGGGAGAATGTCAACCTCTCCCACCCTTGGCAGCAGTCCTGGGCTCACATATACAAGGTCAATACGGGACAAGGTATTGTAGGAAGCTGAATGGCAGGTGAAAGCGTGGTCGACTGGGTGTCTCCACCGCCACACATCCACCATGCCATATAAGGACGCCCATCTGGACAGACCAGAATCCGTGGCGCCGCCAGGGGCCAGCTTGTCAAGAGATGGGTTCGGAGGCATGTTAAAGTTCCCAGCTATAATAATATTATCAGTCTGAAATGTGGATAGCAGGTGGAGAAGAGTCTGCAGGATAGAGACCGTGGCCGGAGGAGGGATATAGAGCCCCGCAATCACCACCTCAGGAGGACGTACCTTCCCCCCGGGTCGAGCTTAACATCGAGCAGTTCATATGTTAAGGACTTATGAATCAAAATGCTCACCCCTCTGGCATAACCAGAGTACGTGGCATGATAATAGTGGCCCACCCAGGGTTTTTTAAGGGATAACACCCTGCTGCCAATAAGGTGAGTTTCCTGTAGGACACATATGTGGGGACTGTGTTGCTTGAGAAATGCCATCATCAATGAGCGCTTAAGGCGATCATTGAGGCCTCTGACATTCCACGAAATAAGCCTCAGTGTGGCCATGGGGAGTCTATTTGGAGATAGAATATAGGATTCATAGAAAGACCCCGACCCGGGAGGGGGACGCCCACCCATGCACCATCAACAGATACAGCCTTAAACCTAAGTTCCTTAGGGAAATCATACCATTGCAAAGAAAAAACACCACTGCAGTAAATCATAGAAACCAAACAAAAACAAAGAAAATAAAAAGGAAAAAACCCCTTAGATCCCAACACCCCCCACCCCGCACATCCATCAACAGCAACCAACAAGGTGTGGAGTGCCTATCCCCAAACGTCCAACTTTTCCTATGTGCAGTAGGAAAATTCTCCTCTGGGGGCAGGAAACAACTGACAGTCCAGCCCCAGAGACATGGAAACCGCCCAACCGTGTCAATTCGCTATCCGGAAGTCGAAGTACCTGCAAATAAGTCAGTTAAAGCAAAACTACATGAGGGTTTGTATAGTCAAAAGAAAAACAATGAAGCTTCTGGTATATACCAGGGGAGTCAAACTTTGCTGCAGAAAAAAGGGGGGGTGAACTTCACCCAAGGGAAGCAAACCGTATAGTAAATATTTGGATGCCAGCCTCGGTACCACTCTCCAAGGGAGGGTGGATATCCCGTTCTTTCTCCCAGGCAAGGTAACCAAAACAAAATAAAGTTGCAGCCCAGCACCTGGGTCCCCCAGGTCAACCACGTTCCAGGGAGAGGCTCAGGTTCCTGGTACAGGTTAGAAGGGCCAGAGAGTCCCCATTAGGCATATAAGTTCTGGGTCCTGGGCAGGAAGGACAGGTGGGCAGACAAACAGGTCAAGCAGGACAAAGGGGTAAAGCATAAAAGAGTTTACCGTGCCCTTGGAAGGGATTCAAACCATTGAGCTGCTTCCTCCGGCGACGTAAAGAATTTAGTGTTCTCTCCATCAACGACCCTCAGCCTCGCCGGGAAAAGGACACTATACTTCTGGCCTCGGGAGCGCAGCTGGGCTTTGATGCCCTCAAAGGATCTACGGAGTCGCAAGTCTTCAAGGAGTAGTCGGGGAACAGCATAATTTTTGTATTTTCAAACTTCAGCTCCTTTAGTTTCCTGGCCTCCCGAAGCGCTAAGTATTGATCCCTAAAGTTTAAGAGCTTAAAGATAAAAGTACGTGGAGGGGCCCCCTGCGGACCACGTACCGGTGGCATCCTGTGGGCTCTCTCCACCACAAAGTGCGGAGGTAACTGGGCCTGTGGAAGGAGCGTGCAGAGAAGCTGTTCAGTAAAGCAGGTGGGGTCCAGGCCTTCGGCCCCTTCAGGCAGGCCAACTATCCAAAGGTTATTCCTCCTGCTTCTGTTCTCGCTGTCCTCCGCACGGGACTCAAGGGCCCTCACCTTAACCTGCAGGGTACGTAGGGAGGCCTGGTGATCTCTAATGGCGTCCTCCGAATCGCCAACTCGCCGCTCCACCTCCCCCAGCCGGTCTCGGAATTTATCCAGGTCCCACCGCATAAGTCCGAAGTCGGTTTGTAGATGGTCAATCTTCTCTGTTAATGCAGTTTTGCAGCCATTAATAGCTTGCATCAGGGCCGTGAAGCGGTCCTCCTCCAACCCCGCCAAATCCATAAGAGCAGTTTGAGTGGCCACGTGCGCCGGGTGCTGCCTTTTCGGCTGTGGAGAGGCTTTAAAGGTAGCAGGACCCTTCCTTCCAACTGCAGCCCTTCTCCTTCGCATACCCCAAGAGTCGAGGTGACAGGAGTATCAACCCCGCAGAAAATGTTAATAAAAAACGGATAATAGAGCAGGTACTAAGGAGCTCCGGTCAGGCACGTCTGCTCAGGCCGCCAGCTTAACCACGCCCGTCTCTATATATCTTTAACGGCAGTGTTGAGCAATTCAAAAAAATGTATGATGTGGAATGCCTAAGGTCCTCGTTAAAAAATTAAGAGATAATTGGTATTTGATCATGCTAAGCAAATTAAGCCCTAGATTTTGCTTCTTCAGAAGCCTCTTCTTGATGGCTCAAGGGTACTGGCGTTGATGAGACCTTCTATTGCACAGGTTTTCCATGCTACTTATTTCTCTTACTCCAGAGGTGTGTCTATTTTTTTTTTAAGGAAAATTTATTGAGTATTAACATTGCCAAGATTAAAATAGACAATTTGTGGAAAGCTCACAATGTATCAAATGTTGGTGCTAAAGTTTAGTTGACATTATAGAACAGAGACAAAATGGTGTTGAAGACGTGGTGAACTTACATCACATAAGAATGGGGAAGGGAACCAACACAATTACAGAGTCGGTACCCGCATCGCTGTCTTCCCGCAGGCAGTTCACACTGTTTTATGTGAACCGCTACGGGTGTCATCACAAAGTTAATGACACCCCCAGTTTAGTTCACAGATTGCTGTGCGAACTGTGAACTCGCACATGAATCGGATCACATGGGTAAGAACACCCAATGAGATGCAATTCCAGTGTGGGAAAAAAAAGGTACATACACATTTTTTTGCAAATCTAATGCGAGTTTGGCCATACAACTGTATGGCTGAACTCACACTGCTCAGAGATCGCATGTGATCGGCACCTGCAGTGCGGGTGTGAATCACATGCGATCTCTAAGATCGCACTAGTGTAAACCCAGGCTCACGATTCCTTTTTAAAATTAAAATAACAAACATGTATACTTACCTGCTCTGTGCAATGGTTTTGCACAAAGCAACCCTGATCCTCTTCTTCTGGGGTCGCCCGCCACTGCTCCAGGCTTCTCCTCTTTGGCAAGTGCCCCCATGGAAAGTGGCTTTCCATGGGAGAACCCGTGTGTGCTCGCTCACAAGTCACACTGTCTGCATCTATTGACACAGAGCGGGCAGTACAGCATTTGATTGACAGCATTGGGAGCCAATGGTTCCCACTGTTATCAGTCTACCCATGGAGAAAGCGACGGGAGCCACTGCTCTCATGCACATCATAGGATCGAATTGTGCTCAGGTAAGTATAAGGGAACGCTGGACAGTTTCTTGGACAGTGCTTGAATAATACTGTCTTTCACCTTGTTTGTCTTGAACCCTGAACTCTTTGCTCTTCCTATGAACTTCCTGATTTAAGCCAAGTCTCTGCACTCCCTGTTTGCCAGATTATTGTGCTCTCTCCAGCCGGTATCATGTTCCTGTCTTCCCTGCTGCCGTCCATATTTTGCTGCTACTCATTATCGACCCTTGGCTTGTTTACTAACTATGCTTCTCTTTGATCCCTATCTGCTTTTCCACTACTGGACCCCGTCTTGCTCGCATTCTGGTGGGGTGATCCTGAGGACCGCGACCTGGTACTGAGAGCAACAAAACAAAACAGCAGCAAAATGTATCTCAACCATCAGGAGTTCTGGTGAACACTGGTTAGTAATTAGAATCCACACCTCAGGTGAGCCCATGTCATTCACCAGGGTGGCTGCCTTTGTACCTATCCTGCTGCTTGGTAATAGTTCCTCTATTGCTATAGCAACTGGTCTTTGAGCCTGACCCCTAATCGTGACATATAGAATGCATTAAGGTGAAATTTCTTAAGGCTTTAGAACCACTTTAAGTAACAACCAAAACATAACCTGTAGGCAAGAGGTGGCTATGATAAGGAGGCTGGGTTATAATCCACTGTCAGGCCTCATACACACAGATGTTTTTACAGCTGCATTTTTAAACTTTTTTGCAGCGTAAAAACACTTCTCCATGTTATTCAATGGCCTCATACACACACAGCCGTTTTTGAGCTGTAAGTAGCATAGGCGTTTTTCAGCTCCAAAAAAAACCCAGGGCCAGAGTATTCTGAGGCTCCAGCCCTAGAGCTGTTAAAACGCAGACGCCCGTCACCACCCAAGGTATGGTGAGGTGGTGATGTCATAAGGGGCGGGGCCTCCAGATGACATCAGCTGGTGGCCTCGCCCCATGTCAATATAAATCAATGCACAGCGAGGAGCCAGCATTGGTGGCAGAGACTGCATCAAGTCAGCATCGGAAGAAGACAGTGGAGAAGACCGGGCAAAAGATTGAGAAGACAGAAGACCAGACAAAAGAGCAGAAGTAAGAAGACCCCTCAGAAGAAAGAAGACCCTGCAAAAGAAAGAAGACGCCGGAGGAGGTAGAAGAGCTGGGCAGGGAGAAGACGCCGGAGCTGATTTAATAAAATACTTTAAAAACTTGTGTAGTGTGTTTTTTTTTTACACTTTTTTAGGTGAATGGGTAGGGGTACAGTGTACCCTATACTCATTCACATAGGGTGGGGGCCGGTATCTGGGGGCCCTCTTGTTAAATGGGCCTTTCAGATTCTGATAAGCCCCCACCTACAGACCTCGACAACCACTGGCCAGGGTTGTTGGGAAGAGGCCCTTGTCTTCATCAACATGGGGACAAGGTGCTCTGGGGTGGGGGCACAGGGCCCCCCTGCCCCAAAGCACCCACCCCCCATGTTGAGGGCATATGGTCTAGTATGGTCCAAGCGGGGGACGCTCACTCATCCCCCTTTTCCTGACCTGAGCTGCATGCTCGGATAAGGGTCTGGTATGGATTTTGGGGGGGACCCCACTTCATTTTTTTTGGCGTGGGGGTTCCCCTTAAAATCAAGGGTCTGGTATCTCTTGAGGGTAACCCCACACAGTTTTTTTTCATTTTTGTGGGGGTTCCTCTTCAAGATCCTCAGCACACAAGACGCACCGCAAGTCGGATCATCATGATCCGACTTCTGGTGTGACTTCTATTCAAATCAATGGGCCCCCATAAAATGGGCCGATAAAATCACATTTTTAATGCTGCTTTTTTCCTGGCGTCGGTACTAGCTTTACAGCTGATTTTTTTTTTAATGCCCATGTGTATGTAGACTCAAGTACACTCCTGAAACTGGTAGGTGCTGAAGAAAAAGCTGTAATGTATTTTCCTACATATGCACTCCTTGCAACTTCTCCAACAATCCTTTTCCTCTCCCCGACCACCACCTTGTTAGCTTCTCTCTGTCCCTGTCTTGTACCACCTTTCCCTCCAATCGCCTAACCATCACCCATAGAAACCTTTGCCAATTCAACCCTTCTCTCCTTTATTCTGCTACTGACCACCTTTGTGAAAAAATCTCACCCCTGTCCTGCCCCAACCAAGCCACTTCTGTCTACAATAAGTCCCTGTCCTCCATCCTGGATGATCTCATCCCCCTCACTAAACACAGAATCAGGCCTCGACCCTTACAACCCTAGCAAACAGACAACACCATAAATCACAAAAAGCGTGGCACAAGACTAAGTCTCTCAAAGACTCCAACCAATACAAATCCGCCCTCCAAAAATACAATTCATACCTCCACACTGCCAAGCAGACCTATTTTAACACTCTTATTAACACTTTCTCATCCAGTCCCCGTCAACTCTTCTCTACCATAAACTCCGCTGCCTCCACCCACTAACTCACTCACTGCCCAGGAGATTGCAAATCACTTCAAAAACAAGATTGACACAATTTGTGATGAAATCTCCACTCTACAGGTATCTTCCCCAGTTAACACCCCATGTCAACAGGTACAACCGACGATATCCTTATTCAAACCTGCTACTATAGACAAAGTTGCTAAACTCCTTTCCTTAAAGTTCAATAGTTTTTTATTTGTATTTTCATGTAAAATACAGAAAACATGAAGTGAAATAGAAATTGTTAGAGTACACTTAAAACATAGTACTTTCAATGAAAAAGTTAATCATTACTTCATCTTCCATAGTATGGTCTCTAGGAGGTACCATTCATAAAGGGTATAGTTAACATATTGCAGTAGGAGAGAGTTCTCAACCACGCAGCGGGTAACCCCGCAGTCCATCAGCCAGGCACCCCAATGGGAACAATTTGTGCACTGGATCAGGAAGTGCGCAAGGCTATGCTGGGTGTCCCCCAGTCGCCAGACCACTGGTGTTTGTTTCATAAATTATGGTTCTCAGGATTTAACCATGTCAGGTGGAAGATAGTGAACATTGCATTTCACTGGTCATGCATGAAAACAATTAAAACATAGTAAAACAATAAACAGCAATTCACAGTCCTGTATTATTTTAGACCAAGTTTACGATTTATATCAACCTATAAGTACCTTTGTTTACTTCAAACCAGTGTATCCACAGTTCCCAGGAGTCTCTGGCTGCTTGATAGTTATTGTTAACTGAGGCGAATGCGATTTCCTATGAGGTATGTGGGTAATTTGTATTACTTCTGCCACTGTAGGAGGTTTAGAGTCTCTCCAGTGTCTAACAAGGGTTAAATGTGCCGATAATAAAATATGTACTGCTATGGTTTTTAGCGTATGTGGGATTTGATCTATCTCCAAGGGGCACAAAGCTAGCCCCGCGGAGAAAGGGATTTTTGTTTTTAAAACCTGGTAGAATAACTTAGCAATTCCTAACCAATAATTTTTAATTGTAGGGCACTCCCATAGTATGTGGAATAATGAGCCTGTTTTCCCGCATTTCCGCCAGCATTCCCTAGAGGACTGGGGCGCAAATGTAGCGATGCGTTGGGGTGTCAAATACCATCTCAAATCTAGTTTCTGGGTCAATTCCCATAGGTTAATATTTTTGGAAGCTTTCAGTGTGGAAGTTAGGGCCTTTTGTCAGGTTGAGGTTTGATATGTTCTTCCAAAGTCTCTTACCCAGTTTGTGATGGACTTTGTCTTTTTAAATATCTCTTTAGCCCCAAGTGCATTGTAAAATAAAGAGATGCCCTTCAGTTTTGCATTTGTTGAGTTATAATATTGCATTAGGACATCCAGTCCGGACGTGAAGGCAGCAGAACATGTGATTGAGGAGCTCCAGGGAATCCATCCACAATCCTTATCCATCCGACCGCCAAACGGAGTGGTGAGCCCCGCAACCAACTCAGACAGCCTCCATCCACTCCCTGTCTTGCCATGAACCCCATATTGAACTTATTAGCGGGTACAATCTCGGCCCCCATAGCTCCCTCCTCCTCGTGGCTTCCACCACCATCCAGGCCCCGGCTCAGCTGCTATGGACTGGGCCCCCACCATCACTCACTCGACGGAGGATAGTAGACCCACCTTGTCCCCCTATCCTGATTGCCCGCAAATCGGCCACTACTCTGGGCCTCCTAGAGCGCACAGAACACCCCAGCTGTGGCCTATTGAGGCCTAGTTAGGGCCACCATCTTGCTACTCCCGGCCCCTACACCCAGCCCTGAACGTTCTACAGGCCCAAACCTCGGCACTGGTGGCCCTATCAGCCCACATACCCCTCCGCCAGCCATACAGGGGACACTGGACATTTCTTTAAGGGACTATCCTACCCAGAAATTTGTTGTGGTGACGGCCACCATCTTGGTACACCCAGCCCAATTCTGAGCACCGCCATAAGTCCAGATTGCCTTCCTACACACAAACACTCCACAGGACAGCTGGCATAATAATTAAAAAAAGCCTTCCATAGGAATATCTCTGAGGCGCATGTAGACTTTGGATGATGACAGACAGATAATCTGCTGCCCCCAGTCACCCATCGTCGTCTTAATCTTCTGCACAGCAAACAGTAGCCTGCATTACCCCAGGAGCGCGCCTTCTCTCACACTATTGCATTAGAGCAACCCATGGTAAAGATCAGGCCAAAACTAACGGCCCCTTTGCCTTCTACAGAGCCGTGGCACCCTCACACATTGGACCGCTTCCTACAGAGGCCTAACTCCCCAGCCTTGAACATGCAGTCTGCCCAAACTCACTCTACTGACCCGTTTGATGCTAGCAGCGAGACTTATCCAATATCTACAGCCGCCCCAACAGATAGATCATCCACACCCATCATGATGGAAGTCTTGGAAATAAAGCTACAGTCTCTTCTACAAAGCCTGACCCACAATATCACCAGAGAAGTTGAGAAATTGGCTCAGGAACTGAGAGCTGAGCTTGAACAACTAGGTGAGTGTACTGATACACTTGAACATAAATTTGATGACTTGGTACAATATGTGAATGTCTTAGAAGAGAATAACGCAGCCTTAAAGCACTCTGTCTCCCAGCTTCAATCCCAACAGGAGGACCTGGAAAACAGGGAATGCTGCCAGAACCTACAGATTCTGGGGGTCCCTGAGTCTGTGGGAGACATTGGCCCCTACCTGCTAAGCCTCTTTAACACCATCGCACCACTTATCTCTGACATAGACTGGTGTCTGGATCGGGCCCATAGATCGCTTGCTCCTAAGCCACCAGGAGGAGGTAATCCCAGGGATATCATAGTACGCATTCACTATGACAGTAAAGAAGCCCTCACAATGGCAACCCGCAACAAAACCAGATTGGAATTTAAAGGCACCTATAACTCTCGCTAAACATCGCAGCTTTCATCCTGTTACCACACATCTCCAAAACCATCAGATCACATACCGTTGGGGTTTCCCCTTTCGACTCTCCACCTCTCAGGATTAGTGTTGAGCGAACCCGGACTGTAACGTTCGGGTCCGTACCGAACTTTAGGGTGTCCGTGGCACGGACCCGGACCCGGACATTTCAAAAATCGTTCGGGTTCGGTCCGGGGTTCTGCTATTTTACTCCACGTGTTGAGAAGCTGCAGGGCAGCCAATCAACAAGCGTTTCACTGGTTTGCCCTTAGAAGCCATCACAGCCATGCCTACTAATGGCATGGCTGTGATTGGCCGGTGCATCATGTGACCCAGCCTCTTTATAAGCTGGAGTCACAGTGCTGCAGTCACATGCTCCTTGGGTTAGTATAGGGAAAGGTAGCTGACGGCGTGAGGGACAGATTTTAGCCATTTTAAGACCTGATCCTGCATCCTGAGATAGATTACTTTACTACTGTTGTCTGTGCTGTTGCTCTGAGGACAGATAGCAGAAATTAG